>VNJQ01004430.1:0-14460 GCA_008042515.1 Drosophila truncata
AAAACCAAGAGACTAAAGCCACGGCACGTGCCGGCTTTTATAGGCGAAAAATTATAAATTTCGGAATCGGTTAACCGATCCCGGCTTAGAGATCGTACCTCGCCGATCTTTTCGTCATCGATATATCGATAACGATCTAGCCTTGTTCCCGCTAAACCGCCGATGGTTTCTATAGCTAAGGGTTTATCGCTAAAACTTAGTATTTACTTATAGCTAAGACTTCATATACTTATAGCTAAGACTTCATATACTTATAGCTAAGACTTCAGTTACTTATAGCTAAGACTTCAAGCGGAAAACTACTACTACTATTAATATTTTGTTATTGTTTTAATGTGGCCGAGGGCCGCTATTTGTGCGCCTCCTAAAGAGGCGTCACAATCTAAAGGTTTTTGGATCTCTTGCAGTTGCTATGGACAAGGGTCCGAGGAAGGGCAGCAAATTTCAACCTAAAGGCAAAGAGTATGTTATGGTTGGATACTCTGTGGCAGCCAAAGGTTATCGTCTATATGACCCAGCAGCTCGCCAATTCTATTTGATGAACATCATGACGTGGCATCCAAGGGTGATACTGTCACGATCGAGCTGGAGGAACTGGAGGAGGCCCGCCAGCAGCAGGGACCCGGAGGTGCAGAAATCGTTTCTGACATATCCATCGACGCCGGTAGCTCCGATGAGAGCACAGAAGAGTACGAGAGTGCTGAAGAAAAGGAGCAAGTTGTGGAGGCACCTTTGGTCGGTTAGCATAATTTTCAGTGCCGAAAATACTCTTTCGACACTCACTTGGGTCGCTGGAACCGAATGCACTATTTTTGCCAGCGGATATAAGTTAGGGTACTCAAATCGCTTTTCCTCCCAATACTCCATTATATTGGAGGTCGATGGAATTGGCTTTGGACTATTACCGTCAATCTCACCATATCCCATTCTTAAATGGCTGGGCACTTCATTCTCATTTTCATCTCCTGAAGCTACTTCAATGGATTGCTGTTGATGGAGCATCTCTGTTTTGCGCTTTTGTTCTAGTCTAAAATATATATGTATATTAATAACTTATATATTATATAAAAATGAATACTAACACGTTCTTTTACTAAAGTAGTCTCTAGTAGTAGATTGCGCCCTAGCGAGCATCAGTTCGGTAGGATTTTTTAATAACACTACGTATTCTCGGGACTAAGTAAATGCTGCAAGTGACTGCTTCGCATGCCAAAAGGCTTTTTTCCCTTTCACGGATGCAATTATTCAAAATTTGACTTTCCTGAGTATTAATTGCGTCAACAGTGGGCTTGAAATCCAGCCATAACTAACACAGCTCTTCTGTGGCGAGATAAGCCGATTCCAGGGTACTCACAAGTCTTTTTAAGTCACCCCACTCATTGGCTCTGAGTTTGAAGGAACATTATTTTCTGCGTCAAAAGTGAACAAATTTCGAAGACTTAAATTACACTTCCAACCCATATTGAAACACGATAGGGAATGAATTTTAAGCAGTTGAAGTTTCCACCAATTAGTTTCATGGCTATATTAAAAAAGACGACTACGATTGTTTTGCTCGGATTTTTTTTTTTATAGAGAATATCCTTTTGTCACTTTTGGTAAACGCACTGTTTTAAATGTACAAACTATTTTTGTTACTATACGCAACACATAATATTGCACCAAAGTCCAAAAAAGAATTCTTAAATTAAATATTTTGGTACGGGTGGTAGACGGTAAAGCCGGTAAAGCCGGTAAAGACGGTAAAGTACAAGAATATGAAATAATATTGCTAAAAAGTCTAACACGGAACCCGTTATTTGCTTTTGAGTTTTATTTTGAGCAAGAAAAAAATAAATAAAAATCATGAATAATCATTATTTTTAAATTCTATTTTTTCGATCAAAAATGATTTTTATTTGTAATTTTTATTTTTTTCACTCAAGTCTGATGATTATTTTTGATAACAAAAGAAAAAAAATAATCAATACCGTTTGAGTTTTTTAAATAAAACTTATAATGATTACGGTCCTGATATAAATATCTAGATAGAGCTGATTGCTAAAATCGATGTTTCAATGAGAAAACATTGATTATAATCGATTAAACAGTGCGACACTATATTGGCGTTCTGAATGAACGAACACTTTTCTTATAGATTTTTGCACGCTGAACCCGAATCTATAAGCAGAGTTTGTCTAACATGTTAAAAGTTGCGAAAAATTATGTTTTTAGCCTACTTCAGAGAATAATTCAGAAGCAGAAGGTGCTAAAAAACTCCGTTCTTCTCAAAAAATATTGCAAAATACTTTAAGATTGAAAGTTTTCTGCGAAAACGTAATAGACGAACGCAAATCTTACGAGGGCCACCCTGTAGTTACGGCTGGTGGCAGGCTCCGGACACGACCCATCCAAAAACGGTACTTTGGGCTACTGACAGCCCGTCCGGTATTTTTTAGGAAACCCGGCTGCATGATGCGAGGATATATGTCCGCGCCCAGGACAATGCCCAGGATCGTCGCTGGCACATAGAACCGCTCATCTGCCAAAGTAATGCCCCGGGAGTTGACACGCACTGCTTCGCTCAGCTCTCTGGACGGCGTACGAACTCGCACGTTTGGCTCGATTTTAAAAATGAGGTCCAGCCGAACGCTATCGTCGGTTTTGAAACCCACTGTGGCCGAACAAACTTGTTCGTCCCGCACGCTGGTAGTGGGCAGACGGAAACACCCCGCTAACGATGCGCCAATGCAGTTCGAGGGCGTACACTAGTCAATGAGGGTCCCCGTGCCGAAGATCTGAGTCCCGGTGTCAATACGCACTAGCGCAGTCGGCAAAACGTTTATGATGTTCCGCTGCAGCTCGCCACTTATTCAGCTTATGGAGCTCCTTGAGGTACTCTTTCTTCCATTGCTGCCGAAATTGCTGCTAAAGAGCCTTCAGGTGTTGCCGTGGGTTAATAATGGACTTGGTATCCCTCTTTATCTCGGGTTCAACCGTGGCCCGAAGTGGGCCACCCACAAGAAAGTTTCCGGGTGTAAGTGCCAACAGGTCAGCAGGGTCTTCGACCATTGGCGCGAGCGGACAAGAATTGAGACACGGCTCGATCCTCGCCAGGAGAGTAGACAGCTCCTCAAAGGTATATTTCCGCGTGACTGTGGACTTGTAAAACAGGGTCTTGAAGCTCTTGACACTTGCCTTCCACAGGCCTCCCATATGGGGCGCTCATGTAGGAATGAAATGGCGGAGAAGCTGCTGGTGGCTGTAGGCACCAGTCACAGCCCCTTTCAGGCTTTCGAGAAAATCGCGGGAGTGTAGGGCAGCCGCCCCCACAAAGGTTATCCCGTTGTCCGACTGCACTTGACGGGGGCATCCTCTTCGGGACACGAAACTTTGTGGAGAAGCACACAAACACCATTATATACCCCTTTGTGATGAGACGGCTCGCCCGTCTAGTTTTTTATTTCGAAGGAACCGGCATAATCCATACCGGTAACCGTGAATGGGCGCGAGAAGGACGTCCGTTTCTTAGGTAGCTCTCCCATGAGTTGCGTCTGCAACTTCTTCTTGTGGATGACACATGACGGACTTGACCAAATTCCTCATCCTTGGAATCCAGAATTTGGCCCGGATCAGGCGGATCATTCATGATTCATGACGGATTCGTCGCTTTTTGCCCTTGGAATGGCACTGGTTGCCTTAGGCTTTAGGCGTCCGCGGAGATGCAGATTGAGATCGGTCCATCCGATGGATGGATGGGATCGGATGCGGCTTTTTGTCGTCTCCCGTGGGCATTCTCAGAATCAAATTAGCTGGTCAGCGCTCGTCGACTGACTTGCGCAATAGTTGCCTCGTACGAAGCGGTGGACGGTCACACTAATGTGATGAGAACGGTGAGATCGCTGATAAAATGCGATTACAAGTTCCCGGAGCCAGACGAAAATACTACTCCGATGTAAACCAGTGCCGCACGGGCAATGTAGAAAGGATACAAATTTTCGGGTTCCGCGGCTCTGGGCCCGGAGGGGTTGGGGTTCGGCGAGCTGAAGGGCCCCGACGTCGAAATGAATGTGCACAATTCGAATGTGAAGGAAAAAACGGCTGGAAAAAAAAACCCAAAAGGAGAAGAGGTTTTTTGTGACTGCAGGCGGATGGTGCCTGATGAGAAGTAGAAGCAACGTTGGAGGCACGAAAAATGAAAAAATACAGGAATGTCCGTGCGCTCGTTCGAAAAAATGAATGATAATATAGATATGTTTATTAATAAATATATATGTGGCTCGTACGTAGATGTTGTATTTCTAGTTGACTCGGATTTGAGAGGCCCTCGAATAGCTCAATTTGTTCCGCAATAAAATAATTAACTGATTAATTGGAGAATTAATGAAATTGAGTCCTTAATTATTTACGAAATTAATTGTTGCGGAGCCGGAAAGGTGGAATTAAAACTTTGGCTTTTTTTCAAAAAATAAATAATTAATAATAATTAATTATTTAACTAATTGTTGTTGGATTTAT
This sequence comes from Drosophila truncata, assembly GCA_008042515.1. Lineage (NCBI taxonomy): Eukaryota > Metazoa > Arthropoda > Insecta > Diptera > Drosophilidae > Drosophila > Drosophila truncata. The sequence continues at coordinate 4,498 of VNJQ01004430.1, forward strand.
TTATTATTGAGCCGGAAAGGTGGAATTAAAGACTCAGCTTTTGTTCGGACGGAAGCTAATAATTAAAATGTTTAATAATTTTCGAATTTAATTATTACGTGGCCGGAAAGGTGGAGTTAAAGCCCCTTGGCTGCTTTCCGAGCGAAAATTAATAATTAAATAATTTGTAGTATTTTTTAGTATTTGTTCCAATGAATTTTTTTAAATTTATTTTGCCGGACAGGTGGAACTAAAACTGGCCGTTTTGTTGGAGCGGAAAATGTTCACTGAGCTACGGCGACGGCAGAGCACCCAAGAGAAAAAAAACAGCAACACGGATTTTAAGTGAAATTGCATTTTTATGTTCGTGGTTTTATTATAATTTTATTAGTTTTATTCGTTTCTGAAATCGGAGGCAGAAAGTATATTGGAATATATATAGGTATGCTTTTAAATACGGAGATGTTTGTATGTAAGTGTATGGCATGTGCTGGCAAAGTGGAGCGTTGATAAGTGGACTGCATATAACTGGGGGAAGAGAAAGGTTATGTGGTGTAAAAAATGACACTGATTGGAAAACAATATCACGACAGCGGCGGACTGTTCGGCAAATTAGGAAATTTCCGAAACTACTTTACACCGGCTGGCCAATATTAACAATGCCTTCTTTTTGTCACCACACAATTTCACTGTTCACTTGCGAATTTGTAGCGGATTAATGGCACCAAAAAAGATATATGCACAAATTGTCAAGAGTGTGCATGTATGTATGCACATATGCCTCGACCTTTGGCAAGCGAATGGATAATGAGGAGTCCGAAAGCGGCAAGGAATATGGCGACGCACACAAAACGAGGAAAATTTTGCAGAATTTGAAGACGAAGAAGGGTAAAAACTCACAAACTGCCGTGTTGTCGGAAAACTCGCACTTGGAGTTAAAACGGAAGGAAAAAATCTTGCTGCAGTGTGAAAGAAATTTAATGTTCGGACCACTGCTGAAGACCGGCAGAGAGACGGATACGGAACAATGTCGTACTTATCTTTTGGCGGAACAATGCCGGGAACTCCTGGTAGCAAATCCAAAAAAAATTATCTGGCTCAAATGGATTAAAATGTTTGTAGGGGGGCGTTGATGCTGCAAAAGATATCCATAATGTTGGCAATTGAAGACAAGCCGCTGATGACTCGAGAAAAGGTAAGGAAAGTTGGTTAACGGAGCTGTCATTATCATAAATCAATTTCGCTTCCTTGTCACCGTATTTGATGACCCCTTTTTCTGTTTCAATTACAGCTCCGATTTTTTTTAATAGGTTGTAGCCTATTAGTAAGTTTGAAGTTAACCCATTTATTTCATAAAACGTGTAACGCGTATCAAATATCGTTACCATGTGATAATATTTAATTTTAGAATAACCATTAACAGTGAATACTCTTTTATATATAGGAGTTAATTATAATAATTCATTTCATAATATTAAAAATAAAAAGATTCGATATCCGAATGTGCCGTGGGACTGACCGTTCCCCCGGTAATATCCGCTTCATCCCCTAGGGGATCTCAAATTTTGACCCCCCATAGCCCCGTCTATTTAACCCCCCAGGGTATAAGGGCCGGACTACCGGCCGATAATGCCCTTATTGCAATCCCACCTACGAAACAGATATTTGTTTCGCGGCTCTCCCCTGGTCAAACATCGGAAGATGTCATTGCCTTTATACGAGGCAAAGTCAGAGCCGAAAATTTAAAGATAAAGGTGGAAAAATTTAAATTTTCTTACGCTAGGGACATTTCATCTTTCAAAATAAATGTATGTAAATAAATGTACGAATTCTTTGGCACGATATGCTCTACCAAATTCTGGCCGGAGTATGTGGTTGTTAAAGAATATGAAGCTAAGAAGAAGAAACGGCCTGTTGGAATAAGTCTTCCCAAGCCTGATTTGACCACTGCACCATCTACGTCCTCCCAACCTGTCCAAAAAAACTAATCACCTCTCTGTCAATCTCCTGTCAGAATGCAAGAGGCTTACGTAGTAAGCTGCCGAATCTGTATTCTGATAGTTTTGCATTCACCTCCCATGTTATTGTGTTCACAGAAACCTGGTTAAAGCCTGAGATTCTAAGCTCCGAAGTTTTTCCAGCTGCGTTTATCGTTTATCGGCTAGATCGGCCAGTCAGGCGCGGGGGTGGGGTCCTCATAGCGGTTAACTCCACTCTCACGTCAGAATTAGTAACTTTCGAGGAATACAGCGATGTTGAATTCCTTTGTGTAAAGCTATTATTTAATGGTAGCTCTATTTTTATTACATGTTCCTACATTCCTCCATTGTCGGAACTTCCTATTTTTTGGAACCACCTTTCCGCCATTCGGATGGTTTCCAACAGACTTTCTGACAGGGACCATTTAGTAGTCCTGGGTGATTTTAATATCCCTGGGGCTATTTGGTCCCTAAATAACTCCTCTAACACACTTCAATCTTTAACACAACATGATTTTATTGCTGGCTTGTTCGACATTTCACTGTCTCAAGTCAACCATGTACGAAATTCCTTAGGGCGCTTGCTTGATCTTTGTTTTGTCTCTGATCCGGCAAGAGTTAGTTTAGCGAGGGTTGCGCCGCTGACGCAACCTGAAGATCCCTATCATCCTACTTTCGATGTGACACTCGACATTGGTGCTGATATACAGAATATATCCGATCGTCCAGCCAAAAGAGTCTACTGCTTTCGCAAGTCGGACTTCGACCGGCTGAATAATTTTATTTACGATTTTGACTGGTCCGATTTATACATGTGCACTGACATGGCTGTTGCCATGGATATTTTGTACAATGTCATGAATTCATTTTTCTCTGAATGTGTTCCGTTATACTATCCCTCAATTTCGAATAAGGCCCCTTCGTTTACAAAAGAATTGAGTCGCCTAAAAAATGTAAAGTCAAGGCTGTACGCTAAATTTAAAAAAACCGGTTCTCGCACTGTCCTCTCTAAATATATATCGGCTCGGTCAAACTTCACCGTGCTGAACGCGCAGTGTTAAAAAAAACAACTTAACTCGTTGTAGGGTCAAATTTTCACAGGATCCTAAACAGTTTTATAATTTTGTTAACACTAAACGTAAACCATTAACGCATCCTTCCTCGCTGTCTTTTGAAAATGCTAGCGTAAATGATGATCAGGCAATTGCCGATCTTTTTGCTCAGTTTTTTCAAACAACTTACTCTACTACCACTGACTTAAATCAGATATATTCTTACAATATGCCCAAATCGAACCAAATTTTCAGTCCAAGTTTAAACGAAAGCTCTCTTCTTTTAGATGTTCATCGTGTTAAGCCAGTTTATTTGCCGGGTCCCGACGGAATACCGGGCTGTGTGTTCAGGTATTGTACCGATGCCCTGTGCTCTCCCCTTCTTAAATTGTTTACCTTATCCTTAGAAACCTCGCACTTTCCCCTTATTTGGAAGGAATCATTTGTTATTCCTCTCTACAAAAAAGGTAACAAATCGGTGGCCAACAACTATAGAGGAATCTCTAAGTTATCGGCCATCCCTAAGCTTTTTGAAAATATTATTACTCCACATTTGCAGCACCTTTGTAAATCAGTAATTTCTCTATGTCAGCATGGATTTATTAAGCGAAGATCAACAACTACGAACCTTTTGGAGCTCACTTCCTTAATTATAAGGGGCTTCCATAATAACCTTCAAACAGTTGTAATTTATACTGACTTCAGCAAAGCATTTGATTCTGTTAATCATTCTCTTCTTCTCAGGAAACTCGATTTATTGGTATTTCCTATTGATCTGCTTAGGATCTCTAGTTATCTGACTGGCAGGACGCAAAAAGTCCTCTTTTAAAATTACGTATCTAATGTTCTCAGGGTCACCTCAGGTGTCCCACAAGGGAGCCATTTGGGTCCCTTATTGTTTACATTATTTATTAACGATCTGCCCGAAGTTCTAACTAACTCTAGAGTACTTATGTACGCGGATGATGTTAAGCTTTGTGTGCAATATAAGGACGTCGCTTGCCAGTCTGATTTACAAACAGATCTTGATAACTTCCAAACTTGGTGCCACGTAAACTTACTAAACTTAAATGGCTCTAAATGCAAGCTTATGACATTCTCCCGTCTCTTACCCAAGCTTGCAACTTACACGCTTAACTTCCGCTCTTTGGAAAGAATTCACTCAGTTGATGACTTGGGCATCCGCCTGGATCCCAAACTTGACTTTATCGATCATATTTCGTGCATGGGATTTATTAAACGGTCGTCGAAAGAATTCGATGAGCCATACGTTACTAAAACTTTATATATTTCATTAGTTCGTCCTATCTTAGAATATGGATCTTGCGTTTGGAGCCCCCAGTATGGGGTCCACAGTAAACGCATTGAATCGGTTTAAAAGAACTTTTTGCTTTTTGCTTTACGCGGCTTATACTGGGATGCTGAACAGAGATTACCCTCCTATCATAGTAGACTTCTCCTAATTAACTTACCCTCCTTAGTCAATCGCAGAATTATGCTAGGCATTACTTTTATTTATAACCTCATTCACGGCGACGTGGAAAGTACTGACTTGTTAGGTCAGCTCAATTTCCACGTACCGAGTAGAAAAACTAGGTCCTATATACCGTTAGTTTTGCTGCACCGTTCTTATTTCACGGATTCTTCCTCAACACCTATGTGGTGAAACACACTCTATAACTGATCTATAACTGAAAATACGGATTTTCCCTCAAGGTGTTCTAAACAGTCTTTGATAAGGGGTAACGGGAAATTATCTCTAGCTGTCTTCCTATTCAATGCACGGTAATCAACACACATTCTTACATTACCATCTTTTTTCTTAAGCACAGTATCCAGACACGAAAACACCGTTCTTAAGCCGTGAGAGAGAACGAGAGGCATATAGTTGAGAACAGCTGTTCGTGAGCGGCCGTTTTAAAGGTCGGTATCCAGACACGAAAACAAATATACTAAAAAAGTGTGTGGCGTTTATCGTTTGGCATTTCCAGACGGGGTGCAAAAAAGAAATTTTAATAAAATAGGCTGTTCTCAACCCTATGCCTCTCGCTCTGTCTTTTGCAGTTCCTTTATTTATTTTAAATTATGGATCGATCCATGAACAAAAATGCGTGGAAACGTCGAATTTAGTTTATAAGAGCAAATTCAGTTTATATTAGGGCAGAGGCAAATTCAACATTTTTGGATTTGGGCAATTATATTAATTTGCGAATATGAGGGGAGGACCTGAAAAGGAATAATTAATATATAAATAATAAATAATTAAGCGTGAGCTTGCTCTTTCCTGAACCGGACACCGATTCATCCTTGCTAATTAAAACCCACATTCAAATATGCGATTTCCTTGTATAGTTGTTCAAGATTGCTGTTATATTATCACATTAGGGAGCTGTCCAGTGGAGGTTGCGTCGCTAGAATGCATGCCATTTGCTTGGGGACACTCATTTTTCAAAACAAAGCATTAAATGTTAGACATGCCCTAAGTTTTAAATTAAGCGGGTTTCAAGAAAGTATGCACGCATCATTTGCCCTCGAAAAATGCCGACGAACAAGTGAATACAGCGGTCACAGGTCAAAATTAAACAGTTTGTTCCGCTGCGAAACGTTTTCTTGTCTGGATACTGTGCGTTAACTAAAACCACAGCTGAGGCATAAGGCGAATTATTAGGTCGGATGTTTCTATTGGCCAAAAGATCATTAACTGTATCAGAAACTATTTCTCTCTCTCTCTCGATATGACAATCTTCTAGGGCCACAGTAAAATGGCGTAGAGTCAGTAAGGCGAATGCACATGTTGGATTTCGATACGCCATAACTTTTCGAAAACCTATCAATATTTTAATGCACTCTCCCATCAAAGCACCACCAAACTCTCCTCCTACATTAACAAAATCATTTTCCTTTGAGGATATTTTACAATTCACAAACTCGTGCATCTATTCTTGAATCGCCTGGGGCAATTGCGTTTACGGATAATTGCCTATCTTTATACCCTTGCAGAGGGTATTATAATTTTGGTCAAAAGTGTGCAACGCAATGAAGGAGACATCTCCGACCCTATAAAGTATATATATTCTTGGTCAGGATCACCTCCTGAGTTGATATAAGCATGTCCGTCTGTCCGTCTGTCCGTCTGTCTGTTTCAACGCAAACTAGTCTCTCAGTTTTAAAGCTATCGACTTGAAACTTTGCACACACCCTTCTTTCNTGGTCAGGATCACCTCCTGAGTTGATATAAGCATGTCCGTCTGTCCGTCTGTCCGTCTGTCTGTCCGTCTGTCTGTTTCAACGCAAACTAGTCTCTCAGTTTTAAAGCTATCGACTTGAAACTTTGCACACACCCTTCTTTCCTTTGCACGCAGTATATAAGTCGGAACGGCCGGTATCGGCCGACTATATCCTATAGCTGCCATATAACTGATTGATCGGAAATGGTGTTCGGTGTTTTTAGAGTTAGAGAATTCAGATTTTGTACGAATGCTACTGTTGGCAACATAATACGACATACCAAATTTCATAAGGATCGGCCGACTATATCCTATAGCTGCCATATAACTGATTGATCGGAAATGCTATAACTTCGGCGATTTTAAAGTTATAAAGTTCAAATTTAGTAAGAATGCTATTTTTGGCAAAATACTACGACAAACCAAATTTTATCAGGATCGGTCCACTATATCCTGTAGCTGCCATAGATCTGATTAATCGGTTTTTTTATGAGCGTCGATATATATATTTTTATACCCTTGCAGGGTATTATAGTTTCAGTCAGAAGTTTGCAACGCAGTGAACGAGACATCTCCGACCCTATAAAGTATATATATTCTTGATCAGCATCAACAGCCGAGTCGATCTAGCCATGTCCGTTTGTCCGTCTGTCTGTCCGTTTCTACGCAAACTAGTCCCTCAGTTTTAAAACTATCTAAATGAAACTTTGCAGTTAGTCTTCTATATACTCTAACCCGTACATATGTCGGAACTGGCCGGATCGGACGACTATATCATATAGCTGCCAAAGGAACGATCGGTAAAATTTTTGAAAAAAAAAAATAACTTTTTCAGTTTTCAACACAATTCCATTAAATTTGATATTTGGCCATTAATTATTATTCTAGAATTTCGGTTTTAATTTCATGAAAATCGGACGACTATATCCTATAGCTGTTATAGGATCAGGAAAATGATAAAAAAAATCATAATTCCGCAGCTTTTTAACATATTTTCATCAAATTTGAGATTTGGCCACTTAATAATCTTTCAGAATTTTAGTTTTAATTTTATGAAAATCTGCCGACTATATCCTATTGCTGCCATAGGAACAATCAGTGAAATAATAGAAGAAATCCTAACTCTCTGTTTCTCAAGATATTTTCATCAAATTTGAGATTTGGCCATTTAATATTCTTTCAGAATTTTAGTTTTAATTTCATGAAAATCGACCGACTATATCCTGTAGCTGCCATAGGAACAATCAGGGTAATAATAAAAAATTCATAGTTTCGCAATTTCTCAAAATATTTTAATCAAATTCGGGAATTGACCACTTGTTGTTTAAATAGGGATGTACAGATTGAAACTGACGATAATGCAGTAGCACTTTTTACTGGTACATTATGAGATACATTTTTTGTAACAGTTTTGCGTATACATCTCTGCCTGGTAGTATAGGAAATGGTAATAGCAAATTAAGAATGACGAAAGCTTTAATTCTAAAATACTTATTCTTAAACAAAAGTAAGATCTCTATTTTTCCATATGTCAAAATATTTTGGCCGCTGAGACCGTGAAAACTACTATTCACTAAATGCTCATCCTTCACTGTTTGCGGAATAACGCCCCTGCTCACAAAACTCACTGGACTTCCGGTATCTAGTAAGGCAAAACTGTTATTAATATCAATTCATACCCCTTTACTAGATAATTTTATGCTTACTAGTTGAATGAATGAACTTCCGCCAATGGAATCGTCGTCGTCTTCCTTCTCGTCTTTCCCGTCACTAGTGCAGAGAGCAGCTCTCATACGTCTTGGGCACTGCCGATATTGGTGACAGTTTCGAACAAGCTCCATCCGGGCGTTTCGGTTTCTGACACTGACTGCTGAAGTGTCCCATCAATGCGGCCTCTCCAGAACTCGTAGGCTTTACTGAAGGCTTCTGCCGCAAAGGTATAGCCGGATGCAACGGTACTTCCGGAATCTTCCGCCTGTTCTCAACGTGTACGATCTGATATCGCATCATTTTTTCGCGTAGCTCATCCAAGGAAGCGCAATAATAGAGTGGAGCCGCACATCCGGTATGGTCCTGCAGCCCATTAACAACGTATTTGATGATGTCTGTGTCTGGTTCATGATTTCAGCCATCTCGGCAAGATCCTTTCGTGCTTTGTATAGCTTCATCTGGTTCATGATTTCAGCCATATCGTCCTGGTCTTTCTCATGCTCGCGCACATCTTCGTAAACGCCATCCACCACGCTCTCGCACACGCCATCCACTACGCTCTCGCCTTGGTCACCGCTTAGCTCTCCAGTCTTTTTCAAGACGTTGTGATCTTGGCCCGTAACCATTGTCCTCACCCTTCCTCGCAATTGGTTAATGTTCTCTTTCCCGGTTAGCGGCACGCATTTCTTGAACAGCCAATGAGAAAGCTACTCCATCGTCAGGTTTAGTATATCGGCATACTTCATCTCAAATAATGCTTTGGCTGAACCCCACATCTGATTTATAAACGTCGCAGCTTTTAATTAGTTTAAAATAACACAGGATGGCTTTATTTTTATTATTTTTAATCTGTTTCGATCACGCTTCTTATTCGCTTCCCTTCAAAGTTACCGTTCTCCTTTTTATCTTAAAATCTAGTTTTTTACAATCGGTACTTATCGATATATGCCGGCAATAAAACAGCCACACAAGGGCGCATAAAATACGATGTTTACATTCGGGCAACCTACCATTTGATCGACCTAGATCATACACATAGTCCTATTGTTTTATTACTTACTTGCAACCACGGTTTGAGCCTAACAGCCTCAAGGATTCCCTTGTATGGGAGTTGCGTCAGCTGACAATTATCTATATCCGTTATTTCATAACGATAGTTGGGAAATACCCGATTTACCTTAAACTTCTTACAATGCCCAGAAGTCACATCGACGTTACGAATAGCAACAAAATCGCTTACATCATACAACGGAGGTGCCTTATGCCTTAATCTGTGTGTGGACTCATTCCGGATTTGTGACTGACGTATACTATTATTTGCCTTGTCCCTTATGGTATCCAAGCATCGCGGTTTCTTCAAACTAAATTTATCTTCCAGATACTCAGTTAGCTCATCTACTACTGGGCCACGCGGCTCCGAATAGTAACACACTAGGGTTCTTTCCGGTACTACACTGAACGGAGTTTTTTATAGCGAATTCAACACGGTTAAGTAGCTTATACCAATCAGCTTGATTCAAAGGCTCTGATAATTTTCCCAGCATAGGAGTTAGAACACGGTTCACTCGTTCCACTTGTCAATTTGCCTGTGGGGCCGCTGTGGCCACTTTAATATACTCGATATTCCTTGAATCAATGAATGCTTTAAACTCAAAGGAGGAAAAACAACATGTGCCTCTATCAGAAAAGAGCCTTCGAGGTCGACTATAGTATTCGAAATATTTCTCTAAGGAATAGTTCACTTCTCTAGTACTGGTAGAATTGACAGGATATAGTTTTACAAACTTCGTGAAAGCATCGATGATATCTAACAAATGCTTTCTCTTCGAATTAATAGACGGAAGGGGACCTAGGTATTTAATATGAATGGTATCGAATGGAATTGGAATTGGACAGGATATAGTTTTACAAACTTTGTGAAAGCATCGATGATATCTAACAAATGCTTTCTCTTCGAATTAATAGACGGAAGGGGACCTAGGTATTTAATATGAATGGTATCGAATGGAATTGGAA
>VNJQ01004435.1:0-10206 GCA_008042515.1 Drosophila truncata
GTTGACGGTTTTTATTGAGCTAGTTGTTGGCTCTAAACATCTGAAGGGTTCTGTTGGTTTCCCGAATTCCCTTGGGCTAAACGGATATTGTTGTTATTATTGTTGTTATTGTTGTTATTGGTGTTTGCCCCGCGGTTGTTTCCGCCACGGTTGTTTCCACCACGGTTGTTTCCACCACGGTTATTTCCGCTATAATTGTTGTTGTTGTGCTGATAATTATAGTTGCTGTTGTTGTTGTTGTTGTATTGGTTGTTGTTGTTTCGATAGTAACCGTTATTTTGGTTATAGCCATTGTTTCGGTAGTTACCTCGGCTATTACCCTTACCGCGATAATTGTTTCTGTAGTTGTTACCGCGAAAGTTGTTACCTCTGTGGGCGTACAATATTGAATTGGCGTTACCCGTCATTTCAGTACTACATTGTATGTACTTAGTAACGGCTTCATTCATATTTGTGAAGTTACCTGCTTCCAATATTGTTTTGAGTCTGCCATGCTCACAATTTTTAACCATTGTGGTGATGGCTTCCTTTGTGCTGAATTTGTCAGCGTGTTCGGCCGATAGGCCTTCATCAATATACGAAGCTTCGAGGAGCTTTCGTAAATTATCTATGTCCGTAGTAAATTTCTCGGCTGTTTTGCCTTTCTGGACTGTTTTGGCCATTTTTGCTTTGATTACATCGGATGTTTCGCCGACTATAGTGTCTTGCAATTTGTTTATTATTGCGCTTATAGTTGTTTCATTCTGCACCCTGTATAGTGTCGATCCTACAATTTTGGATTTGATCACTTCTACAGCTATGTGTTCAAAAGCTCCCTTTGTTAGGTTGACTAACTAAGACCTGCAGGTACCGTGAGGTTGTTTATATCTTTTTCCTCTATTTCGGTATCTGCAGAGACGGGGTCGTTTACTTCATACGGCTCAAGAGTTGGCGAAACTGATGGTTCTGGTTCGTCTTCAGTTTCTACTGCCAACGGTGTGTTTAGTATAGTTGGCACTGAAATGGCCAAATTATACCTTTGTTTTATGTATATTAAGCTCTCTCGTAATTTTAACAAGAACTTAGATACTCGAGACCAATTGGCTTTGTCTAGCCGGTCTCTCTGGTCATATATTAATATACGCGCTGCATTGAAGCGGTCTACTAATATTTCGGCATGCTTGTTCACAGTAATTTTGCTGTGCTAGCCGGGTCCTTGATAATGCCTTGTATGATCTGTCAAAATCAGTTTTTATTTTGCTCAATTCTGTGTTAAGTTCACTCCATTCCATTATTTAATGGAATTTTATTAAGAACATTGCTAGGGTTTTTTCTTGAACTAAAACAAAAGAGATTGCTGGTTTTATGAACCTCTCTTAAACAATAAAACTGCTAAATCGCCTAAATGGAAGTATATGAAATTGTTTGGCTCGTGGGACACAAATGATCCGAAGTTTTTGCCGACAATGCAATGCCATTTCGGTTTGTATTTTGCATCAAACTCGTTTTTAATATATTCTGCAATATGCCATTCAATTTCGTATGTATTAATGGCTTGTTTTGCGCATCCAATGGCGCTTTCCTGCATTTCCTGACTCATGTCAGTACTCCTAATGTCAGCGTTGCTGCTAGTCTTTTTGCTGATTGTTTCCTATTAAATGTGTTTTAAATGGTGTTGGTTTTTGTATTTATTTATTTAATTTTCATTATATGTCAAGGATTAGTGATTTTTGTTATAGTTCTTAATACATTTCTGCAAAGATATACATAATAATATTTCAAATTTTTTATTTCCAGTTATTGTTTATGCTTTTATATTTTGTCCAGGTCGTTAGCCTGGCTCTTGTTTATGGCCCTTTTTGAAATACATTTATTATGGAAAATATAGGCCTTATACAAAATGAACTCATTATAAAAACAATAACTGCTAATAAAATATTTGTTAACCTGGAATCGATAGTTTGTGATTCGATCTTATTAATTACGTTTGCAGTGGAGTCCACTGACTTTGTTTCTATTAATCCCATAATGGCTGGGGTTTGTTTAGCCTTGTTTTCCAAATTTGTAAAATCTTCTAATTTTATGCCATTAACATATGGCGTGGCTCTTGGCTTTGAACTTATTTGCCAATGGCTCATAGAAAATACTAGAGAATTTGTAAGTTTTCGTGCTTATGTTTTTTTTTTTTTTAATTAACATTGTTTTCCTGCCTATTGGTTGTACGGCTGTCAGGCCACACGCTAATCGGGCAACTTTAATGTCGCTCAATTTTACAATTGTTTTTTGTATATATAAAAAAAAATATGCATCGCAGTGCATAATAAAAAAAATATGCAACGCAGTGCAAAATGTTTGTAATAATATGCTGGCTTCCACAAGCTCCAGTGATGTCCTCTGCGTCAGCTGGTCGTCGCCGGCCTGGCTTTGCTGACGCTCCCTCGAAGGTGTAAGAGGCGGCCTGCCCCTCACACTTGTAGATTCAGCTGCAGATGTCCTGGGCCTTGGAGCTCAGGCGGTGCCGGTGCTGGTACGGTATGCAGTACGGGCTCTCCAAAGGTCCCGGGCAATTCTTAGGACACTCCTTCTTTAATTTTGTAATCTCGGCCTTTTCTGGGGGAGGTTGTATGACATTAATTTTTGCAAGATTTGTGACTGCAGTGTAGGTGGATGTTGGTGTTTCTGTGGTTTTTTGTGGGTTATTTTTTCTTTCGTTCAGTAAGGTTTTTATATACTCCACCTCGGTATGTATCTTTACCGAGTGGGTCCACTGTACGTTACTTCCGCTATTCAATAGCTTCAGTAATTCGGCCTTTCTGGCCTTTAGTTTCTTAACCACCCCACTTCGTTTACCACACATCTCACTCTACTCACTGCGTTTGCCTTTTGCTCCATTTGTCCGTTTTCCAGATTTTGAATTCCTATTCCCATCCGAAGATTGCAGTTAACAAATTGTCGCTGTTGTTTGGTTTATATATTAATTTATTGGTTTTCCATTTGTTGTTAGGGTCCATCAAGGTCCATCGAAGTCACGGTCCCTCGAAGTCCATCGAAGTCACGATCGCCATGTAATGTTGAAGGAGTTCCCACTCGTGGTCGCCAGTAAAAACAGGATTGGTTTCTTTGGAATTTAGTTTTTTATTTAAGATTTCTTTGGATTAGTCGGAGCGACCATTGTTGTCGCTCCGAACTCTTATTTATCTGTGTCTTATCGAATATGAATTTAAAGCTAAGGAAGTCTAAGTCCCTTAGCTGCGCTGCCAACAGCGGCAGCGGGGAGTTGTGTATATATATTCTTAAATACATAGCTATGCTCTTTTGGACTGAGCGCGGAGATATATGCACATACATACATGTGGTCCGCGCGTTTAGCATTTATGCTGACACTTGCACTCTTTGTGTGCGGGCCGATATATACGTAAATGGGTAGTTCATATTTCGTCCACTTAAGGTTTATGACCGGGACTTTGAATAAACATTGCAACTAAGTGTTACAGTGTGTACCCGCTAAGTACAGTGGGTACTCAATATATGTGCATACTACACCAGTGCGTATGTTTGGCATTGTTGTCTCCTGCGGCTATAAAACGATCCCCAAGAGAATTGTAGAAGTCCATAAATTGTCCTTCCAGGATTGAGAAACGAGAAGGGCAGTAAACGGCAGCGATTGAAAGGCTTCCGTTACTTGACTGAATTTGAATCGATGTGGCCTGCAAGAAGTTTGTTGCAAACCTTTTGTGAAAATTGGGTTTCATGCGTTCTCTAATTAGGACTCCAGTTCTGCCGTGGGCTTTCCCATCTGGATGATCTATGCGGTAGATTATATAGCCTCTTATTTGAAAGTTGTCTTTGCTTGTAAGATGCGTATCCACCAGTAGCATAACGTCAATCTGGTTTTCTGTCAAGAATTGTGACAATTCTAGTTTATGCCGTGAGACACCATTGGCGTTCCACATTGATATTCGTAGAGTCTGCATAGATTATTTAGACCAGTGCTCGGCACCATCACAATCACAAGCCAAAATTGCATATGTGTGAGTGAGTAAAGGAACGAAATCGACTTCGTTGACTTCTCCTCAGCAACTAATTTAATTTTCTGTCCAGATATGAGAAAATAATATAGCTAGCATTTCGTTTTCTATGCAAAACCAATAGCTATTACTATAAAAATTGCTAATTTCCGCTAAAAGTGGCTGGATATAGCCAGAGCAATATAATCTGACAGCCCTAATGCTTTGAGCAGCTGAGCCGAAGATATTTGCCGAGGCCACACGAAGTCTTTATACTGTCTGTGTTCTGGCAGCGCTGCCGGCAGAGGCTTTGCCTGACCCATGGGTTTGCGACGCGCCGAGCCCTGATTTAGACTGTTCTGCTACGAGCAGCTGTATTACCATGTTCTAGTTTTGAACTAGTGTTTGCATAGTCGTTTTCATGGATGACATAAACTCCATCATACTTTGTTGGAAGGTAAGCATCATAGTTTCCGTTTTGCTATGTGGCTATTCTCGGGCCTGTTGATCGCTTTGTGAGTTAGGCTGAATTGGATTTTCCGTTCCAGATCGTAGAGCATCGGCATAGAAGAAGACGTTGGTAGTGTTTAGGGGACCGAATGAGGACCTCGCAGCTTTGGCGAAAAAAAATGTCTGGCGTAACTTTTGATGCAGTGTACACATTCTGTGGATTTTGGTTTCGCGTTGCGGTCCCTTGACGCATGCGACTCTTCAACTCCTTGTACACCACACATCCTGCCTCTGCAGCTTCCACATTTCTTCACGGTACTGTCCTTGTTTGTAATGCAGTGAGCGGAGTTGTGGGCGTCCTCGCAGACTACACAGACGGCCCGAAGTGTGCAGTATGACCTAGTGTGTCCATACTCTTGGCAATCAGTGCATTGCACTGGACCGTTGCGTTTATCTGGCTCTTCAACGGTGATTCTCCGATGCAAAAGATATTGCAGCTTGTAAATGGGGTGGACTTCGTCCTTCTTTAACGACCTGCTTTCTGGCTCGAGCTCGACCTTGAAGAGGGGTTGTGGCTTTTTATCTTTATTTAGAATGTTAATAACATTCTTGGCGACGAAGCCCTGCTCATTGGGGGCGGTTTTTATTTCCGCGGCGGTAACATCGGGTTCGATACCCTTTACTACCACTTGTAGGCCCTTGCTACTTTTCAGCTGGTACGTGTAATAGTTTTTCTGAGCGTTGTCCAGATATTTGAAAACGATGCGGAAGTGCTCTTCTTCTTGGTTTGCACCTTTGTTTCATGGATGTTCCCTTTGGTAAGCGGGACAACATGGAAGTTATCACCGTTCCCGATCAACGTCGCAATTCGGTTGACCAGAGCACTCGAGCTTTTCTCCCTGATATACATTGGAGGGGCTTGGGTTTTTTGACTTGCGCTGGTTGGTCTTCCTCGACCTCCGCCAGTACGGATCTGCCTGGTTCTTTGTCGATCTTCTGGAGGCGGTTAATTTTTGTTTTATTGCCTGCCGGATTACTCAGCGGGCTAAGCTTGCGCTTAAATTGGATGCAGCAATCCATTCCAGTCTGTGTGGCCGGGGCCGGCTTGGCACTTTCCGAAGTTGTTGTTTTTGTACTCGCTGTAGTCGTTGACGTCGCGGTGTTTTGAGTTGCAGTGGATGTTGCTGTGGTTGTAGAAATTGAAGCACTGCTTGTTGTTGGTGCCAAATTTGGTTCCGCCATTGGAGGGGGGTTTTACACTGCGAACTCCATGACGCGGGAGTCGGAGTGAGCAGAGCGGGTGAGCAAGACCGTGCCCTTTCTCTTTCAGCGGTCAGTGGCACTGGGTCGCTCTTAATCGCCGATTTATCAATTTCGGTATCGCGGGTTGAAAAGTAAGAGTAGAAACAGTTTCTTTGGTTCGCAGAGTTTCTACGCTCGTTCTTTTGATCGTTGCTCAGTGAGCTCATTGCGTGGCATTTATTTATTTAAAACAATGCACTAATTTTTGTTTTAGCACATCACAGCTTTTATAAAAAGCTTGTCTATTGCTTTTAATAAATTGTGTTCAACGTCTTTTCGATTTTCTGTGTATAGTTGCATTAATTATAATATATTGCAACAAAACGAGAGCGCAAGAAACAAACACGACCGTTCACTTGGCACGAGAATAAATGGATCAATTAAATAATAACAATAAAAATATTATTAGAATAATAATAATAAATAAATAAATAAAAATATATAAATAAATAATGCGAAACTAATAATCCACTAATATTCCACTAATTCTATTTTATTTTTAGTTTACAGGCTATCTCATCTCAAATGGGTCAACACAGAGATGAGCGTAAATTTTGTAATAAATGTGTATGCTTTTCGACGGATCAAAAAAGTGGTGACGAACATGCACAGTTATGGTGACAGAAGTACCCAGTCCTGATAAAACATTTCTGGAATTCACCAATTATCATCGCCAGCTGGAGGTACCATTCGAGGTCTATGCAGACTTTGAATGCATATTGGACCCGTCTTCGATAGCAGTAAGTAATAAGAGAGAAATGGTGAATAAGCATCTACCCATAGCATTTTCATACAAATAAAGTGTGTATTTGATTCTATACTAGATACGTTTGTTTTAAGAACAGAAATAGATAATGTTATTCGCACTTTCATTGATAGTCTAACGTACGAGTTGTCTGAGTTATATTTAAACTAAATGGCAAACATAGTCCCGATCCAAATGAGCCAACAAGATGTGATCGATTTTTATAAGGCTCGTAATTGTTATATTTGTATGGGTGTATTAGGAAGTGATAAAGTGAGAGATCACTGTCATTTCACAGGTAGATTTCGAGGTGCAGCTCAGAATAAATGCAACCTCAAATATAAAACAGGTGATTTAATACCCGTGTTCTTTCACAACTTTTCCAAATATGATGCACATTTATTTGTGAAAGAGCTCGGGGAAACTGATGTAATTCTATGTAACACGGAATTATATAGTTTCAAAATATGTCCCATTAGAAAATAGTACATTGGAAATAAGATTTTTAGACTCTTTACGTCTTATGTCCTATAGTCTAGACACTCTAGTAATTTAAATGACGAACATTTAAATGTTTTAAGATCACTGTATCCGAACAGTGAAGATATTTCCCTTCTTCGTAGGAAAGGTGTTTTTCCCTATGAATATTTAGATTCAGTTCAAAGACTGGAAGAATCTTCTCTCCCACCACGCGAAATGTTTAATAGTAATTTAAATGAGTCCGAATGTTCTGAGGCTGACTATGCACTCGCATGTAGAGTATATTAAGTGACAGTCACTTTAGGACTACCTAGAACTTTATTTGAAAACTGTTGTCTTGCTATTGTCTGACGTTTTCAAAAATTGTAGAGCAAGTTGTATTCAAATTCATGAGCTTGACCCCGGCACTTTATTTCACAATTCCTAGTTTGTCTCGGAATACAATGCTTAAGACTACACAAATTTTGTCTCGAAATACTCACAGACATTGATATGGTCAGTTATGTATAAACAGTGTGGAACTCTAGGGGGATTAGTGCAAAGCAGTCATCAATATATCAAGGCAAATTACAAGTACCTTAACGATTTTGGTTCTTCAAAAGAATCAGAATACTTAATGTATATTGATATAAATAATGTGTATGGTTGGACCATGTCTGAGCCCCTACCCTACAGGATGTTAAGGTGGTTAGGAACTGATGAAAAAGATTCGCTTAATGTTGGAAACATTAGTGGTTATAGCGTATGGTTATATTTTAGAGGTTGACTTAGTAAATCCATACTCGCTTCATGACTTTCATAATGATCTCCCTTCCTGTCCAGCAAACAAGCTCCCCTCCGAAAATTCGAAAGTCAAAAAGCTAATAGCTGATCTCCGTGACAAGGATAAATATACAAATTATTATAAGACATTAAAACAGTGTTTAAATAATGGATTGCTTCTTTAAAAATTTCACTCAATTATCCAGTTTAAGCAGAAGCCCTGGTTGATATAAACACGGGGTATAGGGCTGGGGCTAAGAATACTTTTGAGAAAGACTTTTTTAACCTATAAACAATACTAATTATGGCAAGTGTCTCGAGTCGCCAGAAAAGCGTGTTGATGTGCGTCTAGTCACTCAATGGGAAGCCCCACTCATTGGTCCACAAGGTGGACGTCCCCGAACATGTGCAAGGGATCTTATTTATATGCTTATTTATATGCTGACATTAGAAATGATGTTCAGTATAAATTTGACACATCTGAATATCCAAATAAATTGGCAATGAAATACAATTTTAAGCAGTGCATAAAAAACGGTTAGGTTCTTTAAAGATAAACTGAATGGAAGGTTGACGACCGAATTTGTTGGCTTACGTTCAAAGATGTATGCATTCACATCTGAAAGTGAAGGTAGTCGGACTCAGAAGTGTGTCAAAAACAATAAGGGAATCAAACGTACTGTCTCCAAAAAATTACATTCTAGGGGTATAAAAATTGTTTATTTACTGGTCAGCAAGAATGTGATAGTATGCACATGTTTAGATCTAGAGCACATGAAATAAGTACTGTAAAAATAACAAAAATTACATTAGACAATAAAGATGATAAAAGATTAATATGTGATGAAGGAGTTTCAAGTCTGGCTATAGGGCATTATAAGTCAATTCAAGGGGAAATATAAGGATGTATGTCAACTCTCGAAGCAGACTCAAGGATTTGACTTAGCCAAATAGCTGCGGACCCTCCAAGACATGAGAGTGAGAGTACTAATATTAAAAGAAAATTAGATGACATTGAAAGTGCGCTTAACATATATGAAATAAATTTAATATTTCACTATATGACAATGGATAAAATAAGAGGTCAAAAAATTAGATTTTAAAAACTATAAATTCTGTTTATAAATAAAACAATATATATATTTATATTTATATAAGCTTGTAATAAAAACTTTATTGAACAAGGTTTAAATCTATGATACTTAAATTTAGAAATAAATCAAATGTATATATAATACTAAATACTAATGTAAAAGTGATAAGCAAAAAAAAAATATATATATATATATAAATAAAGGAAAAATGAAGTGAAAACTATTTCTATGTGTTTTTAAATGTTATAAAATTTCAGATTTTTCGATCCAACAGTCATCAGTTTTTGGGAAATTGAGCCAGCGCACAAGCACTTTATTTCCCTTTGTTTTCAACACTTTTTCAACTAGATATTCATCTGGAAAACGATTTTTTTTTCAGTTCTTCTTTATAAAAACTACCCTTTATGGGATTCCTTTTTAAATCGTCCAGTAAGTATGTAGTAGGAAAAGTATTTTGTTCTTCAAAAATTTTTTAAATTTCTGTGCTCCAATTTGGAGTATACGACTTTTCAAATACTACTTTATATTTACTAATTTGTTCTTTATCACCCATTTTAAGTTTACTTCCTGTAAATTGTTTAATGTTACTGAATACAGTATTCAAAGGATGTTGCTCATTCTCACTGTTTACATTAATGGGACAAATTTTTATCATTCTGTGTGGTTTATTGTTATAAACGGATGTCAGATCTTTGTACATATCAATCCGCTTATATGTTCCATTGAAACTAAATTCTCTCCACATCAGTTCTTTTAATGTTCTATTAAATCGTTCAACAATTGTCTTTAGGGTACTAAATGTTAAACAAGAAAGGAAAGCTAACTTCGGGCGGAGCCGAAGTTTATATACCCTTGCAGAATATTCTGTAAATTATACTTTCCAAATTGAATCATATGCAATCTAATTTAAATGACTTAACGAGAAGGCTGAAATGGCCGGGTAATTTCCGAGTCAGTTATATGGCAGCTATAAGATATAGTCGGCCGATCGTTATGAAATTTGGTAGGTCGGATCAACTAACCAATATAATATGTACGAAGTTTTTCTTTTCTATCTTCAAAAACACAAAAGATGGGCAATTTTCGATTTTTCAGTAATGTTATTATATCTATAGCTATATCTTATAGTCGGCCGATCCTGATAAAATTTGGTTTGTCGTAGTATTTTGCCAAAAATAGCATTCTTACTAAATTTGAACTCTATAACTTTAAAATCGCCGAAGTTATAGCATTTCCGATCAATCAGTTATATGGCAGCTATAGGATATAGTCGGCCGATCCTTATGAAATTTGGTATGTCGTATTATGTTGCCAACAATAGCATTCGTACAAAATCTGAATTCTCTAACTCTAAAAACCCCGAAGTTATACCATTTCCGATCATTCA
>VNJQ01004437.1:0-21327 GCA_008042515.1 Drosophila truncata
TACGAAGAATTCTAAGAAAATTTCACCATGAAACCATGTGTAAAAAATGAATTCCTGGCTCGCGCCGTGAAGCTTAAAGATTTCACTATGAGGTATATAAGGTATTTCGTAGTATTAGAGCCATTTTAATGTATTTAAAAAAAAATACGCATTTTCCAAACAAGTAGGTAATTTTTGCATTTTGTTGACTTGTAATATAACGGCATCTTATACGAATCTTAAGTCTTTCTTTGACTCGATTTGAGAAACTTTGGAACGACTTTCTAAAGTCAATGACATAACAGCATCTCGATTCTGTGGCATAACTCGTCGTGAGACATGTGTTAACAACTGCACACATCGTTCGGTGCCCTGAATGTGCGATGGAATTGCTGGATCTGGCAGTGGTATTTCAGCAGAATTTATGTATTCCAACAAGTGTTCGTAAGGGATGTTTGCAGTAAATGGAGGTTCAAATAAGATGTCGTCATTATCTAAATCAACTAAATGCATATAATCGGTGCAATCGAAATTAATGCGATTCTTTTTATAAGATCTAAGTTTAGTTGGGTCATATAATTTCTCGCGATAATACATAATTTTATTAATTGCACTTTCGCGAACTGTTTTTCTTTGATCGAAAAGCATTGTTAACAAAATATTTTCTGTATGGGCGAAGAATGCATTGTTTTGGATTGCTTTGTTTACAATTTCTCTCAGATTTTGTGGTAAAAATTGCGTTGATTGAATATAATTAAATAAATAAATAAATAATAAATACATTAAAATGGCTCTAATACTACGAAATACCTTATATACCTCATAGTGAAATCTTTAAGCTTCACGGCGCGAGCCAGGAATTCATTTTTTACACATGGTTTCATGGTGAAATTTTCTTAGAATTCTTCGTAGATTCCGATTATGGGGTACGATTTTTGCGAAAAAAAATTGACCCGCCCTAATGTATATACTGGATCTACTTTACTTGAAATTGCACTTCCGTGCGAAAAATTGTTTATCGAAAAGTTTCACCCTCACCCTTAAAACTCAGAGTTAATTCAGAAAGTGTGAATGGAACGGCGTTCGGGGTCCGCCCTCTTTTTTGCCGATAAAGTTTGCACCTATTGTCATTTTATTGATTTGTTATAAATTTCACACACACTCTCGCACACATGGCTTATCATTTCATGCGCTTCTATTAAATGTAAATGACTGGAAAATGGTGGAAAACGGACACGTGTGGACACCACACACTCACACACACAACCCTTTCTTATCTTTGAATTTTTCAATAAGATTTCCTATCATTTTAAATTCCATTTTATTGCCGAAATAAATGGTTGAAAAAAAAAGAGTCAAGGGAGCGAGCTTAAATGTCAGGACGTTAAAATAAATTGATACCCCTTACGGGATAAATTCTTTTTCTCGACCCCCCGGATGCTTATCGATTTCGTTCGTTGGCAACACCTTGAGGAAAAGTTCTACGGATGCTGGAAAAATTGCGAGTTTCCTCCGCTACTTGATTCTGATAATCTGTCGTAAATTCTCGCATTTTCCACTTGTGAAAACGTTCACAATTAAGTCACAGTTTTAATGACGTGACGCCAATATTAAAACGGAAGAGAAAGGAACCAAGGAACAGAAGCTCCAGAAAAGTCCTGGGAAAACTCACCCCCTTGTCACCGCCTTGCAGCTGTTGACAGCGTCCAGTTGCCTTTGTTTTTGTTGTTGTGCCTGTGCGAAGGGCGCTAATTAGGCGAGACGTGAAAATTTTTGCTTATTATTTTCCCTAAATTTTAACGACACTGGCAGATATATATTTTATATGGTGCAACATTTTGAAATTAGTATCTCGGAAATTACGGTTATTGTCAAAGTGAATTTTAATTAGCAAAACTCGGAGCAGTACGAGTGACGAGGCCTGACCCGGGAAAAACAGAGCATGTCGAATCTCTGACGACTGCAGCAGTTTCAAGATTTCAAGTCTGGGAAGTATATTATGATACTGCTGTTATCAACAGAAGGTTTCTTCATAATTTAGAGAGCTATAAGACTTTGTAAAAAATAATTAGGAGGGAGATAGAGAGCTCTGTTAACTTTGAAGCAATTATTTTTGATAAATAAAATATTTAACTGCTGAGAATTCATTTTATTTTTAATGTGTATCAGAGATTTCATAATTTTAGGTCAAAATTTGATTATAAAATTATTTTTTGATTTTTTATTACCTTTTGTTAGGCTTAAACTTTATTTTAAATATATTTCTAAGGCGACTTGACACTGACATGTAGGGGCTTGCCTAATATTTTGTGCCTGCAGTGTGAGCGGAACCTCTGAAAGTATACTAGGGGAATAATATATCTGTATAAAATATACTCTTTATTTTACAGATCCGTAAGATATATATTGTAGAGAAATATGTAAAGTAAATGTAGGAAACTCAAAACATTTGCCTTGAACTTCAACGGCCAGCAATTAATTTTTTTCAAAATTAAACCATTTCAAAAGTATACAAAATAGAAAAATATCTATTTGAAATTATTTAACATTATGTTTATGTATTATATACATATTTTATAATGTAATTAGATTATAGGTAAATTACTTCGTTACCTAAAATATCAGTTCAAACCTGCAACAGATTATTAAAAATATGATATTATAGGTAATAAATTATTTAATTTAATAAACAAAAAAAATAAATAAATGAACAGCAGGTAAATATAAGAAATAATTAAAATAAATACTTTAAATAAAAAGTAAAGAACGATTTATTTAATTTACTTTTTACAGTTTTCAAACAAAATTTGTTTACAAACCTGCAACTTTAATCCTCTTATAATATTTTTAGCTAAATAATCGCTCATAAATTCAAAATAGAATTATAAATAAAATAAATATTTAAATTGTGGATTAAAAACCGGTCTATACCTCCGCCCAGTGAAAAATCGCTAGAAGTTACTCATCTAAAACTCACGTAATAAATCTGTTAAACATTCCCGCATTGTTTTCTCTATTAAAATTAATTGTTTACTTTGAAAATAATAAAAAAACAATCTACTTTGATTATGCAATCTGCATATTCTTCCCAATCCCCCCTTTAGGTACTATATTCCCCCAGACAAACCCTTGGCATCCACGAACTTGGATTTAGCAATATAATGGCCTACCGCAAATTGCTCATGACTGGCGGAGGTTGGAGTGTGTGTTGGATCGTTTTGGGTTAAGTGCAGGTACGTACACACATATATCGGAAAACTCAGTACGGTAAGAAAATGCAACAACAGGGCAGTTTCCAGTTGCAGTTAAGTCGGCTTTTGCCTTGGCTTTTTCAGTTGATCGCCGATCGTGGCTGTGACAAGTTGCATTCTTAATTTAGAAGAATATATAGAAGGTAACGCCGGAAACAAATTAATCAAGTCATCAAGGGATTTTGAAATATACAAATCAGCAGTATTTTAATTAGTGGAAAAGGTGTGAAAAATAGGGCTTTGAGTTTTCAGAATAATGTGTAGAAACAATGCCAAAGGTGTTGAATAAAATAATAAAAATAAAAATAATAAAATATAAACTCACATGCCAGTGAAAAAATTATAATTATTTTCCATGTGAAAATTAAAGCAAATACAAAGGGATTAATGTGAAAGGGTTAACTAAATATTCAAATCATATAAAAAAACAACAAAGAACATATTTACTCTTTTTAGACCGCAAATAACTATTCAATTTATTAAATATTAACCATTAACAGCAACAAAAAAAAGGTCAATTATAATTGCAGTAGCTAAAACGATGATTTTTGTAATTTATGTTTTCATTTCCATCAAAACCAAGCAATTTCCATGAACAGAGAACCAAAGAATCAAAAACCAATTAAGGAAAACCTCCATGTGTTCGGCCAAAAAACAAAAATGCAAATTAAAAGTTTGCCGACCCAAACCCATTATTAAAATATTTTGGGTGGACACCTCTTAATGGTCACAGCTTCGTACGAAATGTTTGAGAAAAACCGTCGCCTAAAGGTCTGTCCAAAAAGACAATTGCCAGTCAAATTCCGGTCACGATTTTAGCATAGAACAGATACAAAGATACAAACGTTTAAGTCTTAAGTGCAGCCATGCAGAGATGCAGATACAAAAAGTATCTGAAACAGACAAAGGCTGAACAACAGCAACCTTTTGTCTTTGCTTTGAGAGTAAACTTTGATCTTTTGTAAGGTTTCTTGGTAGAGAGACCATGAAGTGGATTATTTGATATATTTAGTGCTTTGAAATTAAATCTTAGTTAATACAGAATATAAAAAATACTTAGAAACATATAATTTTTCGAAGAACAACACTTTTCTAGAACGTTTCATAAAAAAATCAGGTATTTATTGTTTGTAATTAAATAAAATAAATATAAACTTAGCAATTTCATAATTTATGGCTCTTAAATAGAGATTATTAAGTTGTTAACTTATAATTGCACTTATCTTTCAGAGTATACTATATAAACACACTTGCAATTGATAAAAGTAGAGAGATAGCTATAGAAAATGTGTTCTATTGCACTTAGGGTGCAGTTGCAATTTTAGACTCTCTCTAGTGTGGTCTCTGCAGTTCTTAATCAAATTTTAATTATGTATAACTGTGCTTCTAAAAATGTATTTAAATTTATAAACCCTTAAAGTTTATTAAATAATTACCAACTTCCAGTTAAAATGCAGCTGCTGACTGTATTTTTGCTGACCTTCTTCGCTGTGAGATCGGAAGCTGCTCAGATTCTAGGCCTGTTCCAGCATCCCGGCAAGAGCCACTTTGACTTCTTTAGGCCCATGTTCTTGGCCTTGGCCGAAAGGGGTCACAACATCAGCATGTATAGTTATTTTCCGCTGGAAAAACCGGTGGCCAACTACACAGATTATGTGTTCCAGGGAATGCCTTTGCTGACAGACATGGTGGACTTAAAGGTGGGTAGAAAATAACTAAAATAATTAAATTATAAACGTTTTGGTCTTGATTTTAGTTCTAAAAATATTCGATATAGAAAATTAAACGATTTGAACTGAGTTTTTAAAGGAAAATTACTTCAGGTTGGGTAGCAACGCTAAAAATATATAATCAAGTGTGCCAACTTTTAAAACCTTTAATTAACCAAACTAGATAGGCGGGTAAGATCAAAATTGTTAGCTTAAAGTGTAAAAAATAATTAACTATTTAATTTCAGAGGCTTGCAGAGTTTTCAATTATTTTCATCATATTTTATAAACCCTTTGCAGGCCTTTGAAACGGAATGGAAGCCTCTAGGACTGCCCTTTAAGGTACCCACCTTCTTCATGATCAACGATTGGGCTCTGAAATCCTGTGAGGTGGCCTTTCAATCCCCTCTGATTGTCCAACTTTTGAAGTCTCCAATCCGCTACGATGTCATTATCCTGGAGCACTTTGTCAACGATTGCATAGCGGCATTGGCTCACCTGCTGAAGGCACCTGTGATCGCCCTGAGTAGCTGTGCCATTATGCCCTGGCACTACCAGAGAATGGGAAGTCCGGTGATTAACCCCATAATGCCTATGAACTTTCTGCCCTACACAGATGATATGAGTTTGGTCGATCGGTTGAATAACTTTTTCCACTTTCATGTCGTGAATACGCTTTATCAGTGAGTATTTATGATACCTTTATTTTCGCCCTAGAAAACTCTAAACTTATCAGTTGAATTTTTCGCCTTGACACAGATTGATTACGGAACCAGCCACGGATGCCCTGATCAGTCGGAGATTCGGAGAGGGACTGCCACCCATCCATGAGATCGTGAAGAATACGAGTCTCATGCTGATCAATCAGTATTATGCGCTGACGGGACCAAGACCTTATGCTACGAATGTGGTGGAGGTAGGAGGACTGCAGGTGGGAACGGAAAAGCTGTTGCCAAAGGTAGGTTTAATTATTTAAATAATTATTAAATTTATATTAGAAGCAATAGGTAAATATCTGATTTAAAAAAGAATAAATCTTTAAAGATTTCCCTTGTCAAAGTTAAATATTCGGTTAACAAATTCTCATTCTTTCTTTTCCTTTTCCGACTTTAAAAATAATTTCAAGAATAATATAATTATGTGCTTCTCAACCAGACAGCTTAACAGTTTAACTTCTTAATATAATAAAACAAAAGCGTTTAACATTTTACTTTATAATCTTCTGTAGCAAAATTAAACTCCACCAATATTTGTTTACTTTTATTTATCTTGTCTACGCGGGTCACCAAACTCTAATCGCCGCAAATGTAAACCCAAAAATGCGTAGTAAATAAAAACAGTCAACACAGTCATTAAGACCAGACACAAAGAAGACTTTAGACCAAATTAAAGCACGTGTAAATCATGTTTATAAAATATGCGCATATAAAATAAGGCATTATCAATTATCAAAAATTAAATAATAGGGCTGCCTAAATGCCAGACAGAAGATAAGCTTTCGTTAATCATATAATCTGTATATATAAGAAAACAGGAAATATGTTCAAACGAAAATGAGATTGGCAAATGTTTTGAAACATTTAATTATGTGGGTCAACACTTAAGAGGAAAGCATATTTAAGTGGCAGACAAAAGACGCATTGGTAAAATGTTTATTTTTAAATCAAAGACAAAAGAAAAATAAATATATTTCGAGAGTTTATTAACTTTTTCGCTTATTTATACTATAAAGCAAATATTTTTGGCTTATTTCGTAATGAAAAATATTTTATTTTAAAGTGTTTAAATTAATTTCGTTTTATAAAATAATTTTCTTATTTTTATTTGCACTTTTCAGCACCTCTTGGACCTTATAGAACGTTCTCCCAATGGCATCATCTACATCAGCTGGGGTTCCATGGTCAATGCCAATACCCTGCCTTCTTTAAAAAGAAAAGCTCTTTTCCAAAGCATTTCCCAGCTGAAAGAGTACAACTTTGTAATGCGCTGGAAAACTGGCAATGATTCCTCTCAACTTGAAGATAAGCCCAGCAATCTGTACACCTTTGACTGGCTGCCCCAGCGAGATTTGCTATGTCATCCCCGGGTCAAGGCCTTCATCTCCCATGGAGGACTCCTGGGCACCACGGAGGCGGTTCATTGTGGAGTTCCCATGCTCATAACACCCTTCTATGGGGATCAGTTCCTCAATGCCGGTACCGTGGAGCAGCGACGCTTTGGAGTTATATTAGATTTCAGGGATTTTGATACAGAACACATAACCAGGGGACTGAGAATTATATTGGACAAAGGGTGAGGGGTTCCTATGAAGTAAATAATAATTGATTAAAAATCTAATCGTAAAAATGTTTACTTCCAGCTTTGCGGATAATGTTCGCCGTTCCACGGAGGCCTTCCGCCGCCGTCCCATTCCCCCCTTGGACCTGGCCGTCTGGTGGATCGAACATGTAATCCAATCTGGCGGCGCTCCCCTTGTCCAGAGTCCAGCCAAGCATATTAATTGGATCGTCTACAACTCGATCGATGTGTTCCTGCTCTGGCTGGGAATCCTATTGCTGTTTATAGTCTCCCTCTGGAAACTGATCAGGTTGATCGGAAAAGTAGCTTTTGGTAGTAAAAGCAAAAAGCAAAAGCAACAATAAAAAATTTCAGTTGAGTTAACTGCAAAAATATATAAACATTGGGGGAGAACAAGTTTCACTTTTCATTCGGAGAAATAATGACTTAATGATGGATCGTTAATGGGGAACAAACAAATTATTGGGTTCATTTGGGAAGTTAAAGATTTAAAGGGTTTACATAATAATTTATATAATATTTTTCTAATATAAATAATGAAACCCTATTGATATTTTGGGAATTTTAAAAGTCATTTCGAAGTAAATTTGACCATAAAAGGCTTCTCTATAAAACTATGAATTCTTCATTTGTTTCAATTATTAAAAAGGTTTGAAAATTTATTAAAAAATTATAATATAAAAGTGATTATAATTTGTTTTTAATATTCAAACATTTTTAAAGCCTGGGCATTAATAAAATCTAATGAATTTTGTAAACAAATAACATTTCAGCTTGTTACCTGAGGCAAACAATAAGTTCAATAAACCTTAAATGATACTGAGAAGTGCTTTCACTTTTAAATTGATTTTATCGGCTAAGCAAGCGTATCATTAGCAAAGTCATTTTTAATTATTGAAAAATTACCATAAGACAAAGAACAAATGCTCTACAAAATAGATAAATGAATGAAATAAGTAATAAAATTAATAAAATATAAATTTATATTTGAAGTAATAAATAAATAAAGTAAATAGAAAAAATATCACCCTTAATATAGTACTAAAAATTCAATTATATGCTCTTTTTTACGAACTTTTATATCGTATTCATTATTTAATATTCTAATTTATGGATTAAATTTTACTATTTTTTAGAATATTACAAAGATAATTATAATCAATTTTAAATATTTCTAAAACGAATATTTGTTTTCAGAAATCCATGGAATATTCCATTCTAAATACTCCAGCTACGTGATAAAGCCTAAGTTCTAAGTAGAAGTAATTTACGCATATATTATTATCGATTCTCGACATGTACTCTCCGTAGTTGTTCCAAAAACAAACCCAAAAACAAAAACCATATCAAACGTACAAAATGAAATGTAAACAGTCGGGAGGTCGCCCCTTGTGGGGGCAACATGTGAGTGCCGAGTGATAAACGTATTGTCTGTCTCTATTTTATTATTATTGTTATTTTTGTTTTGTTTTGTTTTTGTAGTCGCTAAATTAGCTTTCCACAGCCGGTAGTCGATAGTAGACAGTCTCGTGCAAGGCAAGGCGTTCTACTCTCACTTGATCACCGATCATTTCCCCCAATCTTTCTCTCTGGGGGGCTGTCTCTCTGTGGCACCTCAGACATTCCTGGCGAGAGAGGGCTTGGAGAGCGTTGCAGATCGTTTAAATGCCGAAATAACTTTGGGCGAAGATCAGAGATATGATATTTGGGTTTAGAAATAGCTAAACAAAATTTTTTAAAGGAATTAATAGCAAAAAATAAATTTAAAATAAGTATACATTAAATAATAAATATATTTCTTTATATTCATATTACAAGTTTAATAATGAGCAGATAAAGACTAAAAATATAAGAAAAAAGGCTAGAAAAATACGTATAAAAATAAATTATAAATTACCTTTACTCCAAAAAAATTAATAGAATTTTGGAATTTAAAAAAAAAATACATTTATATTATAAACTTACACATTTTCAAATTCTCCGAAAACCCCAATAGCCATCTTATCATCTCCATCGAAGATCGAGATTTATTTCCGATCGCTGACTGAGCAATTTTGGTCCGTTTTTTATGGTCGACGCTCTTGGTCCGTCGTACATTGACCGAAAAGCTTTTCGACTCGCCTGCATTTCTCTGAATTTTCGAATCAGTCGCTCGCCGACAGTCGAACAAGTAAGTAAAAGCCAGTGAGAGCCAAGAGGAAAACACGATTTTTAAATTCAGAAAGTGCGGATTCGATGCGGATACATTTTAGATTTTTCGCGTGTGTGTATCCGTGAAGTTCAGAAAGTCAATCAATTACAGTTTAGGGGAAAGGCGGCCTCAGTCAGCCTGCTGCAACTACAGAATTTTTATTAAGCTATTGTGATGCAATTTGCCTTGGCTTTTGTTGTGCTTGTGTTTTCGCCTGCATTCTTTACATAATTTTCCCTGCATTTCTTGCATTCGCGACATGCGCAGAGCCACCCGCCCGCCGCCCACTCAAGGTCGGTTGAAAATAATGCAGAAAAACCAAGAAAGGAAAATGTGGAAAGGCAACAAGTGTTTTAACACCTGCCAGTAGCAGAAAGTGTATTAAATTTGAAGTGATTGTGAAAAACTGAGTAATTGTGAGCAGGAAAAATATTTAATTAAATCAATAAATATTTTCCTAAAAGCAATTTGTGGCTGTGAAGTGTGTAATATTTTTTTAGGGAATATAAAAAATATATTTCCTTTAAAGAAAGTTAGATATTTATCATTTTTTCGGTATGAAATATATTTTTCCCTCGTTTCTAAAAAATGTTTTATATATTTTCCTGCTCCCTAAAATTTTCTTATTTAATTAAACAAATTATTATTACAGAGAGCATCATGTGGTCACCACTGTTCCCTGTCCTACTGCTAATCCTCACCCTCGCCGGCTCTGATCTGGTGGAGGTGGAGGCCGGTGCTCCTCTCAAGGTCTTGGGTCTCTTTCCTCATCCCGGCGTGAGTCACTTTCACTTCTTCCATCCCATCATGCGGGGTCTGGCAGAGGCGGGTCACGATGTCAGTGTGGTTTCCCATTTCCCGGACAAACATCCGGCCATTCGCTACAAGGATTACCCCCTGTCCGGCGTGGATAAGCTCACGAATAGCGTGGACTTAAAGGTAAGTGTTTCCAGGAAAAAAAATTAATTAACATGGGGGGTTTTTTTTGTTAAAGTTAAACTATTGTTGGGCGTTTAAAATAACTCACAAAAACTATTAACAAGAGAAGCTACACATTAATCATTGTAAATTATGGGAAGAAATCAAAACAAAAGCTTGTAGGAATGAAATTTAAGCACCCTTTAAAACAAAGTAAAAATAAACTATGTATGGAAATGTAATTAAAAGTAATTGGTACTTTGGGTTAAGTGATTTAAATGTGTTATTTTTGAGTAAATTATAAAAGTTTTCTATTCTCTAAATAATCTATGAAATGCTCTTTCTTTTTTCCTTTATTTATTTTAAATATTTTCCTAGTGTACAATTATTTTTTAAATATTTTTCTCTTGCATTATTTCTTACTTATTATTTTTTAATTAATTTTTATATTTAGTTCTTCGAAAAGCGCACCTTTTACGGGCATTTTATGGAGTTTTTCCTGCTGCACGAGTGGGGAAAACAGGCCTGCAACTCCACTCTCCGCTCGGAGGCCCTGCAGCAGATCCTTAAACGTCGTCCTGGCTACTTTGATGTTATTATTATGGAGCAGTTCAATACGGATTGTATGATGGGCGTGGCCCATCAACTCCAGGCTCCCGTCATAGGTTTGAGTAGCTGTGTGATGATGCCCTGGCACTACGAAAGGATGGGTGCTCCCTTGATACCTTCACATGTGCCGGCGCTTTTTATGGCTCAGTCACAGGAAATGGACTTTGGGGGACGTTTGGCCAATTGGTTTAGCACTCATGCCCTTAACTGGATGTACAAGTGAGTCTTTGGAACTTAAATATTAATTATAAAATCGTAAACCATTCCATATTTAATTTTTCTTTCAGATTATTATCTGTTCCTGCTGCTGATGCCTTGGTTCAGTATAAATTCGGTCACGACCTGCCCTCTGTGGGCGAGATGGTCAAGAACACCTCAGTGTTCTTTGTGAATCAACACTACTCCCTCAGTGGACCCAAGCCTATGCCTCCAAATGTCATCGAACTGGGCGGCATTCACATTCAGAAATCAAAGCCTTTGCCGGCCGACTTGCAGAGACTCCTGGACAATGCCGAGGAGGGCGTGATCCTCATCAGTTGGGGCTCTATGATTAGAGCTAACTCCCTCTCAGCCTCTAAACGGGATGGCATAGTCCGGGCTGTGGCTCGACTGAAGCAGCAGGTCATTTGGAAGTGGGAGAACGAGACGCTGCCCAATCAGCCGCCCAATATGCACATCATGAAGTGGCTGCCCCAGCGGGATATCCTTTGTCATCCAAATGTCAAGGTGTTCATGTCGCACGGTGGACTTATGGGCACCTCGGAGGCGGCTTACTGTGGCGTTCCTGTGGTGGCCACGCCCATGTATGGAGATCAGTTTGTCAACACTGCGGCTTTGGTTCAAAGGGGCATGGGAACCATCCTGAATTTCGAGGATATTGGCGAGAATACGGTTATGAGGGCCCTCAAAAAAGCCTTGGATAAGAAGTGAGTATGGAAATCTGCTGAGATAAATATATAAGCATTAAATTAGGTTCAGTTTTAACTTATTTTGTTTTAAAAACAGCTTCAGACATTATTAATTCAATTAGGTCGAATCAGGTTTTATTGGTAAATTAATTAGATCAATATTTCACTTTGGGGTTTTTGTTTTTGAATCTTTACAGACCTCATTTTTTTCTAAAGGTAAACTGAATGATATCATTTCTTTAAAGTTATTTATGAGTATTAAAATAGCTTAAAAATATAAAAAAATTACACCAAAGCTAGCTTTAATTGTTATAATTATTTATACCTTAAATTGATTTATAAATTGTACAGAAAACTCATCAGAATTAATTTAGCGGTACTCTTCGATAATATATTTATAATTAGTTAAGTTATTAGGCCAAAAACACATTAATAATACGTTCAGGTTATTTATTCTTGATACATTTTTGGGTTTATAAAATTTTAAATTAGTAAAACGAATAAGTATTTAATGATCAATTTTTAAAGGCAAGAAATGAGGCCATTTAGAAGGAATTTGAATATATAATTAAATTGAATATATAAATATTTCCTTAAATATTCCCCCAGATACTACGATGCTGCCAAGATCGTCTCCCATTCGTACAACCATCGACCTCAGCAGGCCCTGCAAACGGCCTTGTGGTGGGTGGAGCATGTGGCCCACACTGGTGGGGCACCCCTGCTAAAGCCCAGTGCCGTTCATATGTCCCGATTTGTGTACTACTCCCTGGATTGCTATGCTGTCTTGGCTGTTATCCTGGGCACCATCATTGCCAGTTGGGTGTGGCTCATCCGTCGCTGCTGTGGCTCGGCAGCCACCGGGAAGACAAAGAGGGATTAAGGATTAAGGATGTTGAGCTGTTCCTAATCTCAGTTGGTGCTGTCTGTGGTGTATGTGATATTTTATATATGTTCTGTATGTAAGAGACTTTTAGGTGTAAAGGACCTCCCCTCCGCCACCACTCAAGGACTTGTAGATTTTAGAACTTAGTGTCGCCAAAATAAAAAATATTATATGTTTAGTCCTGCTAAAAATGTATAGTTTTTTATTTATTTGATAAAAATTTTATAAAATAATTTTTTGTGGGAGAAATACAATTTTAGATGTTACTAAAAAAATTAAAAAAAAATAGATTGCTGCATAATTTCAGATAAAATACTTTTTTGTGAATTGAAAAAATATTTTTTACGTTATTCAGCATACTTTTAGGCTTTAAAATGTTAAGCCAAAATATTTAATTAAAATATTTCATATAACAGTGCAATTTAAAACTATAAAAAATATATTTAACACCACTATTAATGAACATAAAAAATCAAACAGAAAATCTGTTAATAAATTAGTAATAAACATTTTTAAACTTTGGATTAGGTATTAAACCTTTAATAACTTGGAAAATTTTGAAAAAAAATTTTGTATTTATATTAAAAATGCTAATAATTGTAGTAAATAAATATTTTATATATTTTTTAGCTTAAACTCGATCGTTATATATTTATTATCATAGCTTTATTAAGCAATAGGGTGTGAAATTATGTTCAGTATCTGATATACATATCAATATTATTTGTTTTTAGCGTCCCTGTAATTAATTACACAATTTTACTAGAGAACTAAAGATTCTCGAAATTTCATTTCAAATTATACAAAGAGACCTGTTCTGTGGAAAGTAATAAAAAGAGAGGGTTATTGCGTAGAGAACCCTTTATTCTCTCTTCTCTCAGCTCTCAACGTAGTGCTTGATAGTTACGTTTGTAAATATATATACAAACATACAGTATTTTTGATGTTAAAATGCTGACACAGCGAAATCTGGTGCTCAGTTGATGATCTTCTGTCGACCTTTCCGGATCTCTCTCGGACAAACGCCGGTAATTATTTATTTCGTATTTCCAATTCCTAAATAAGAAGAAGGAAACATGGATTAGTTAATTTTAGAAGTGCAGTGAGTTCAAAAGTTTATATATAAATATCAAAATGAATATATTATTATTATAAATATTTTATAAAGGCTTCTGAAGCTGATTGATTATTGAACTTGACCTACCTGTTGCCTTTCTCTGTTTTACAGCCATACGATGAGGTTCACCGTTGCAGCCTTTCTGCTCCTCTCCCTGCTGGTGGCTTCCAGCTATTCCTTGAATATCCTGGGTATTTTTCCACACCCAGCCATGAGCCACTTCAAGTTCATCCAGCCCATCATGCGAGGCCTGGTTAAGGCGGGTCACAGTGTGGATGTGATCAGTCCTTTTAGAGATGAGCAGCCACCCAAAGGCTACAAGGATTACCAGTTGCCGCCAGCATCTCTAACGGATGCCATTCACCTCGAGGTAACTCCTCTTTATATTTATTTATGATTTACTTTTAAAATCTATTTCTTTCGCAGGACTTTGAACACCCTTTCAGCTTTCTCGCCCACTATGTGGAGTTCTTCATTCTCTACAACATGGGCAAGGAGGACTGCAACACCACGTTGAACAGTCAGGCTCTGAAGGAGATCCTGAAGCATCCCCCTGGCTACTATGATGTCATTCTGATTGAACAATTCAATACGGATTGCATGATGAGCGTGGCCCATGTACTCCAGGCCCCAGTTATTGGCATGGCCAGTTGTGCCTTGGCCCCCTGGCACTACGAGAGATTTGGTGTACCTCTGATTCCCTCGTATATATCAGCTTTGTTCCAGGGAAAATCCCAGGAGATGTCCCTCGCTCAGAGATTGGGCAACTGGATTACTGTGCACTCAATGAATTTGCTTTATAAGTGAGTTTTTGATGGAAAATGTACTTAAAATTAAGATAAATTCTCTGATCTTCCTTAGAATCTTCAATGTACCCGCTGGCAATGCCTTGATCCGTCAGAGATTCGGTCCTGGCCTGCCCTCCACCGAGGAATTGGTGCGCAACACCTCCCTAATGTTGATCAACCAGCACTATTCGTTGAGTGGACCGAAGCCATTGCCTCCCAATGTAATCGAGGTGGGCGGTGTGCACATTTCGCCACCCAAGCCTCTGGTTCCGGATCTTCAAATGCTGCTGGACAATGCTCCCAAGGGTGTGATCCTCTTTAGCTTTGGATCTCAATTGAAGCTCAGCTCCCTCTCCGACGCTCGCAGAGATGGCATTGTTCGTGCTCTGGGAAGACTGGAGCAGCAGGTTATCCTGAAGTGGGAAAACGACACGCTGCCCAATAAACCGGGGAATGTGCACACCAGAAAGTGGCTGCCACAACGGGAAATCCTGGCACATCCCAATGTTAGGGTGTTTATATCCCATGGCGGTCTCATGGGCACCACGGAGGCAGTGGCTAGTGGGGTACCAATCGTTGGAGTGCCCGTCTACGGCGATCAATCCCTCAATATAGCGGCTTTGGTACAGCGAGGAATGGCCGTGCAGTTGGCCTTCAAGGAATTGAATGAGGAATCTCTTTACGAAGCGGTTACCAAGGCTCTGGATCCTTCTTTTAAGCTGAGAGCCAAGGAGGTGGCCTCTGCTCTTAATAATCGCATCCAGACGCCCTTGGAGACGGCCATTTGGTGGGTGGAGCATGTGGCGGAGACTCGAGGAGCTCCTCTAACTCAGCCCAGTGCCGTGTATCTCTCACGCTTCGTGTATTACTCCTTGGATGTGTACCTTGTGGTGGCTTTGACAGTATTGACATTTGTGGTATTGATACGTCTTTGTAGACGCGGAAAGGCTGGAGGATCAGCCAAGTTGAAGCACAAACGAAACTGATTTGGCTCCATTCATAATTATTTTAAAGAAAAAAAGCATTAAATACATAAAAAAACAACTCCACTTTTAATAAAAAAATATATACAATACAGAATATATGTTCTCACCCCTTACAACTTGGCCTTGGAGGCACCAGGGAAGCCCAGACGATACAGGGCCACCACCACAGCTCCGCCCAAGCCCAGATTGTGCTGCAGAGCCAGCTGAGCTCCCGGCACCTGGCGTTTCTCGGCCAGACCTCGCAGCTGCCAGCAAAGCTCAGCACACTGAGCCAGTCCGGTGGCTCCCAGAGGATGACCCTTCGAGATGAGACCGCCACTTGGGTTCACCACGAACTTGCCGCCGTAAGTGTTGTCTCCAGCGTCGATGAACTCGCCGGCCTTGCCCTCACCACACAGCCCCAGGGCCTCGTAGGTCACCAGCTCGTTGGCCGAGAAGCAATCGTGGAGCTCCACCACCTGCACATCTTGAGGCTTGTAGCCGCTCTTGGCGAACAGGCGCTGGCTGGCCAGGCGGGTCATATCAGTGCCTGCGATCTTCATCAGGCTCTTGTCGGCGAAGGTGGAGGCCGGATCGCTGGCCATTTCCATGCCCACGATCTCCACGGCCTGCTTTTCCAGTCCGTAACGACGCACGAAGGCCTCGGAGGCCAGAATGGCGGCTCCCGAACCATCAGAAGTGGGACAGCACTGCAGCTTGGTCAACACTCCCTCCACCACCTGCGGCGACTTCATAATCTGCTCCAAAGTGTACTCATCGCGGAACTGCGAGTAGCTGGAATCAAGAAACAGAGACAGATAAAGAGGTGGCTTGCTGTGGATCAGCTGCATATGGCAATGGAGTAACCAGCCTGCTTATTCAAGCGATAAGATAAGCGAGCGTATGAGGTGAACTTTCGACTGGAACTTACGGATTATTGACCGAATGCTTGTGGTTCTTCCAGGCGATCTTGCCGAAATGCTCGGGCTTGGTGCCGTACTTCTGCATATGCTCCTTGCCGGCATTACCGAAGATCTGGGCAGCCATGGGACCAGCTCCAATCTCTGTGAGCTCGCCCATCTCTGTGATGTGACGCTCCATGGGGTTGGCGCGGTCAAAGTACTGCAAAAAGGGAAGTTATAAGATTATCTAGGCACTGATGAGGATGTAGAAGAACTCACCTTTGAGGACAGCGATCCACGCTCCATCTTCTCAAAGCCCAGGGCCAGCACACAGTCGGAGTTGCCGCTCTCGATGATCTGCTTGGCCAAGTACAGGGCACTGGATCCCGTGGAGCAGTTGTTGTTCACATTGTACACCGGAATGCCGGTCATGCCCACTTCGTAAACAGCCCGCTGGCCGCAGGTGGAGTCCCCATAGACGTATCCAGCCACCGCCTGCTGCACCTCCTCGTACTTGATGCCAGCATCCTGCAGGGCCTTGGTGATGGCCTCCTTGGCAAAGTCGGGGTAGCAGACATCAGCTCGGCGTCCGGGCTTCTCGAACTGGAAGAGGACAGAGGGGATAGATAGATACAGACGTCGCGGCACAAAGGTCAATCTTCGGCAGACGAACCTTGGTCATGCCAACGCCGATAACGTAAACCCTGGTCTTGGTCATGTTGCTGGTTCTGCGGGATCTCCAATCGGTCGGAACTTTCTATATCGAATGAGGCGAAGTAGAACCGGTGGCGAGATTATATACATACTATATAGTAGCAGTATCTTGATAAGATCAGATATGTCGGTTTGGTGGAAAAAAGTCTACAATGATCAGAGATGGGGGTATTCATAGGTTTAAATACAATCCATATATTATAAATATAATATCGCAGAGAATATATTAAAAATATTTAATGTAAAAAATAATAAACAGTCAAATAACTATTTTTTTATGTTTTATTAAATTTTTTATATTTTCATAATTAAGAGCTGCAGATCTGAAGGAAAAATCGTTTTGAAAGTCTTTTGTGGTATTTATTGTTCCAAAAAACTATTCATTATTTTTAGGATTATCATAAAAAATCATTAAAAATTAAAATAATACATATTTTTAAAAAACCCAAAAAGCAAGAATAAAAATAAAAACAATTTTAAAAATAGCGCGCACGTTCACATTTTATCTAGTGTGAATAGTGCATAAATGGTATTTTTTGTCAGTATTTAACTCATGCTCCCGACCTGGTCACACTGCTGCGCCTAATCCAAAAAAACAAGAAACAAAACTTAACTTAGCTCAGTTATTCAGTCTCTAGCGGTCTTACCAGTTATTGTTTAATTTCTTAATTCGCTGCAGCTGCAAGATGACAAAGAACCGCGTTTACGTCGTTGGTGTGGGCATGACCAAGGTAAGTAATTGGCCAGAAAAACACCAAGAAAAAAGGAGGCCAAAACAAAGGCTTAAGAAAAGCCGAGCTTTTGCAATTGTCAAGAAAAACTTTTATTATGGAGCAACAAGTCAATTAATATATACTCCCCGGACTTTGAACTGCGCTGCACTTCGCTCGCTAATCTCCTCTCGATTGTTTGCCGCACCACAAGCATTATCTTTGGCGTATTTCTGGCTATCAGCATCGCTCCATTGGCCCCCCTGAAGTGCCCCTAATCTCTGATTATCGCCATTAACCCCATAATAATTCCACAGTTCGAGAAGCCCGGCCGTAGAGCGGATGTTTGCTACCCGGACTTTGCCAAGGAGGCCATCACCAAGGCCTTGCAGGACGCGGGCATCAAGTACGAAGAGGTGCAGCAGGCGGTGGCAGGATACGTCTATGGGGACTCCACCTGTGGCCAGCGTGCGATCTATGAGGTAGGCATGACCGGCATTCCGGTCTACAATGTGAACAACAACTGCTCCACGGGATCCAGTGCCCTGTACTTGGCCAAGCAGATCATTGAGAGCGGCAACTCAGACTGTGTGCTGGCCCTGGGCTTTGAGAAGATGGAGCGTGGATCGCTGTCCTCCAAGGTGAGTTCTTCTACATCCTCATCAGTGTCTAGATATTCTTGTAACTTCCTTTCTTGCAGTACTTTGACCGCGCCAATCCCATGGAGCGTCACATCACAGAGATGGGTGAGCTTACAGAGATTGGAGCTGGTCCCATGGCTGCCCAGATCTTCGGTAATGCCGGCAAGGAGCACATGCGGAAGTACGGCACCAAGCCCGAGCATTTCGGCAAGATCGCCTGGAAGAACCACAAACATTCGGTCAATAATCCGTAAGTTTCAGTCGAAAGTTCACGCGCTTATCTTATCCCTTGAAACTTTGACTAAACAGCCAAGTGCAGCTGATCCGTAATTATCCAGCTATTAATTGACCTTCTTTCCCGATTCCAGTTACTCGCAGTTCCGCGATGAGTACACTTTGGAGCAGATTATGAAGTCCCCTCAAGTGGTGGAGGGAGTGCTGACCAAGCTGCAGTGCTGTCCCACTTCTGATGGTTCGGGAGCCGCCATTCTGGCCTCCGAGGCCTTTGTGCGTCGTCATGGCCTGGAAAAGCAGGCCGTGGAGATCGTGGGCATGGAAATGGCCAGCGATCCGGCTTCCACTTTTGCCGACAAGAGCCTGATGAAGATCGCTGGCACTGATATGACCCGCCTGGCCAGCCAGCGCCTGTTTGCCAAGAGCGGCTACAAGCCTCAAGATGTGCAGGTGGTGGAGCTCCACGATTGCTTCTCGGCCAACGAGCTGGTGACCTACGAGGCCCTGGGGCTGTGTGGTGAGGGCAAGGCCGGCGAGTTCATCGACGCTGGAGACAACACTTACGGCGGCAAATTCGTTGTAAACCCTAGTGGCGGTCTCATCTCCAAGGGTCATCCACTGGGAGCCACAGGTCTGGCCCAGTGCGCTGAGCTCTGCTGGCAGCTGCGAGGTTTGGCCGAGAAGCGTCAAGTGCCGGGAGCTCAGCTGGCTCTGCAGCACAATCTGGGCTTGGGCGGAGCTGTGGTGGTGGCCCTGTATCGTCTGGGCTTCCCCGCTGCCAACAATGTGGTCCGCAACCTGACCGCCGCAGGAAAGGCGGCCACCAGCGAGGAGGGCTTCAAGGTGGGTCCTCTGCTGAGGCTCCTGGAGCAAGCTATGCAGGAGGACAAAGACAATCTGATCGAGAAGGTGCGCGCCGTGTATGGCTTCAAGGTGAACAATGGACCGAATGGCCAGACAGGATACTGGGTCATCGATGCCAAGCAGGGAAAGGGCAAGATTATCTTCAATGGAACGCGTAAGTTGCCTTTTAAATTTTGAATTTATGTATTTTATTTAATTTAATTTATTTTGGTTTTTCCTTCACAGAAAAGTGTGATGTAACTTTCATCATCAGTGACGAGGATGTGTTTGAGCTGCTCACAGGAAAGCTGCCGCCGCAGAAGGCCTTCTTCCAGGGCAAGATCAAGATCCAGGGCAACATGGGCTTTGCCATGAAATTGATGGATCTGCAGCGTTCCGCTCAGGGAAGAATTGAGGAGCTGCGCTCCAAGTTGTAGG
Source organism: Drosophila truncata (assembly GCA_008042515.1). Lineage (NCBI taxonomy): Eukaryota > Metazoa > Arthropoda > Insecta > Diptera > Drosophilidae > Drosophila > Drosophila truncata. Next base: position 20,102 of record VNJQ01004437.1, read on the forward strand.
CCGGCTCGCGTTTGTTTTTCTCACATTCCGCGATGTGTGTGCCTTTTGCAATATCTTCTTGGTGGCTTTTGGATCTGATAAACATAGTTTAATGCGATTTATGTATCTTTTTGTATTATTTTATAAATAAAGCTGTTATATAATATTATTATATATTATTTAAAATTTAACTCGGAGACAAAGCCGATTAAAGATGGCTGAAAATATTGATTTTTGATCAAATGATTGCATATTTCAGGATTTTTTTTAGTGATTTTGCTAATGTGGAAAATATTGGGACAAAAATAATAAATATAGAAAAAAATTAATTTATAAATAATTTATTTTTAATTTAAATCCGAACTAAGCAACAATGTTATTGCTATAACCAAGATGTTGTTGTTATAAATGAGATGTTGTTGTTGTTGTTATTGTTGTTGTTGTTGTTGTTGCCCTTGTTGTTGTTGTTGCCCTTGTTGTTGTTGTTGTCAACACAAATCCTGACTTCAATCTGGCCATTTTCAGTACAAATTCCTCTATTTCGGGATTTCAGATACCAGGCGCACAGAAGGCAGTAGCAAGCGAATGAACACTATTATAAACTGTTATACTTTAGCCGAGTTTCAAACCTTAATGGTTTGCTCCAACCATTTATAACAGAAATTTCGAAACTGTTATATGGTTCGAAACTAGGCTAAAGTATAACAGTTTATAAAACATTTCAGTCGCTTGCTACTGCCTTCTGCGCGCCTGGTATATAAAATTCAGAAATTAACGAATTTGTACTGAAAATGCGCGGGTTTGAATCTGGATTTGTGCCTACAACAACCACAACAACTGCAGCTACACGATTTTGTACAACAACAACAAAAACATTTTGGCAACGAACAGAAGGCCGTAGCAAGCGACCGAAAACTGGTATAAACTGTTATAAAAACGATTGATGGGATCTGGTCACACTGTCACAATGGACTAGATATAGTTGAGTTGGTCACACTGCAAAATAAGCGCCAAATTTGAATTTAAATTCAAAATAATTTATTTTTATTTATTTTCCGTTGTTTTTGTCAACGGCAATTGTTGTTGCAAAAGAGATGTTGTTGTTGTTTTCAACACAAATCCTGACTTCAATCTGGCCATTTTCAGTACAAATTCCTCTATTTCGGGATTTCAGATACCAGGCGCACAGAAGGCAGTAGCAAGCAAATGAACACTATTATAAACTGTTATACTTTAGCCGAGTTTCA
>VNJQ01004438.1:0-88462 GCA_008042515.1 Drosophila truncata
AAATACTACGACAAACCAAATTTTATCAGGATCGGCCGACTATAAGATATAGCTATAGATATAATAACATAACTGAAAAATCGAAAATTGCCCATCTTTTGTGTTTTTGAAGAATATTCTGCAAGGGTATATAAACTTCGGCTCCGCCCGAAGTTAGCTTTCCTTTCTAGTTTGAACTAAAATTTGCTATTATCTTGTTGTTGGCGCTTACTCACCGGTAGTGAGGTGGGGGCAGCTTAAGCACCGTCTCCTTCATGAGCCGCAACCGCTCGTCCGCCTCGTCGGCCTTCACCTGAATGGCCTCGACGAAATTGTCGTATAGCTGGTAAGTGCACAGAGGATTCGGAAGCTCCCGGAAATACATCTTAAGCAGCGAACTGACTGCATGGATGTCCTGCTTCATCTCGGGATTTCCTAAATCCGGCACTCGTTCCTCGTCGAAAGCACGTCGAAGTCGTTGAATGTTCGAGGTGATGCCAGAGAGCCTATAAATGCCATCGATTACGCCGTAATTCTCAATGAACTCGGCACAGGAGCGGAGAACCATTGGGATGTCCTGGCCGCTGTTGAGAAGGTGCTCCGACAAGTCGCAGTTGAAGACGCGCTCGCGGTAAATGCCGCTCTGTTTTAATCGTCGTCGAGATGGTCGCGAAAGTATGAAGGAACGGAAGAAGGCGATCAACTTGCCGTGCTTCCGCAGCACCGGCTTAGTGGGTGAGGCATCCAGGTGGCCTACTAGAGGAGCCGGCATTGGGAAATTCCTTGGTACCTTATCGCCGATGGTAGCCACACATGATTGTGGAAAAAAACCGACTTCGTAGAGGGACTTTTGCAAATGTGACTTCTTTCCGCGCCACCAAATCGACTCCGCTGGACTGGGCATATCAATCACCGATATCATATCGCCCACCTCAATGTTGATCTCATCGGGAGCCTGAGCCTGATAGCGACGGACACCATAGGCGGCACCCACAGCTGGCGTATTGATTGTTCGCTGCGTCTCGCCATCAGCCAACGGCAGGCGCCTTCCCTTGTTGTCCAATTGCAACCAAGTTAGAATGGTGCCACAGGTCAGTGAGTCCGATGCGATCTTTGAGAAACGTTCGAGGTACTTGGCCACCGCATACTCCACGTCCGATTCACTGGGCAGCTCTGCCGCCAGCTCTTCCATATTCCGTAGTCCGCTGATCTTACGATCGTAAACACAGCGATGGAGCATTTCATCCAGCAGCTGCATGTTCTCAAAGCTGCGCTTGATCAGGAAAGCTTCGCAGCGCTGAGGGCTAACGCGAATGATGAACCAGCAGCTCTCCGGCGAGAAGCTACGCAGAGAGCTGTGCGGCAAATCGCCGCCAATCGATTGGGAGGCGATGCTGCTACCCATATGCTCGGACTTGTCGTCTAGCAACTGCACAGACAGGGGACCAAGTTGTACGCGCTCGTAATGAAAGTGGGCACACTCCTCCAGTTTGGGAAAGCGACAGGATTTCTGCAGATTAAGAAAATCGTTAAATAGATATACTCAACAGTTCTGGCTTTTGTTTAGTACTCACGCTATTCAAGGGCTGCACGCTCATGTGTCGGCTGGGCTTCGGAGGCGGAACCACACCCTGCGTGGGCGGACTACAGCTGGACTCCGTGGAAGCGTTAGAGATTTGTGATGTGTTCATGGAAGCAAACATGTCCTGATAGTTCAGTCCGGGCAAACTATCGGCGGGGACAATCTTGAAATTCAGATGCGCACTGATCGCGGCTGCCGGGGCATCCATTTCGAACTGTAGCGGTGGAGCTTGCGTATCCTTTACAACAGCGCTGGTATGGCAAGCGGATGCTCCTGCACCTGCACTCTCCGCCGATGCCATTGCATGGGAATGCAGTTGGGCCGCCAAGGATGTGCTCACCCTTTCCGACATGATCTCGGACGCTAGATCACTTTACGCCAGCAGCAACATCTGCAAAGGACAACGAGGGAAGATTGCAAAAGGGCGTAATTTTAAAAGGTATTCAAATTGTATCAAATTGATAAATTTAAGGTGTTTTTGTGTTCCTAGTCGGTGTCTGTTAATTGAAAAGGAAAAAAAACTGAGAAGGCTAATCCCAATGATTTATATGTAATGACACACACAAATTCAAGAATTCAAGTAATCCCTAGCATAAACATTGTAAATGTATCTTTCTCGTTTCAGAAAAAATTACAGTGTACATTTAAATCAATGTGCAAATATTAATATTACACATTCAGGGCTCGTTCATTGTTGGGCCTTGTGATTTTCGTTTACTTTCTAATAGCACGCATGACCTTCTTTATCAGTAACCCCCATACCATGTTTCGCCGGTAGACTATTCTACTTTCAAGCTAAAACTTCCACTCTCTCTCTTGCTCGGATGCGAGTTCTCCTTGATCTGGCGAAGGAATAATTTAGGTCACTGGCTCAGACATGCGGCAGGATGTGGGACATTCACGCGTATAGCTAGACAAATGTATACAGTACACATTTATTATGTTGAAACCAGTTGGGAAAAGCTCTCGATTTGGGATTCGAAATAAAGGCAACCGGAGGAGATCTGGACGTTTAACGTTAGATGCCTAGCGGTTCTGATTTAGAGCGACACGAAATGCAACCGGCTGCAGGCTGCAGTATTTAAACTTTCATAAATTAAGCGAACAAAGCCGACACAGAGAGGACAGCCAGGGGCAGCAGACAGCTTTGGCTGTTGGCCGAAACGAATCGTAGAGCGGCATCTAAACGAGTTTCTTTCGGCTTCTCTAGGAGAGTCTGCAGGCCGGCGAACGGAGTATCTTTGAGAGATGAGGCAGTCCATCAAATGCAGCGAATACTCGACGATACCATTAAGAAATGCTAACGCTAACGGTGTTCAAATGCAGCCAGACAGAGCGACCGGTCAACAGATATGTATATATAAACTCCGATAAAACAAAAATAAAAACAAACGACAATGACATGTGAAGAAAATAGAAAACAAAAGATTAAGACGATGACCAACAGTTGGACTTGCAACCGGGTAGTACCCACCAACAGTGAATGGAAAATGGAATGAATTATAAATGACCATAAATTAGCATTTAACCAAATTTTAGAACCAACATAAGAAAAGATATTCGTTGCATTATAAACTTTTATTCTTCATTATCAAACAATGGAGTAGAGATAAAACTTAAACAAACATGATCTTCCTAAAACAATAATAAGTCTAAGGTGGTAAAGATTTATCCCTTTTCTCTAGTTAGCTGATAGTATCAATGATGGTTGTAACCAACTTTAAAGGCCTATTTATATTTAAATATTTCTACATCCACAATATCCAATATATCCCTTAAACAAGAGCAACTTGAGGGTATCATATATTCAATTTTCCGGCTGGTTCATTGCGCTCGGGTCAAGAGCGAGCAATCTAGACATTTTCCCATCGATTCGGCCCGCTCACTTTCTCCAATCAATTAAACAACATTGTCTATATCCGTACTGAAGAGAGGGAATGACCACTGGATGGGTAAACACCTTAATCGGCTTTGCATGAGGATAACTTAATGATGTGAAATAATTTAATATTGGACAATAGCTAATGATTTTTTAATGGCAGGTTAGGTTGCAAGCTTAGTTTTCCGTTTCTTCCCGCCGTCTTCTGGAGTTTGACCCAATTGACTTGCAGCGAGAAATTGAAAGCTAAACATGACAATGATCTATAAAAACCAAACTGGATTTTTAGTGCGTGACTGGGATCCTAACTAGACATAGACATAGACATAGACGTCTCTATCCACAGATCTGTACGTCTGTACGTACGTATGTATGCACTTATTTAATAAGCGGAATAAAAGTTGTCTGTCTAGGCTGCTCTTGTTTGAGCTAATTTATGGCTCAAAGTGGGTCACTGACTTACTGGTTTCTAGAGCGAGCAATTGTCGGACATAAAAGACTTACGAGGCTACAAATGAATGCATAATGTGCTTAAACCTAGTTGTTTTGTTCGCCAGTCGGTTGGCAAGTGCTAAACGATACCGTTGTGCATCAAAGTCAGATGGATGCGGTGATGTTTCATTTCAGGGGATTCGTGCTGGGAAGTACCAGGAAGGCTGGATCAAAGAGTACAATTACAAGAGTGGAATTAGGAAGAAAATTGATTTTTATTTATTGGTAATAAACCAAAAAACTAATAATAGTAAAATAAAATACCTAATAAGCATTACTTGTTGAAAATTCAGGGAAATTTTATAAGTTTTCTGATTTAGGATTTCCCAGCTAACCAATATTGAACTACCGACTGCATATGTACATTATAAATTGTATAATTTAATGACATATCCAATCCTACCCATACAGATGAAAGTAATTTCACCGCGGACTAAAACAAAAATGACTCACGAGTTTTCATTAATGATTAAACTAGCCCAGTCATACCAGGGTTTCTATAACAAATTGCTGTCCAAGGCTGATCAGGGTAATATATGCTTCTGGCTATTCAACTCGATAAATCAAAGTCGAACGCTATATAATTAAAATATTTGTAAGCTTACATTAGAAACTACCTACAATAATCTCTTTTAAAAAAGGTTTTTAATATAATATTTAACTCTTTATTAGGCATGGTAACCTAAAATGTCATAAAGTGGCTTATGAATGTCGTTTAATAAAAATAAATAAATTCTTAAATGGAGGTTTACCTACATTTTCAAACCCAAAGCATAAAACTCTTTTTGCAAATCTTTCTTATTATATTATACTATTATAATTATATTATATATCATCAAAGTGTGCTCTATTTGTAAAGATATAAAGTACTTTCAGAACTAATTGGCCCTGAATGGTTACAACCTCATTAACATAAATTCAACAACATATGCATATTATAATGTAGGTTTCATTGCATAATTTTCTGAAGGTACAGAGCTCTTACAGCAAAAGTAATTTTATGATAGTAACTCAGTACTCACTGCCCATTAAAATCCCATTTTTAGAGCATTAAAAGCAGCAGCCATCAGGTTTTGAAAAGAAAAGCTAAAGGGTAAGGTAAGAAAGAAAGAAAAGCGAAATCGTCCAATTCCATGGCCATGTAAATTTTCTACTTTAGACATTTTTGCAGAATTTCGCCGCCGCTCCACTGCTCGGTGTCCCAACGAACCATAAAACTTAGCCTAATGTCATTTAACGTTGTCGACAAACAGGTACCATAAACTCTCACACATACCGACGGGTTTATATTTTTAATGGAAGTGAAAGTTTTGCGCGCATCAAACGAAATATCTGCAAAACGTAAAGCCAAACACATGCGGCCATATCCAAATATTTTTTTTGTATGCATGGTTGTTGTTAGAGTCGAGGCGCCGGCATGCCGAATTTTTAAAAATATACAAAGCAAAAATTTACAATAAAAATCGCATTAATAAATATATTTGGATTGCTCAGCTACTGGAAGAAAGCAAAATAAATATGTAGATGTAGCATTAAAGCAATAAATTGTAGAATTATTTTATGTTAAATAAAGTGTGACACTTCTATAAGACATCAGACATCGGAGGCAGTTGTTAAAAGCTTAAAAATACAAACAATTATAAAAGTATTATATGAAGCATTTTTTTTATTGAGAAATCGAATTAGACAAACTACAAACTAAGCCTTTAAGCAATTTCCAATGCAAAGGGTTAATCTTAGATACTGCGCTATCCTTTAATAGGAATTTGGTATTTCAAATCTCTATCTTTAGATGTCTATTTATGCGGTAGAGTGAATATAAAGTAGATGTAAAGCAACTGCTTCGAATTGTTTGAGGTTTTATGCTTTTATAAATAACCAACTCTGAGATACACGGTAAACATATATCTTTAAACATCAATTAAAAGGCCTAAACGAAACGCGAAATATAATATACCTATAAAATGAAATGTATATATTAGTCCTTGAGTAGTCCTCGTTATTCAGCTTCTTTAATTAGTCTGTTATGATTAGGATTTTAAATTTCCTATTATCACAAATAATTAATCTTAACTTTATGTTTTTTTTTCACGCTCTAGCGTAAAAGGAATTTTTAAAAATATAATATTTATTTTATATTTAAATAGAATAAACATTTTGCAGTGCACTTTTCTCAGCTCATGAAGCACACAGCCAGCGACCACATTTCAAGCGTTTTGATGGTTTTTGTTTCATATGACTAACAACCATAACAGAAGCAATAACAAAAGCATCAGCAAGTTGTCGGTTTTAATTGAAATCAATTGAGCTCAATTATTTTATACGCATATGAAACTCAACATCAGCAGCTACGAAAAGCAAGCAAACCCAAAAATTCTTTGCGACTGTGTGGGTTTGGCGTTCTCCACACACAACCACAAAAAGCTGGGGCGTGTCAATCGCCAAATGCAGAGTGCTAAAAAACAAAAACAAGAATAAAACAGCAACAATAAAGGAAGCTAATATCGAAAAACCGAAGCTTGATTACTCTTGTAAATTGGAATTTTTAAAAAATATTTATAGGTTAAACATTGTATATTTATATTCATCGATCACTTTCATATAAATTATATTATAGAGCCCCTGATCAATTTAAGAACGTTGATTTTTTAATTGTATGCATCAAATAAAGCTTCAAAATTCTGATTAAAACGAATATACCCTATGCAAGAGTAAAAACATATGTGAATGCTGAAAAAATGATATGCTAAAAGGAATAGCAAAAGCAGTATTTACAAGTGTTAATAGTAAAAAGACGCAAGGCATAACTAGAGTAACCCAAAGCGTGGAATGCAAGGAATTTGTATAAATTTTGCTTGTGAGGACGAGGGTGTCTATTATTTAAATAGAGTTGTATACAAAGAAGAATGGGATGAGCTCTATTTATTTGTGCTTACAACGAAACTCTAGAGTTTTGGCGCCACAGTGACGGGGAAATTAGATAGAGAATGCCTGCTCGGAATACAGAAACTGAATACCAGATATTCTGTGTCATTAGGCGACTTAAAGATAGCCTATTGTCTACACTGAACATATGTGGCTAGTGGGTATTTTTCAAATACTCAGACCTCAAAAATTTGTGCCCATTTTGTATAAATTATATTAAATACAGCAAAAAATGAGTATTTCTTATTGCCAAAGTCAAATATTTGTGTATATGTTATCCGCGCATTAAAATATAATCTCTTGACCTGATTACGTAATACATAAATCAATAAAATAATTTAAAAAAGAATTTTATATTCCAAAAAAAGGTTTCTTAGGCCGCTTTTAATGTTGGAAAGAGTGTATACGATATCTGATAGTCGAGACAATATTGTGCGGTATTCAAGTATAATACGATAGTGTGCGACTAGAGCCCAGACTGACATAGTGCCGGGAAAAAGCGTTCCCTCTCACGGCCATATTGGTGCGTTGGCCAAGGAGTTACTGTGAGCTTGCCACCCGTTTGAGCGGATGTTTGAGTTGAGTGCACAGTTACCGAGGCGCAACGAAATTAATCGAACTCAAATCGGGCTCTTGCTGGGGCAGCACGGTTATGCTCTTGCACATAGCCTTATGGAAAAGCAACAAACGAACATAGAGTAGTAGTAGATGTATCTGGGAAAACTTGACACGTTTTCTGCAACAGGCGGACGCAGCGCATTCAACTGTGCTCTCGTCATTCGAAATGTGGCATAATCGTGCGCAGTCGCGGCGCGAATCTTTTCCAACAACGTGAGCCACATAATAACCAAAGTAGTAAGCTGTACATACAAACATACTTATTACATACAAACATAACTATACAAATCTCATAATAATAACAATGAGAAAGCTGCCCCCTCAAGACCAGGACCATGAAAATGAGTCAGCTTGAGCCGAAAAATGCTCTCTCAGCTTTAATATGATAAAAATAATCAAACAATCTCGTTATTTATACCAATAGATACAGTGTATCTCATAGTCGATGCATTCAACTGCAGTAATGCACCTGTTTTTCTAATTCTTTTACAGCACCTCCCACACTAGCGAAAAATAAACACTGAAAACAAAGTGTCAGAACATTATATAAATTTTAATTCGTGTTAAATTTATATAAAAACTTTACATATAAACTAAATAGGAACAAGCTAGATTGCAAAGCATTTTCTAGCACAAATCGGACAATGAGTAATGTTACAATAATGCCAGTTTGGATAGATAGTAACCAAACTATTAAAGCTAGACCAATGAGGGCAAGGCAGGTGGGCGTGACAGCATATTATAAACCAGCTTTATTGGTGGGGCTTGTAGAATAATATAAAAAACCTTCATGAACATGGTAACCCTTCAATTATGCATTACCTTTTCCCAAAACTGATCAGTATTTGCATTTCACCTCTCTTTAGCACAAAATTCCTTTAGCAAATCTCCTTTCACAAAAATCTACTTTATAAAACCGTAAATGTGACCGGTAAACGAAGAAATTGAAAGGCCAGGAGTATGCTTTTTGGGAAAGTAACAGAGCAAGTCAAATTCCAGTCAGTAGGCGGCAGGGAGAGCGGGTTAGGGATTCGGGCCTTCGAGGAGAGAGCTACGAGGAGAGAGACTGGCGAGAGTTCAATGTCAACTGTGTGGACAACGGCACGAAAACTTTTTAGAGCCGCTTCCGCTTGAAAAAATACACAAAACTGGATGTGTGGTAAGCCCGCAACTAAAGCATGACCACACCTAAACATTAAAACAAGTAAAGAAAAATACATATTTCCTTTCAGTTGTTTGGAGGTAAAAATTAAAGGTCTTTGGTTTCGAAATGTGAAAATAAAATATTTAATAAAGGTAAAACAAAGAATTAAGTTTAAATAAATGAAGTTTATACACCTTAGAGCGTAAACTTGAAATAAAAAACCTCCAGAGGCATTTACAAGAACCTAAAACTTGACACAGAGGAAATGGAATACAATACAAAAAAAAACCCTAATATTTTAAACTTTATTATTACATTTCATGAATAAAAGAGGTGCCATTGAAGGGTTGTTGCAGTTGTCAGGAAAAAACAAAGCGACTGTAAAGGAAGGAATGCTTCTGTATGCTTGTTTCCCGAAATCCATTACTACTATATTGACTGCAGCTGTACGTGGAGAGGCAGCAATGCCAATGGGGTGGAATGTGTTAAGGAAAATAGAAACGCAGACAGACAGGCGGACATATGGCGGAGTTGTCTCAGGTGAGACTGTGTGTGTGTGTGTGTGTGTGCCAGCTACCACAGGGTGACAAAATCCAGTGTGAAACGGACATATCGCACTTATTTTCGTGCTTCATTGTGAGTTGTAGTGCTCTTGTAGAGTCTTTCACATACCAACTATTCCAATAGCCAGGAGCGGTCATAGTGCGTGGGCCAGACAGAGAGGCAGATAGACAACCAAGCGACTTCCTTGGCAAAAAAAACGGGGCGTTGTTGTTGGCAATTCTCTGTTATTCGGCACAGAACGCGTCTTGAATGATGATGGGAAAATTATAAAACAATGGCACGACACAATTAAAAGACCGCAAAGACGCCAAAACTGTTTTCAGAAGCAGCAGCAGCAGCAGCGGGAGCTATTATTTATTATTTTTGTCGCTGCCTCGGCTGTCGCACAATACACTGACACACATTTTTAAATAGAGACGAGATACTTTTCCTCATCTGCTGCTTCTTTTCAGCTTATCTTGTTTCTTTTGCTCCACACGCACGTACACTGTCACACACACACACACACCCGCACGCACACTCGTAAAAGCTATGTAATCCAGCGAAAAGCGCAAATTTCGGCATTCGTACACACCTTATTAGTGAAATAGATCACTGGTACTCAACATTCATTAGTATTACATTTTTCACTGCACAATTAACTGGCTTCCACGGCCTTTTACAACGCGACAACAAATGTGAGGAAATAGTGTGCCTAGCGCACTGGTCGTTTAATATACCAAATGGCAGTCGTATAAAAGTATCGAAAATATACCAACCAAATAAGCAAAATCTTTTTTTACCTTTGCAGTATTTATTGTTTTTACTGCTGATATATTTCTAATAATTCTATTGCAACTTAACGACTGTTTTATATTTATTTCCGTACAGTCGGCTGTTTTATATTTATTTCAGTACAGGTTATCCAGTATCAGTAATTTCAATTCCTATACTAAATGAAGTTTTTTTTAGTATTTAGTATTTTCAGTGCCGCGCAAAAACGCCGTATACCTTGAATTCTGTGGATAATAGAACTTTCAATAAAGTGTCATACTGCGGCAAATTTATAAACAAATAAGATAATTTCGCGATGAATCCTTTAACTAACATGAAAAATGTGCTCAAATTGAGCGAGCACGAGCTGCACCATGGAGGCAAGAAGAGCTGGCACGACATGTACCGGGATTCAGCATGGATATTTGTCGCGGGATTTCCCTACACTCTTTCGGAGGGAGACTTGATCTGCGTGTTCTCGCAGTACGGTGAAGTTGTCAATATCAACCTAGTGCGAGACTCCAAGACTGGCAAGTCCAAGGTCAGATAATTATCAAAATTTAACCGAGGCTCATTCTCAACTAGGTATGCTCTTCATTTGTTCAGGGTTTCTGTTTCCTGTGCTATGAGGACCAAAGATCCACTGTTCTGGCCGTAGACAATCTCAATGGCATCAAGATAATCGACAGGACTCTGCGCGTCGATCATGTTGCGGACTACAAACCTCCAAAGGAGAATGAGAAAATGGACGAAGAGACTCTGCGACTTTATATGGAGGGATGTGCACCGAAGCCGCAGCTTCCACAGGTAAAAACTGAGAAATCTAAAGATAAAAAGCAATACAAATAATATTTGCAAGTCTCAGCTAAGGTATTAGTTAATAAAATAAAAGCAGCAAAATAATATTAAGCGACTCTACCGGCCAATGTGCATGGGTTGGGGTAAAAATGTAATTTTAAAACCAAATATAAAACAATTTTATATTAAGATATTTAATTTTAATGATAACATAAGGCGGGAAAAGAAATCTGCATTCACTTTTAGGGTAACAATTCGAGAAACCTAATAATATTCACTCATCATCGGCACTGGCAAATGAATCACTGCCATCATCATCATCCTCGTCCTCATTCTGATCCTCCAACTCTCTTAGAATACGCCGCTTGTATCGCTCATAGGCACTACCTCTCTCCCGGTCCGCATTATAAAAGTCCACATCGTCCACAAAGCTGTCGGCTTCAGTGTCAATAGTATGAACATAGGGATCATGATAGGTGTCATAGTCCTCATCCTCGCTGGAGTCCGCCGGATCGTTTTCGTCGTCATCTAAAAGTTTATTTGCATTGGAAGACCTTTTACAATAGAAAGCTTTAAATTTAGGAAGCTTACCCAGCATGAATTTGTTCATCTGCCTACAAAGTTCATCGTCTGAACCCATGGCCGCCTCCTCATCGTCCGGGTAATCGTTTGTATAGTAGTTCTCCTGATTAGAGTCCTCCGAATCATAGTCTTCGTCCTGATCGTTGTAACAATCCTCTAGCACAATTTCTCCCACAGGAATCACTCTGCGGAATAGGCAAAAGATTGGCAAAGTTTATTTGTGGAGCTCTCTTGATCGTTTGGCATTTTGAAATTGAAACACAACTACATGGGTTTGTCCTGTATATATTAGTCGATTTCTTTATTCAATTTATTTTCGATTTCGGGCAGCAAAAGACCACAACAATCTCTGTATATTTTTTTTTACGAAAACAAAAAGAACTAAAAACTGACAAAAACGAAAGAAAATAAGAAAACTAGGAGTAAACTGCTTTAGAATATGTGTGTTGTGTGTGTGCTTGTGTATCTCTATCGATCTATGTTTTCTAATAGCTAATTAAATTTATAAACTTAGGATTATGGTGTCACAAATAATGCAATTACCGAAACAGGTATTTTTTTAAATATTCTACTCGAAAAAAAAATTTGGCACGCCGAACATTAGTGGTACACTTTATTATTGCTAGAAACTTGCAAACTTTGTGATGGAGTATTGAAAATTATAAAATGAATTATGAAATGAAATCTATTATAAAAACTTTCTTTTGATGCTAACAATATTTTACACATATTAGAAAAGGCGTTTGCACCAATTACTTAAATAACTAAAATAAGGAATCATTTTGCGTTTTTGGGTTTGTTCACGCCATTGAATTATCATGGAAGTAATTCATGTAATTGGCGGCATTTGTCTAAAACACATAATTATTATGGTTTGTTTGGTACAGGGCGATGCCAGTTTGCAGTCCTTATTGTCGTTGATGGATTGTTAGTTCAGAGACATCATCACACATCGTTCTTTCCCGGGCTTAGTACCACTCTCTCTCTCTCCCTCGCTCTCCCCTCTCACTTTTGTCTATAGTTGATGTGTGCTGTGCGCACCAGTAGCAGTTGTTGTAGTAATTAAACGGATAATGTAACCTTATGGAGAACGAATCATATTATTGGGCAATAAACATTTAATTATAATTAGGTCTAGATGGTAAAGGTAAAATGCATATGAGAGACTTCGACCGAGTACTATGAACAAGGACACAAGCACACCCACAAAGATACGGTAGCCACGACGACACACAGTAATCGATCGGCTACATATAGTAATTGAGAAGGCTAAACGTTTGCTCTGGCTCAATGTGTATGACGAACCTTAGATAGTTGTCGTCCATCATATCCACATAGGCGGCCTGCATCTCGTTCTCTGGCACATAAAGATCGTAAACATAGCCAATATCGGAGTCAGCTGGTTGTTGATCTAGGGCTGCGTCTGAATCTCGATGCTGTTCTTCTTGGTTTGTAGAACTCCCTGCTTCGGAACGATGCTGTTGTTGGGATTGGGATTCAATGTCCACAATGGTTATTTGACTTTTACTGGGCTGGGATTCTTGATTTTGGCCTTCGGGGGTTATTATTGCCGTGGCGTCATCCTCGAGGGTACTGCGAAGGCAGTTTACCACTCGGAATCTTTCCTCTCGAGCATTTTCCTGCGCCTTTTGGCGCTGACGCTCCCGACGCAATGCGGTTGCAATGGTTGCATCAGTGGATCGTTGCCGTTGTACCAAGTCATGGGCACTGGCTTTGTTCAGTCTGGCCGCAGCAAATTGTCGAGTGGCGCAGTCATCCTGTAGATAAAGAAAATTAATTAAATTTTTTTAAAGGTAATCCAAAATTTGAAAGAATATACAAGATTCGGCTTCCCGAAGTATGCAGTCTTTCTTTAATTTAGCTTGGCTTTAGGCCTCGACACTGAATAGTAAGTTCGTTGGCCCCGTACTTGCTTCAAAGTTAATGGAATATTCTTACATAGAAACTACATAATACATATGCATGTATATATGTATGTTTTATATATAAAGAACATATTTACATAGTTTCTAAACTAAATGCTCAATTCACGGGGCACAGCAAACATTGCCTGTTTAGGCGTTTCCCATCCTAGGTTATTTCCGAACCCTTACCTGCTTCTCGAGCGTGCCGGCAAATTTCAGCACGGTGGTCAACTCGTCCTTGTCTGATTCCGGCTCTACAGACGCCACTGCTCCCGCATCGTCCACGGCGTTCTCATGAAGGCGTCGCCGCTTGCCATTTAGCACAAAGGCCGTGTGAGGTTCCTCGTCGATGCGTCGCTTTATCCGCACAACCGCAGGCATTTTGGTTCTGAATTTGTCGGCAAATCTGTAAAACAATTCCGAGTATAATCCGACTACAATCGCAAATTAACGCGCAGTGTGACCGTTGCGAGCGTGTCAATAAATATAGCCGCAGAAAGATATATATACGATAGGTGCTGCGGGTCACTCAAATCGTATCGGAAATTATACACTGTTTTTACTAGGTTTAGCATTTTGTAACGACATTTATTGTTTTTAAAAGATAGGCTGCCAATTTTACCATTTAAAGCACAGTTCGGCCATTAGGTAACATTAACTTGAAATTTGCAATAACCGGATAGAAGATTTTTTTAATTTGATGATCTTTAAAATTAATAACAGAAGAATACTTGATCTTAATCCGTAATTTTAGCAGCGGTATTGAACAATTTTATAATTATAAAATGAAGGATTAAGATCAAGGCTCCTTCTTCTATTAATTTTAAAGATTATTTTCAAGAGGATATAACAAAAAAAAAAAAAATTTGGAAAAAAATATATATTAACTTTTTAGGCAATGAAAAAAAAGTAATTTAAACATATTTTTTGGTCACTTATATTTTGATTTAATCATTAAATTAGTATTAAATCATCATTTAGTATTACAAATTATTGGAAAACATTGTTAATTATTGATAATACTTATTATAAATAATATTATTATTATAATAATTATTATATTTATATTATCAGTTGAAATATCATTAGAACAAGAATAATTATCAAAATGAAAATCATTTATAATGGTTTACTTACAGTGTATATTTTATTTATTTATATTTGTTTTTATATATTCAAATTCATATTTATTGAAATTGGTGCATCCCATTATCTATTATGACTTTTGGTTTGTTTTTTTAAACCGTGGGTTTAGCTCAAGGGTGGGTTTACTTGCTAACATCATTTTTAGTAGAATATTAGTATTTATCTTTAGGAAATTGGGGGCCTATAGATAATAAGCTTATGATTTTCTTGGATATTTTTTTTTATTTCTCTAAGGAATACATGCGTGACCACGTATAGCTCATTTCATTCTAGATTATAAAAGTGATACCAACTGTTGATTAATATTATAACATTAATCAGGTTATTTAAAAAAAGACCAAGAGACTGTAATTTTGTAACTTTACCATGCGTTTGACACTTGACGCAAAGTAAAAGTCGGTGAAAGGCGCGCCAATTTGGAGAGAATTCCACCCCCATTTCCGGTTCCTGTGCTGTACCCCAAACACAGCTGATCGAAATACACCACCGGCAAAGAGAAAGCTTGACGAAATAACAGTTATTGCTCTCAGCCGGCGGAGTCTGGTTGTGTTTGCGGGTGTTGGCACGAGAAATTCCCACTAACATCGCGCAGGAATTACGTCCTTAAAGCCGAGTGTGTACTGTGCTGTGGTGCTGTGTGTTTTTTAATCAGCGGTACAAGCGCATAAATGATAAAGTGCGAATCAGATTGAATTAAAGGCCTAAATGGTGCGGTAATCGCCGTCATAACATGACCCCGGGCATGTGTGTATTTGTTCCGCGTTTTAACAGTGCAATTTGCTTTCGCTGAAAAGCCCAATAATTCAATGCCAAAATTCGTATCAGCGGATGCCTCAATTACGCTTTAATTGGCACTTAATGGTTTACACACGCATATCGTAAATATGGATAAAGGATTAGCAGCAGGTTCGGAGCTTCATTGTAAAAACGGTGGGTGTTATGGTTGTTTGTTGATTTTGCAGAAGGGGAGAGTAATTGAAAAAGTTTAATTTGCTTTTTGAGAAAGTATTCGAACTATATTTTAGAAATTGTCAGTACCAGATGCGCACTGAAAACAGGTTCTTAATTAGTATTCTTTATAATTTCAATTATCAATATTATATATAATAGAACTAATCACTTGATTTCAAGTTTCTTCTCAACGTCCTGGTGTAATTTTATTTAAAGAGAAATTCATTTCAAAATTTTTGATTTAAGGTTGAATCATACGAATATCTTCTCACGATATCTACTCAGAAAATTAAATGATATTATTAAATACATTGTAAATACGTTGGTTTTGTTCAAATTACAAAACCGTAGCCGTAGGACAAATTTATGATAATTATAAAATACTAAAAACATTGACTTCTTGTGTTATTCTTGATTAAAAAATCTAATCTTTATAAACATAAATTTCTAGTTTAGGACTACTATTAACACAGAATATTTTTTAAAGAAAAGTTGTAGACTTTATAGCAAATATTTGATTCACCAAAGCACCTGCCTTTGTGTGCTCTTCGCGCTTTGTTCATCTGCAGCGGAAACCGTAGTGCCTATAAAAATATTTACGACTAAATATTACAGCCTCTGACCTGGCCCCCTTTGACCTGGGGACTATCCAAACATATGTCTGAGCTCCCCGGGGCTGCCTGTTTTATTTATGTGGCGGGCGTCAAAAAATTTGCCAGCGCGTGAATCATCTGCCACCTCCAAAAAGCCTCTGTCCTTTTTCATCCTCCATGAGCCACCGTGTGTAATATGAGCCTGCTCACGTGCATTGGGATGATGGCTGGAGGAGAGCTCCTGATGCGTTTGGCATAATAATGAAATAATAATGTCGCCTTTTGTTCGGCTGGAGGTGTCTCAATGTCTCCGGCAATAAATTAATGGGATCCGCACATATAAACACGAAAAGCACCCTGCAGGTTGTGTTTTTCTCAATTTTGATTATGTGACACGCAGTTTTTTTCCGGTGGCAGGGCTTCTTGTCTACTTTAAGGGAGTGAAGTAAAGTTTTTCTCAGTTAGCGGGGGGGGGGATGTACTCAGTACAATTTTGTCAGCTGTTGCCGCGCATCTTGGCAAAAACTAAATTACCATAAAGACGCTGGAATGCTTGTCCTAAGACACGGTACGATAAGCCAAAGGATCTTCTGATAAAATGCTAATCATAACAACAATGTTGCCTTTCCTTGCCGCATCCAAGTTGGAAGATTTTCTTATGCTCTTTTTGGTGGTTGTTGGGTTCTCCAAAAAAAACCTTGAACAACTTTTGCACTTTCGCTTAACACAAGTTTTTCTTTTTTAATACCCCCTACTCGAAAGTTATAAGGGTATAATGCAATGAAAATAGCTTTCGTTTAAATTTAAATTTAAATATTAAAACAACATTGATCTAAGAAATCTAAAATATGTTTCTACGTTCGAATTTTGTTTTGAGAAAGTGACGATTTTCTGTTAAATAAGTAATTTTATGTGTTTTATTATATTCTACTTTTTGTTTTATATTTTTTGTTGGATTAAAGTTCAGACATAGATAAAATGTAGCCAAAAAATGTTGATATTAGTTACAGGGTGGGTAGCTTAATTTGATCAGTATTCGTAGTGTACAAGGTATCAAAACAAGCTAATCTGAAGCTCCTGAACCAACTAGATCTGTTAGGTATATTTTAAATGTTGTCTAGCTCTCATAGTAGCTCTCAAAGCATATTCAATAAAGCAAATAAACTCGAAAAGCACTTCAGTGAATCATAAGAAAACATAAAGATATTGTTGAATACCGGGTATCTTGTAGTCGTAGCATTCAACCTTAGCATTCTTTCTGGTCTTGTTGGGTCGACTAAACACCTTCGGGCATCTGCTTGGGTCGAGTGTCTCTCTGTGGCTTTGATGGCCTTTGTTTTTGGTCGGATGTTTTGTGAAAATCATCATCATCATCATATATCCTTGTTAAATTGCCCAGGGGGTTGATTTTTGGTCATAAGTTATTATAATTCATTTTACTTCAGTGCCATACTCATCAGCTTTAACCTGAAAATGGGACCCTCACCAAAAATGTGTAATAAATAATGTATAATACATTGCAAAAAGAAAAGAAATATTTTATTTACTAAAACGTTAAGGTTTTTTTACCTGTAACCATCTGATTCACTACCAAATATTTTGAAAAAGAAACAAAAATTTGCCAGTATTAAAAATTTACCAGCTCAATTATTCATTAAAGTCAATGACTGTGCTGCGCGATTGGAAAAACTCTCTGGTCTTCTTATTGGGATAGCTCCCCTAGCCAGCCGCCAATTACAAGAGCAAATATAAATCTGCCACCACCCACAATAAGGGCCCGGAGCTTCCTGCTCGATAATACAGTCGTTGCACCCTTCGACACAAATCACATTAAATTTGCTCGTGCTCATTACGGACGAGATGCCCGCCCGGCATGGCTGGTGCCGGACGCACTTTCCACTTTCACTCTGCCCTTTCAACCCCGTTGGTGCAGCGGTCGGACCCCTGTTGCCATCGAACCGGGCGCTCTAATATCATTTTGCAATTTGCACTTGGCAAATAAAGGAGTGAATGCTGTGGCAGATAAAACGATTCTCTCCTTTGTTCTGGCCCCGGGCCACAAATGTTCCCAGCCAACACAGCGGGCGGAGCT
Organism: Drosophila truncata; assembly: GCA_008042515.1. Taxonomy (NCBI): domain Eukaryota; kingdom Metazoa; phylum Arthropoda; class Insecta; order Diptera; family Drosophilidae; genus Drosophila; species Drosophila truncata. Next base: position 18,024 of record VNJQ01004438.1, read on the forward strand.
TGCAGCTGGCCAGGCTGACAAACCCCAACGCTTCTCGTAGCCGTTCACATTTCAGTGGATATAAGCTTTAGGTTTGGGATCCCAGAAAAACGCATGACACACATGGATAAATAAATTATCACCTACTTTAAGGGAGACCAGAGATAACATTGCATCTATTGAATCTTTTTCATTCGATACGAATGTGACAAATAAGGAATATTTAATAAATGTTTGATTAAATATAATATATTCCTTAATATTAGGTTATTTTCCACCGTCATAAGTGCATTTATAGATATATTTGACCTCAATTTTACTAGGACAGCTGTTAGGCAAACCATTCCAGTTCGATATATTCTTAATAACTTTCCTAAATTATATATTTGAAAATTAAACCAGATTTCGAATGCCAAATTCTTTAAGAGAACTTTATGCTTTTCCCATTAGGATTATACTAAGTACTATATCCTTCATTATTTATGTTTTCTTTTTTAAATCAAATTCGCCTTCTTATTTTTAGAAAAATTGGAGTTAGAATTAAATATTTCCATTGTTGTGAAACAAAATATCACAAAAATATTGTGCGAGGGTACAACTACTTTCGTTACGATTCCAGTTGAACTTGACACCCACATCAGGAATTTGGTCTGGTTCGATTTGGGTCCTTTCCCTTCGGTTCACTCCCTTTTAACTGTCTGTCTGTGGATGGCGGGTGGTGGGTTGAACACCCAAGGTTGTGGGGCCCAGAGTGGTGGCTTGTGGCTTGATTGACATGCCCCTCACACAGGCGGGAGAGCCAAGCCACCCACCGAACCCACCGACCCAGCCACTCGAGCCATCCACATTCACCCGATCTGCTTTGTGACAAACAGTTGATTGCGTGTTCATCCTGTCCGATGTCCTGCATCGAGCATGATTTATGTTTGCAATAGAATTTCTTGACTCTTTCCTTGGAAGAGAGAATGGAGACAGTTGGGGCCACACGTGGCCGGCGTTGTTGGCCAAAAGGAAAAGCAGCACAAATTAGCTCATTTTCCGCTACACTTGGCTCACGTGCTCGTTAGCATCTAGCCAAGGAATCAGCAGGTCATTGACACTTGTCGAGCTTTCCCCGACCTGCCAGATTTTTACTATTTAGTCTTGGGGCCATTCGGTAGCAGATGTTAGCCTTTTGCCATGCTCAAGACAAGAGTTGTATTGATACACTGGAAAAGAAAGACTGACTCTAAGACATTTTTACAAAATATAATATATGTCTTTACATTTATAAAATAAAAGAAATCGTAGAAGTGGCGGAAAATTGAGATATATTGATACTTTTTAGATATTCGACCCAAAATAAATATCTATCTTTTATCATTATCTTTATATTTGCTATAAATATACATAATAATATGCGATACCTAACTCCTTTTTAATTTTGATTAAATAATACATTTTTATTATTATTATTATTATAGAATTTTATAAAGGTGTAATTCGAAAAAAAGATAAGGGGGAAACCCCTTGTCACGTACTCTTGCCAGTTGATTGCTTCAAATTGTTTTCTCACATTTTTTGAACACATTTGGCAGGCGTTTAACTGTGGCTCGGCACATGGTGAGGGTGTGACTCTATGTAAGGACGAGAAAACTGTTCTTTCGTTTAATGCCAATCTGAAATGAGTCAAAGTTTTCCACTGCAGTATACAGTAGTCAAAGTTCTTTAAGGCTTTCCCTCTTTTCGGAGCTCTCCCTTGTCGGTTCAACATGAGTTTGGTTACACTTGTGTATTTTTTTGTTTGGTTGCCTAGCACTTTATCTGCTTGTTGACAGCTGCCCAAAGGGAATTAGATATCAAAAGACGCATAAATCCATTTCCACTTTGCAGAACGCTCCTCGTTGCCTGGTTTTTGCTACTTTCCATTTTTTTGTGCTTAAATAAAATATGAGAAACATTTAAATGCTGGTAGACTAGACGTAAGAGCTTACTAGACTGCAGCTTTCTAGCTAATTTTAATTTCATTATTTAAAGAAAACTTATTTCACAGAAAGGATAGTATATAATATAATTGCTTCTTAATATCCATCTTTATGGTTGTCCTCAATTTTAAGGCTTAAAAGTTCACAAAAATTGCGTTTATCCGTTGCTTGGTTAACTTTTATGGTCTGGTTGTTAATGCAAATAGCACGGCTTGCGAGTATAATCAAATTATTTCGGCTGTTGTTAAGGTTTGGTTATTAGCCCCATCCATCTGACTCCCTCTACCACCATTCCGTTTTTATTGGCACGCGATGGAGCAAACGTTCTTGATTTAACTGCTTCGAGATAAGTTCTCCGTCTTTGTTTGGGTTTCTTGGCTGTTTTGATTTGGCCAGAAAACAAAAACCAAGCCATTCAGGCAAGCTGTGGAATTGGCAACTATACACAGGGCGGGAGGCCAAAAAGCAGGACACGTGTTCCGAGGTCCTGTGGCATGTAACGCTATGCTACGGGTTCCCCAACCCAGGAACCCCAAACGACCCCCAGGCCTGTGTTTCAGTATCGAGTATGTTTGCATTTTAAAATCCACCCTCAGAACACCGTTTGCCAACTTCAATTTCAACCGATGCCATTTTAAGGGGAATACTCTGGCACTCGGTTGGCCCAAGGACTGTGGAAGACACTGGTGAAAAGTTACATTTGACCGTAACTTAAAATCAATTGTCAATAGTCTTGGTTTTCATTATATGTCAGAGTTCATCAGATTTAAAAATGTCTTTTTATTAGGTCAAAATACATAAAATATTTTAAATGAATTTGATTGATTTGATGTCTGAAAGAAGCTTGTTGGGTTATGAGATTTTAATTACTATACTTGGCTGTATATTAAATAAATTTAATTTTAAATCTCATAACAAAAACTAAAATAAAATAAATTATAAACTTGTCCCACTGTTCAGATGCGGATACTTTGGCCCTGGTGGGAATTGGCTGTGCTTGTGCTTCTGTAACCCCAGTTGGCCTCCATTTTGCGCGCATTTTGATTTTCAATTTTCCCACTGGACATTTCCATTGACACAGACAGGTGCAGAGATGGTTAGAGAAAGGTAAAGAAGATTACCACTTGTTCACCTGCAGATTCAACTTGAATTTGAATGCGAACATTTTGAATGTGATACCAAAGCCCTTAATATTACAACTTTTTGTGTATTATATCCCAAAGAAAGTTCCACTTGAAATTTTACACCGTGCATTATAGGAAAAACTCTTTTATTATCCAAAGAGTCCTAGAGACGCTTCAGAAAAATAAAACAGAAAAAGCATTTCGTAATTCCTTTACAGCAGAAATCTTTAGGGGATTCTAGAGTTCTAAATTCATCTTCTTTTAGATTAATTGTAAGCCCCTTGATTTTCATTTTGTTTATCTATAGTTTTTGTTTATTTTTAGAGTTTTATTACTAAGATAGATTATTATATTTCTTACCTGTTTTTTCTTGCCTTTAAAAAAATATGTTATATAAATCGACATCTCTATAATTTGAAGTATTTTTAATTTTTATTTAGAATATGCCTTAATTTTTCTAGACCTATTCCTTCAGAGTGTATCTTCATTGGGTACACAAAATAAACTTTCCTCTCTGTTGAATTAAAAATGGCAGATGGCCCTTCTTGGGTGTTCCATGTTTAAACTGCCTAGCTGGCAACTTTGCTTCTTGGCTCCAGCCCAGCCTCTTCAGAATCCCCGGCTTTAACTGCCTTTCATCTCAGAGTTTCATACGCCTAACAACAGTGCTAAGTCCTGGCAGGATTATGCTTAAAGCCCCTTCCATCCTAAATACTTGCTATTTGCACGCGCTTCTGCGGCCTGAGCTGTGATGTTGAGTGGAATGATACGTGTTGGGTTATTATTTGATTTTACCTGATGTCTTGGGAATTTTTGGTAGTCGTTTTACCCTGTAAAAATGTAGAATCTTTAAATATATTTATTATTGAGTTGCTAAACTTGAAATTTTTGTTTGATAAAGTTTAAAGCCAAAGACTGCTAAAAAGGCGAACAGATATATGAAAATAAAATGTTTAAGGGTTTAGGTTTTATCTAAAAGGTAGTCTCCCAGACTTTTGGAAATATTTGTTGTGTTGTTTTTCTATTATTACCAGGGTATGGCAACCAACAAGCGATTCCTTAGCTTTTACATTTGGTTTTTATAGCTGATTGTTTCACTTCTTCAAGGGATAACAATAAATTTTTATTGTTGTTACGGCCGAATTTCCTTTTTTACTTGCTTGTTTTGTTTATGTTTTAGGTTTCGTCTGGCTGCTTGGGTCTCTCCTTTATTGATTTTTGTTGTGAATTTTCAAATTTCTTTGCTTAGGTTGAAGGTTGGTAATATTGGAGGCCCATGCTGTTGCTGACAAATGATGTGAACTTTGCTGGAAAAATTGTTGTGGCAGCTATTTTTCTTTAAACTTTTTTTTTAATCTTATTACAATTCTGCGGAGGAATTCTACAGGAAACTACATTATGTTTTTCGTTTGCCAAGTTTTGCTTTAAAAGCAAAAGGAGAACTTCCTAAAAAGAGAAAACGATGGGATGCAATTTGTATTGCTGAAGGATAATGGGGACTTCTTGCAATTACCTTGTCCCTCTTATATTCTTAAAGAACTAGCATGGCAGTTTTAAGTTATCTCTCGCTTTAATACTTTAAAATAACGTAGAAATATATATATTTTATTTCATTTATTCCTTTATTTAAAAATGTAAGCCTTTTTATAACAAAATTGCAGAGCAGTATGATAGTTATCATTGTTTAATTTGGTATAATTCTATCTGGAAGATTTCCCCAACGCAGCCTGCGGTTTCATAATTGAAAACTGTTTCCTTTGTTGTACATGATATATTTCTCTCCTAGTTGGCACCTCTCTGGGGACTCCTTTGCTCCCCCCAAGAACTCTTTTTCACTACTTTGTCATAATTTGCAACTGCTGCCTTGTAGCCGCTTCTCTCTCTCTCTCTCTCTTTCTCTCTCTTGCCACTGCACAAGTTGTTCTTATTAACTGCTCAGCCATTTTCAGTTTTCCAGAGGAGTTAATAGACTGGCATTCAGGGGACAGGGGGGACGGACCTTGTCAGAGGACTCCAACAGTGGCAACTTGACTGTGCAACTGCACAGCCTTGCTGTTGTTGGGCCATGTTCTGGCTGTTGTCCTTTGACTATGTCGCTGCATAATTTATGACTTCTTACTGCCCGGCTGGCACTAAAGCTGTTTTTGTTAGCCAACAACGCAGGACGGGATCTCATAGAGCAGTCTTAAATCAGTTGAAAATCGATTGAAATACGACAGCAAGCCAGCAGTTGAACTCTTTAAATACCCTTGGGTCAATGGGGAATAACTCAATTATTGAACAATTTCATTTGGATGCACGGCTTGACGTTGGGGCAGACTTCCTGTTGCTTCTGGCAATCTAAATGGCTCGAGATTAACATGTCCCCATCCCTGATGTCCAGAGACTCACACAACCAACCAGGCACTTGTAATCCATAAGCAGCTAATACATTTTGGTCATTGAGCATATGGAAAGCTGTCGGGGGAGTCTACGGGAGTTCCCTAACTATGCTTTAACTCGCGATATCCTGTCCGGAAGGACCCCCCACTGGAGGGCAAACAATTGAGTTGTTTGTGGGTGTAATTAGTGAATTGAAGGGTCCCTACTAATTCACAGCATAATTTAATATTTATTGATCTAAAGTTTGTAGAATTAGTTTACAGAATAATGAACAAAAACTTTACAGAAATAAAAACTTTATGTTTCGCTGAAATAAGAAAAAAGAAAGAAAATACAAAGCTGAAAACCAATATGCTGAGCTTTCTCTTAGCTCTCTCTCTCTGAGACCCGTAACCGCTTCTAATTGCTTGAATCCAACTGTCTTCCAATGGCTGCTAAGTGTACACATTTGGATGTGCGTGCGTATTTGTTTCTGGCAGTGCCTTTAGGCCAACGCTCTGTTCTTTGTGGGTTTTTGGCTTATAAATTTAGTCGAAGCACGTAGCGTAAACTTGGCAATAAATCCGTAAGCCCAACCGTCCGTGGCTCAGTGCCATTCGCCTGGCACCCTCTCCTTCGGCCTGACTTACACGCATCCCGCTGCGAAACACGTGGCGTATTAACAATATCGACATGAGTAAACAAATGCCCAAGGGGGATCAGGGGAGGATGGAGGGAGGCTGGAGACGAAGCTAGATTGCTTCAAGTAATTTATACTTTTGCAACTTGAAGTTTACACAGTTTTTTTCTTATTTTCTTCTCTTCGCACAGCAAGCCCACCCGTAAAGAAAAAAGGCGGTGCGACGACAGAAATTAACACAAATGCTGCATAAACTGACATATCTTGATGAGACGGAAAGAGGACGGAAAACGGAAGTGCCACCCACCCAAAGGACACGTGTTAAGTGGTCTTATCACAGTCATTAATAGCCAAAATGCCGAACCTCCATCACGTCGACTACAATCGAAAATATTCCGCCACGGAAACGATTCAGGTAAGTTACTTTTTCTTTTGCTCCGCGAAATTCCCGAACAACTTAAGTGGAATTGCCTTCTGTAGGGCATTAAAAAAAAAAAAAAAACTGCACCTTGAGTGCGGTAATTAAAAATGAAACGAACAATTTACGAGCTGAGAACGCGGCACGCGACCGTGTTCATCCCAGCGATATTTCACACCCAAGACATCGGGGGTCAGGGGGTCAGGATATTGTCCGAATAGAGACTTTACGTTCGACTTGCTCCTTGACTTGATTGATGTGCACAGTTGCTTTGCTGTTTGCACAGAGCTAAACAAATTAATTGAAGAGTTTTCGTGTTTTTCCCCGGATTCGGGGATGGTGTGACATTGGAGCAACCCCAAAACACGCCTATCGTCCCGCTAATTGCTGTCATATATTTTCAACTCAACTCGCAATGAAGCATTCCTTCGGCAAATTGTTATACTCTGCAGTTGGAGAAAATTGAATAACGGGGTAGATCTACTATGGTCAAAGGGTTGTAATTTTGAATAGGAAAAATAGCTATGAGGCATTTTGGGAATCTTAAATTAATATTAAATAAATGCAAAATGCTAGATTTACAAAACTAAAATAAACTTTAAAGAAACAAGTTTATAGACCTCGAATATATGCCGAAAAATTTGGCTGGCATATATTAAATTCTTTCCGTACCTTATATATATTTTTTAAAAAGAAAATTAAATTTTCCCATGCCTCCATTTTGTTTAAAGTTTATACAGGAATCCCAAGATAGAGTAATCAAAAATATTTACCTTATTCTCCTTGACTTTGGTTTGCATGTTGTCTCAGCTTTGCAAGTTCCCGCGTTTCCCGGCCAATTCTCTCGTTTTTCACACAAAAGGGAAAGCGCAAGGAAACAACGTTGGAAAAGTCCTCCCTGGCTGCTGTTGCTTTTTATCCCTTGCACTTGATTTTGTTTTGTTTTTCCTTTATATATAAAACGCTGTTTCCGGGAGGGAAGAGCCTTCGTCTATGAAACTTGATTAAGTAGTTTCTCCGCGTTTTTATTTGCACAATAAAAGCATTTTTTTTGCTGTGCAAAAACGGTGTGAAGTTTACTTTTTCGCGGTGGAATTTTTCGCTCCAAACGCATCCTTTTTGCCATGCTAGACATGCTGGCTGTTGTTATAAGCCGTTGTTTTTTTTTTTTTGTTGATGGCATTCATGTTGGAATGATAACGTTGTGAGTTCATTGTCAAGGATGGCAAACAAGGCTTAGGTGAAATGTCAGGAGGAATAAAGTGGGAAAAAAGGATAACTAATTCCCAGGTAATTGCTTTATCAGATGTAAAAGTTTTTGTGAGCCGGTGGAACGTTAATAGAGTTATAGTATAAATGCTATAAGAGTACTTACATTGCCAGATTTTCTACATTTAAAAATGAGATCACTTTATAGAATTATAGAATAGTTCTTATAGAGTCATCTTAGCACATCTTTCTAAGTGGTTCTGTTAAAGATATAAAAATATACATTTATCTTTATCCGATTTAATCTTCAATTTTTAAATAATTTTAAAGTATTTTCTAAAAAGTATTGAAACCTATAAGTATCAATATTTAAGTCCTTATACCCGCAGACTCCGCTGCCCATTAAAATTGATTATAGAAATGCCTTTGCACACTTCCTCCCACAAAAGTAATTTCACTTTTCGCCGCATATGCTGTCCTCTTCGGGCTGGCCTTTTTGCTTTTTTTGGCAAAACAAACAACATTAATATGGATTTCTCATTAAAATGCCAAAGTTATGCCCGCACGTAGATGGGCTTACTGGGAGTCCTGCGAGTCCTGGGAGAGCAACGCCTGCGCTTTGAGTTTGTTGTGCTCTCCCCAATGTCAATGTCGGTCTCCCGAAGATTCTCCCTTTGGCAATTTCGCCGCTCTCTTTTTTGGCCAAGTCACGTGCTGCCATTGAAGGAATTTCATTGCCGGCTGGCTCGTAAAGGAGAGCCAAATTATGGAACGGGCAGCGGATGGAGCGCCTCTCTTAACACTCAGCCAGGACAATGTGGCGCATTTGTCATGAAACGGATTTCCGGTATTGTCGACGCTGTCTTTGCCACCCCACTGAAAACCCGGCTCCGCTCTTGACTTTCCCCCCGCAGAAAACTTGTTCAATTTTTTATGACAGAGCCCAAGAAGGAACAGAGCAGTGCTGGCATTTTGACCTTTCTTAAGTGTATTTTTCTGGCTTAAATATTTTTAAAATTAAAATATTTTAATTTTCTTAATAAGCCTTTTTTGAGTAAGATAATGATATGTTTTCAAGAAAAGTTTATATTAATAATTTGTATTAGTTTCTTTTTAATGTATCTGCAAGGCAACACTGACTGAAAACAAAAGAAAAGCGTGTCTGGTCGCTAAAGTGGCTATTTAGCATTTTAGAGTAGGCGAACATGACCTCAAGGAGTCGAGTTCTTCCCTTGTGTCCCTGTCCGCTGATTCATCCTTGCTTGTGCCTATGAATTTTGTATTAATTTTGCTGCCAATAGAATGACAAATAAATTGTTGAACTCCAGGAAACTCTTAAATTAATGAAGTGTTATTGCGGTGTCGAAACATTAAAGAATTACTTTTAAAAGTTTTTATTTTAATCTTTATTTTTAATATTTCTTTAAAAATCTTACTTCATTTTAAGAAAATACGTATAACCTATTGTCGATTTACAAAATTAAGATATTTCTTTCACTTAAATTCTCAATAACATCCTTTTTGTATTTACTTCTTTAAATAAAGTCCTTTTTAAGAAAACACCACCCTTTCAGAGGGTCCTTTCGCAAGGCCTTGTTAGCAAATAGGATCTTATATTCAGGTAGTAATTGGATAAAAAGTATGCAACAATTTCGTATATATTTAAACCAACCATCATTTGTATAATTCTCAACGGGTTTTAGCTACCCCAGACTGTAGTAGGGACCGTTTTGGGGTTGAAGGTTATCTTTGCGCAGAGGCGATATCGTAACCAATGAAGTCCTACTGAGGTGCGATTATTGCTAGTTGAAAACTTTAACCAATACCCCGCCATGGGGACGTGAAATACCGTCCGCTACGGCAATTTTTGGGAGCCCGAGAGGGCCACTTAATAATTAATCTAAATGAAAGTGTTTGTGTGAGCAGAGGAAAAGTGTTATCCAGGCATTAAAATGTGTTTATGGATGGGAACTATGGCCCAAATCTTGGCGAGTCATTAAAACCATTTAACTATGATAAACACTTTAGTTTGCCTAAGCCTGTTTAGAGAAGTGCACACAAATGGCTTAAGCCATTAATTTGTGTCGTTTGGATCAACCATCTCCCCCTCCATGGTTCCCTTCCAAGCTCTACGACGGCAAAAGGGTTCGAGGGACATTAGACAAATTAAACTTAATGTTAATTCCCATTTAGCCTACTCTAACAATAACAACAACAACACCACTCAGACTGAGCACACCAATTCCTGGCGGAGAATTCCCCAAACGTTCCTGACCGAAAATTACTGCCGCAATTTATGTTTATGTGACTGGAAAGTTTTTCCTTTGGCTAGATTTTTCCCTTTTTATAGTTCAAATGAGACTGAAGGAAACGGCAACGGAAACGGAATCCCTTAACTTCAATATAAATTTACTGCTTGTTAGTTTTGCCTTTGCCTTTGCCTTTGGAGGAACTTTGGCCCAGCCTTTGGTGCCATTTATTTCGCAGGCTAATTTAGACCCTCAAAAAGGTAGAAAGCCGCAAATACCCGAAGCGTAACGTTGGTCAAACTCCAGAGACTGTGTTTCCTTTTTATAAACTAGGCAAATGTAATTCCGAAGTGACCCCTGGACCCCCGAACATATTTCATTTTTTACGCTTAGCCTACTTTTTGTCAATGCTAGGCATGTGGCACTGATTTGGATTTGGATTTCTTGCCTTTTTTTCGGTCTTCTCAATTTATGCGATATTTATGCAAAGCAATCCTCGCATTGATGAAGATGTTTTATTGTAAGGCTCGTTCTGGGAAAGGCCAAGGAAGATAATATTATTCAATTAGAATTTAAAAGAAGTGGTTGGGCAGGAAAAGTAGAAGAAAATGTGGATATCAACTTTAATTTGGCGGTTAACTGGAAACTGTTTTTGACAAAGAATATTAGGGACATACATAAAGGCAATTCCGAACTGTATCCTTATTTTGTTCCATGTTTCTCATGATTTCAGTAAGGTTTCATAACAATTATATTGTGAACAATGAGTTTGTAGGAAAATTTCCATTTAGGAATCATCATCCCCATAGGTTGGTTAGTTTTCGTTTCTATATTATTATAATTCCCAACCACTTCAACACCTGGATTAATGAAGTCTTGATAACAAACTGTGAATTTGTCAGTTAGTTTTCATTATTTGTTTTATCATTTATTTTATTTATTTGTTTTATTTTTCCATTATGTTGTTATTTGACGAAATCGAACAAAATGTTTTGTTCAAAATCAACATTTTTTTTTTTTTTTTTTAATTTTCAACTAACTATTATTATGTTTAATAATTTATTTAAAACATTTTAATAAGATTTAATTTCGGAACATTGTGAACTAAAATTTGTTATGGTTCTTATTTTTTTAATTAAACTTATTTTGAAATAATTCTTAACGCGTAACGCTGAAATTGCTTAAATATAAATCTTATTTCTTGAGAGTCGGAGAGAGTCAGTCATTTTTTTTCAAAAAATACGACTCGTCCTTCATCCCTAAATTTTTTCCACGGACTCTCACCTTCGACCTTCGACCTGTCTACAAAAGCCAAAGGATAATTGGCGCGTAAAAACCAATTCATGTCAAGTCCCTATATCATAACGGGAATTTATTCTTTATACCAATAATACTGGGTTGCTGTATCTACTACTAAATTTTGTGTACTCCGAAATTAGTTGTGCCGGAAATTTAAAGGCCCGGTGTGTGTACGAGATAAAATAGTAGGGAATGAAATAATCGAATTCAAATCTTTAAACGGGAGAATAGAAGATCTCCTCCATTAATGATCAGTCTTTCCATGCTTGAGAATAGATTCTTCCTAAGGCTTAAAAGTGCGTCGATTTTATTTTAATGAGGTCGAAAAGCAATATTTTGTACTCCTAAATTTGACCAAGTATTTACTTTGGTAATGTAGAAAAATTTTATACTGGTGTTTTCAGAAACCAGTATTAAAAGAGGATTTCAACATAAAATTCCCTTAAACGTTTTTTATTTAATTTTGGTATGACTTAAAAAATCCTTTCTGAGTTTGTTTTTTAATATATTTGTATGTATTGGTTACTGAAAATGTAAGATGTAAAATTGCAGATCCACGTATTTGAGCAAGTAGCTAGTAGTCTGAACAAATTTATTCATTCATTTTACGAAAATTACTTGGAAAGAAGAACATGAAAATAAAAAATGTTGGTGGCTTACGAATTTAAAGAATGTGAAGACATAAAATACTGCAATCTGGTTTGACCTCAAATGTTCCAGTCTATAAAAAAAATCAGAAAATGTACAAAAACGTGAAAATATTTTAACTAAGAACCCCATTGTAAAACTCTATTAAAACTTTCGCTCGATATATGCGAATTGTGGAGACATTTATAATTATATTTATAAGTTGATCAACAGGATTTTATTAATTAAAGAATATTTTCTGTGAAAAGTGTCCCATTCAAACGATTACAGCTTTGTGCCTTCTTTAAAAAAACGATTATTTTCAATTTCTTTCAATGTTCCAGCTATCCACTTTTTTGTGAGATCCTCTTCTTTGCGAGGCTTTCTATCAGCGTTTTGCATAAATTTTCACTTTGTTTTATCAAAGTCTGTCCTTAATTCGTTTTCTTCCATTTTTTTGTTTGTAACTTTGCTTTTGTGCGGCCCTTGTGCCTGAGATTTTTCTATTGAGATAGTATTTTGTTGTCGCTGTTGCCTTGTTTTTAATCCTTTACCCATTGACTGCGACAACGGAGGACCCTTTTTTGTTTGTGTTGGCCTGGTTGCGTCCTGGTTGACTGCATACACGCGACGCGACGCGACGCGACTCGACTCGACGGACATTTTATAGTTATTGCCCCAAAAATTCCCCAGACGGCTTTAGCCATTTTCTATGCCACTTGGGTTTTATTTTGCTTTTCTGAATGTGTGGGTCTGCGCTATGGAAATTGGAGCTCCATTGTTTTATAGTCGCATTGGGGAGTTATCACATGATGAACAAGCGCGGCAGGGAAAATGTGTTAGAAAATGGAGTCTTATGTGGCAAAGGATTGCTGTATTAAAATCAAACAAACAATAGAAATGGCAACATTTTCCTTGAATTTATCATAAAATGTTTTGCTTTCGTCGTACTGCGTCATTAAATTAAGCTTAAAATAAATTTGGTTATTTATTTTAGGCGGCTTAATTCGTTAATAGAAGTAAAAATTATAATCTGTTCGAAAACCCACCTGAGAATTTATTAAATATTAACATTCCTGAGTGCTTGCTGTTTTTAAAGCGAATAAAATAAACCCTTACCGAGAAATACGCCAATTCTCTAACCCCTCTAAAATAACCTAAGGTATTATTTCCCCTTATCACTTGTGACGTCACCGTTAAACCTGTTTAACCTGTGGCATTCCTTGTAAGCAAAGCAAGGACCTAACACCATGCTCAACAATCCGCTGGAAGGAGAAAATATCCCATTGAGGGGAAAAGCCTTCAACTTTCGTCCTTAACTGGTGGTGCATTGAACCAAAGCCGGCATGGAAAAGGATATTTTCGAAGGCTAAGGTCAAATGCAGTCTGCGGGGGAGGTTTAAGAGGCGGCGCTTCCTGTGAGCGAGAAATGTCCTTGGGAAATTTCCCTGTTGCTCTGTGTTTTTAGCTTTGGTCCTTTGAAGTCCTGACAGTGCTTGTTGGTCTGCGGTAGCGCACGCTTCGCATTCATCGCTTGTCGCACGCGTTCGCAAGGATTTCGTTGTCTCGTCCTTTTGGCGTTATTTTTTGCTTCGTTCCGTGAGTGATAGCGCGTGTGATTTAGGGTTGTGGGGAAACAAAAAACCAAAAAAAATAACACCACATTCCTTACCAACCGTGGATAAGGCACGTTACCCCTTTCCCATGCCGTCAGTGACCAGCAAAAAGTGACGAATTAAAAATATATGTGAAATGGCCAACTGATTTGATATGCAAACGACACACGAAGTTCGCGACAAAGACGGCACTTTATGAATAGGAAATAAGCCTTCACAACCCATCCAATCTCTTTCCCTTGAAAAGGAATCGTGAACAAGACATAAATGCCAGAAAAACATTCGCAAAGGATAAGCGAGTAAAAATAATCATAACCTTCGCAACAGGACTACACTTAAAAATCAAAGAATAAATTTAAATGTAGGGGATTATTTAGAATTTTTTTAAAGAAATTAAAATGTTAGAATTATCTAGCAAAGAATATTTTTTTATTAGCTAAGATAATCTTCTATTTTGAGGAAACGATTTTAAACTGTATTTTCAATTAAATTTTGTTTAGGTATAATTTCCACACAAGCTTGAAATTGCTCTTGCAATGCCGGCTTGCTGTTTTATCTTTGCATCCGTTTCCTGTTTTAATGTTGATCTTAATGTCAGGACTCTCCGAACATCTTTCTCTCTCTCTGTCATGTGTGTGCTTGGATTTTTGAGCTAATGTAGTGCCATTTTAGGCGCCACAATATAATAGATAATAAAATGTAATGTTGTCTTGCCGGCTTAGGCCCCGGAGCGGGAATGCTCCGTTTTTAAGGAAGTCTCCTTACCCATTTTGTGCGTGCCCTCGGCGAATTATTGCGCTTGTGTGCGTAATAAAACTCAGCCACAGAAAATCTCTTATACGCTGAAACGAAATTGTATCAGAAACATGGAGATACCATCGTCATGCCTTAAATTAGATTGGATGATGTGCCATAATGAGGATATCAGTGGGTCATGTTTGTATCAAAAGGATATAGGAGAAATGAATATACATTTTTATGTTATTGGAAAGGATTATTTTACATTATTGGAAACACTTTCTATGACTGTTTAATATATTTTGGTTATGTTTCCTTATTGAATATATTTATAGGTATTTTTTGCAAAGCTTTTAATTTTTAATTTATTTCGGGTCGATTTATTAATTTTTAGAACTATACAATTAGAAAAGATAAATGGGACTAGTTTACACACCAAAAAATAGCAGGACAACCGATAGAGTTTCTCACTGGCTTGACTATTGAGACAAAAATGATCAAAAGGTTCTATATTTTTAATAAAACGAAAGTTTCCTCCAGGAACTACTCCTGTAAGGGAGTTCATTATAATTCATAAAGAAGACTTCTTGATTTTTCTGCAATAATATTCATTTCCTTTCCCAAAGCACCATATTCTCAGGATTATATTTCGCTGCTTTTATTCTTTCTATGTGTGTTTGCCTTACTTATTATGCGGCAAATGTTGTGAGGCTTCCGCAAGTGAAAATGTACACAAAGCTAAGACGTGTTTATCTAATTTTGGCGTAGCAAAACTTTCATGGACGTGTTAGGCAGCGAAAATACCAGCTTTATACCAGAAATACTAAGATTTACTTTAACTTCTGGACTCCTGGAATAAAATAGAATTTTATACATAATATATATATAGGACAAATGGCAGAGTAATTTTAGTAAGAATCGTATTGCTTTATTTGCTTTAAGCAATTTTAAAAACGTTTATTATTTGCTTCACCTTTCACCATTTGTCTGAGGGTTAAAAGATTTCTAAATTACTTACCAAACTTTAATAAAAGAAAATACTTTTCCGCCTGAAAGTTCAATTGCATTTCCCGCTAATAACTGTTAAAGCCTACCCTCCCATCACACATACACCCACCGCACGCACACTCATCCAGGCCGACATGAGTTTTGTCTGATACTGAGTTCCTCTCACTTCCGGCATAGCCGGAAGTTCTCAAGCATGTAAAGGAAAAAAGGGCAAACAAATCCAAAATAAACAAAATTGTTGGCGAAAAAAGGAAAAGGAATAGGACAACAACAAATATAAAAAATAAAAAAAGAAAAAGAAAAGAAGCTGTGTGTGAAAAAGAAATGCTTGCGAAGCGGAAATTAAGACCCACTCCAATGAAACGAACAGGCGCTGCTCCCCCCAAAACAAAGCTGCCAAAAGTTCGTAAACAAACACATGTCCCAACTGTCTGCTCCCCGTTTACACGCCCCCTAGCCCCCACCTATTTTCAACTGTGTGTGTAAACAATTGCGAACATATCACATTTTAATCCGATGTAGTGGAAAATTGCGTCAAGCGAAACAAGCAGCGGAGAAAATTGTTTTCCCTTGCACTGACAATTGATTGTACGCCATTTTTCGTCCTTAGCGGATTAGTGAAGACACGTAATAAGTTGGAATTGTCTTATCCGCTTACGTAATTAAAAACCCGAGGCACCTTGCCCCCATCCGCATGCTCGTTGTTGTTATCCTTGTTAGAAGCTTTCGAGCCATTTATGTTAATGGCTTTCGTGCACCTGGCAAATCCTTACAAATGTCCCTCTTGCCGCCCTAAAATTGAATAGTCCCGTTGCCGTTGCGTCCGTCTGGTGCTAATTTATGAGCTTGATGCGTGACCATATGGCTGCACATCCGTCGCCGGGGACACACTCTGCCTGCCCCTATCTCCTTCAGTTTATTTGCTCAATTTATGAAGTTGAAAATATGCTTTGGTGTCCAGGACGACCGACAATGACTTGGAAAATTGTCGAGGTGAAGTTACTTAAAATTACTGTTAGGTTTGGTGGTCTCCCTTATAAATATGCAATGATTTTTCGAAGGAGAGATTCTACAAGAGACTCTATTTATAAGAAGCTTTGTGAGTTCAAGTCGGAAAAGGAATTATCATGGAATTTTATTAGCATATTTTGTTATTTAAATTTAAAAATAATTTTAGCAGTAATAGATCTCCTTTAAATTGGTATAAAAAATTGACTTTTAATAATATTATTTATAATAAATTAGGGTTTACATATAAAATAAATATAAAACGAGAAATGTAATATCAGAATATTTATTATTTGTTCAAAGAAGTCTCCAATATTAAATAGAGTATCCTATCCGAGTACCTTAACAGCAACCAAGTTCACTTGCAAAAATATGAATACATTTCCCTGATAATTTTCGATTCCCGCTGAAGCTTATTAATATGCTCTTGATAAATATTTATATTTCATACTCGGTCTTCTCTCATCATTAAAATTCCGGCAATGTTTACACATTTTTTTTTTTTTTGCTGGCGTAGAAACCAATTTTGGGCTTACCAAACCAGAAAAATTCTCGTTTTCATTTTTCCTGTTAGTTTTTAATTTTATACGTTTTCCTTTGCTTGCCCCTGCCATAAATTGTCTATTGCTGTCATACTTTTGGGTATTTAATAAATTTTATGACTTTGTTGGGGCGGCAGGCAGTGGGCGATGGGCAGTGGGCGGTTGGTGTTTTAAGGTTGCTTTGCTTTGCTTTCTTTTTTAATAACATTCGACGTCGTCCCCGCTGCTTTTTCTCATTTTCTGCCTGTTCGCCGTTGTCCGCCTGGGGATATGCGCCTGTCTCCAGTCGCGCCTTTCTGCTTTTTACCTACTTCCGCTTCTTCGAATTGCAAATATGGGTATTTATGCCGCCATCTCTGCGTTTTCTTCCCCAGCTTCGCGTTCGGAGCTGCTCCCCGAAGTATGCAGCAATCTCTTGTATGAGTTTATTATGTAAGCTTTTGCTTGAAACACACAATTTCCTCGAGCGATTTCCGTATTCCCCACTCGATGGCTCTTATTAAATTGTATAGTCCGCCCCATCCAGCCCCCTTATTACCGACCAACCGACCAACCGCCCTACCGCCCTCTCCCCTCCCAGCTGGATCGTTAAGTAACAAAAATACGATGACTGCTTGCAAATTGCGCTTTAATTGAATTGCACATAGATTTTACTTTATTTTTTATGCGTTTCTATCTTTTCCCTTCCGAGGCCAGCAGTTAGATGTAAGTTCTGTGCGGTTTTGCCACGCCTTCTGCCCCCAACTTGCGGCATAACTCAAAAGACTTTAGAAGTGCTTTAAAATGTCATAAGCATTGTATTCGTTCATCCTTTTTCCCACTATTTTTTGGTACACACTTTGCTACTTTACTCTTTGCTAGAAGTATAAAAGGATTCGGGAGGAGACTGATTACATTTGTTCTGGGAAATATATATATTTTAATACTCTTTCAAGGTATCACAGTTTGATGACTTTGATTACATAACAAATGAACACTAATTTATTTGAGTTTTTAGAGGCATATCTCTCTAGTTTTGTCTCTTTTGTTTTGGGTTACAGCTTTTGCATAAATTCAGCGCTTTAAAAATTATTGCTATTTAAATATTAAACAAGGTTTAAGTAAATGCAAATATTTTCGCTTATAATCCACATCTTAGGGCATCCAGTAGTCTTTATTCTTCCCTTTCTCAGTATAAATTTCTGCATTTTTTGTTTGAATACCATTTTAGGTTTGGTTTTGGGCTTCTTGGCACAACAAGAGCAACTGAAAGAAAGAAAGAAAGAAAAAAATGAAAGGAAAGCGTGCACTTTCTAAGTGGGTTTTGTGCGAAAAGAAGGCGGAAAACGTTCGCGGAGCAGGAGATGGTCAACTTACCAGCAAATCAAAAGCATTTCTAACTTGGCTGGGAAGTTTGCACAGCGCGTCGGGCTCTGAAAGCGCCACGAAGGGAGCTGAGATTGAGTGCAAATAAAATGATGTCATGAAGTGGGTTGTGGGCTAAAAGCGCCGCAATGCATGCCCCACTTCATTTCAGCTATCAACTCGTAAAGTTTGCGGCTTCATGGCCGCCAGCAAAACGTTGGGTGGGTCCCTGGGGAGGAGCTCTGATTTTTTTCCCGATCCTCCGAACAGAAGTGGAGGAGACCACAGCAGGCAAGCTGCAATTACAAGTTGGCGACTGATGGCTGGGTAGGAGATGGTGGTGGTCCCCAGGACTCAATGCACAAATCTTGACAAGTATTTTGTCAACTTTGACTGCTGGCAGCAAGGAGAGAGCTGGAGAGCAGGAGAGCAGGAGAGCAGATGAAGTGCAAGTTGCTTCGACCTCAAACCAAGAATGTTGAACTTTAAGACTGGTTCTCCTCTGTGTAGGTGTCTTTCGTTTATCTCTGCCTTTTTTTTGTGTGAATAAGTAGTCATAGAAACTGAGAGTGCCAAAAACTCGGTGATGCAGAAAAAGGGAGTTTTGACTTAGAGATGGGCAAAATCAATGAATATGTTCTAGGGAAAAGTTTAAAAAAATCTAACTTGTTCTTAATAGGTTATTTTTTGTTTCGTGGTATTAATATTATTGTGTAATTTATTGCTGATTCTTTTAGAACGACAAGTAATAAACTTACACACCCTTTTTGTCTGTTTTCGAACTATCGTAAGCTGCACTCTCTTTAAATTTAATATCTTACTCACGCTACCATCTCTAATCTGGATTAATTAAGCCGGGGGCGTCACTGTCTCTTTCTGCATTCCCCATTAATTAACTTGATTCAGTATTCGAGGCTGCCATTGCCTACTGCCATCTGCAATTCAATTAAAAATTAACATTTTAATTGCAAATTACTTTATGTATACTTTATGGTGCGGCGCACAGACACCGGCAGCAAACTCCACTTAACTGGAGTAACTTCTTTTGCTGCCACCTGCAACCAGGTCAGGCGGCGCAGGTGGAGGAGCATCCTCTCCCAAAAGATAGAGAGAGAGCTGCTGAAGGAGCAGCTCATTTCATGGCGTTTAATTTTATCATGCGCCAACAATTATGCAACTTGTTGGCTCACTGCCTGCCACACAGGTCCTGGCCGTTTTCAATTTGTTGCCAATAAAACTTTTTCCATTTCGGTTTGGCCTCTTGTGCTTTTTTTTTTTTTTTTGTTTTGGGTGGCCTACAAAATGTTCTTTTGTGTTTGGCTATGACGAGGCGTAGTTCTGTGAGTTGGCAAAAAAAATACAAATTAAAGTTCTAGTGGATTTTCTGGGGGAAAAGAATGCTAACCTAATCGCATTTGGGTTTATAAAGTGCTTTATTTGGTTTTCTTATGGATGATTTAGAGCTGAATAGTTCTCTTGGTTATTTCAATTTTCATTTTGTTAATTTGCGGATCCATTGTCTGACAATTTGTTACGGATATCTCTGACATTTCTTGTACAATGAGGGAAATTGTAGGTAACAAAAAACTTGATCAAATGGAAAACTCTAGTGAGCACTTGTTATACATTTTTGTATTGGGTTTCCATTCAACATGGCAATAAAAACCGATTTTCATTTGAGTTTTTCCACACTCAAAACGAGAGACAAAGGTTTTGTTTGTATTTAAAGATAGAAATGTTTTTAAAATGAAATTTAAAGCCATTTAATGCAGCAATTTAATGCTAAACCTTTTGGTTTTTTTTTATTATTTATTCAGTTTATTCTTTAATTTAATTACACTTAAATTCAGTCACAAATTGAAAGTGAATACTACCCTTAACACTTCCATATTTTTGCATAACT
This sequence comes from Drosophila truncata, assembly GCA_008042515.1. Taxonomy (NCBI): domain Eukaryota; kingdom Metazoa; phylum Arthropoda; class Insecta; order Diptera; family Drosophilidae; genus Drosophila; species Drosophila truncata. The sequence continues at coordinate 38,053 of VNJQ01004438.1, forward strand.
CTTGAAGCGCTTACTCGTCTGTTAATTGCTTTTGTAGACAAATTTAAAAAACCTCTACCATGGCATTGTTTTCGGCCAGAAGCTCTTCAAAAACAGACAAAACCACGACGTAACCATGACCATGATTTTGCCAGCCAAAACAGAAAAAAACAAAAACAAACAACAGAACTGAAAAGGGATGCTTTTCTTTCCTTTTTTTTTTTTGACCGGTGGGTCAGTTTTAATTTAACTTTGACATGCATCAGCTCAAAAATCCAATTACAACACAAATGTACACAGAGAGAGAGTGAGAGAGAGCCCCCCTTTTTGTGAGGCTAGAAAACCCATTATGCCCTTTTGCCTTCCATAAAGATGAAGATTTATGAAACCATTAATTTCGCAAAAGCGTGGAAAAATGCTTCAACACTGAAAACGGAGTGAAAAGTGCAGAAATTGTGCAGAAACAGCAATGGAATCCTAGAAATGTCCAGTCAGCCGGGTAAGCTGCGACCGGGTCCCTCTGCCAAGCCCGATCGCAATGCCAACGAAGAGAACCAACTGGGCGCCAGGCCCAAGGAGCAGACTAAGACTCAGAGGATACTGCTCGCCCAGACTGACAACCACCAGCCGAAGATGCTATCGCATCCCAACTACATGGAGCTGGAGTTCCTGCCCGTCGAGCCTGCAGCCTTGGGACCTCCCATCACCTTTCCCGATCTGCCAGTCAGCTATGCCACCAGTTTGGTTGGACCTCCGCCCTACAGGGATCCACCACCGCCCACTCCGCCGCCTCTGTCGCAAATACCCTCGCGGCTGCTCCACTCGGCCCCCAATTCCCCGAGCCGTGGCAAGGTCGTGCTCAGCAAGAAGGAGCGCAAGGAACTGAGCAAGCAGCTGGGCATCGATGAAGCCTCGATTTTGAGCAGCAGCGCCCAGTCAAGTCCCTACAAGGGACGCGTCAGTGAGCTCAAGAATTGTATAGCCCGCGGACTCTTTGCCACCTTGCACCGGGGCTCTCAGAAGTCGTTGCAACATCAGGATGACAGGGTTGCCAGTCAGGAGATATCGCCACCGCCACCGGCCCCAGAGTCAGGCAATAATAACGAGGATGCAGCGGATTATTCGGAGAAGCTAAAGAACTTGCCAGTGCGGCAACGCAAGGTGGCCACCTCGCATATGGAGAACTACTGCCTGTTCGATCCTGTGGACTTTATCAACGAGAAGGCCATGCGGTATCCCAGTTCCAATGGCCACGGCCTGAGAGATCCATTGTTTAGCTCAAGACAGCATTTGGTCTGCGAAGATGAGGACGAAACAGTGCCGGAAGTTATTTACGACAATGAGGAACTGGAGCTGGAGGACACCATTATTATAGAGACATCGGCGCTGCCAGAGGCCGAGTCCGAGGCAATTGCAGGCAGTACAAAGATTCTGTCCAGTTTCGATCATCACAACTATTTTGTCATAGATCCTGGAGACTTTTCCATGGACATAGGAATACCCAATCCCTACACCAACGAGCAGTTGGTGAATGCCAAGTTGGAGCAGCAAAATTTGGAGACGCTCTTTGGCGAATTGGAAAACACGGCCAGTATGTCGAATAGCCAAGAGTCCAAGGATACCGAAACCACTTCTACTGCCCTGGTGGAATCGTCCACGTCCACCAACTCTGCAAGCTCTGCAGGCAGCTCCTCCATGGCCAACCCCACCCTGCAATCATCAAAGAAAAAGCTGACCTTTCTTAATTTATCACCTTTTCGGAGTGGCAAGAAGGCCGGACAGAAGAGTACCTTTGAGCAGCAGCGAGCTATCTCCGAGCTGGTCAGCACAGATCACATGTTGCACCTGCAACAGTTGCTGCAGGAACAGCGGCAGGATCAGCGATCGCACACCGTGCCCACCGAGTCCAATTATGTGCTGTTCAATCCGGGTCCGGTGCCCAGTCGACATGTCCAATACAAGATACGGAAACCAAGACCTCTGTCCACTCACAGCGATGCAGATAGTGGCTTCCTGTCGCCGTGCTCGCCCGATGAACTGAGGGCCAATCCGGCTATCCTAGTGCTGCAGCAGTGCGACAGCGTTCAGGGATATTTAGAGGTGAGTTGGCAAGGTCAAAAAGGTTTTAATATAAAACAATATTAAGAATACTTCCTCTGATTTAAGTATTTTATTTTTTTTTGGCTTCCCATATCTCTGCCTTATTCCCTGGGTATTATAACTAACATTTATACATTAAGAAAATCCTCATATCGTAATGCAAATCCCCTCGTTATACTTGGAAAGCAAACCCACAGCAGTTCGCATCAGCTTATCTATATGTACCATTTCCCATATCGTAAGCCGGGCTCTTTCCGGTGTCGTACTTGTCGCCATTTGCCGGCTCACTTATCTTAACGAGCGCGCAACTTAACAAGTCTTATTATGCATCTTGAAACACCCCAGGGGAGGTGTTGGCTCGTTCCTCAATCCTCAATCCCAAAACCACCCACCAAAGGCATTGAACAAATGCCAACCCCTCGGCCGATTCGTTTGGTCTATACTTTATTATCAAAAAACACCCACGAAAATGCAGTTCGAGGCAGTGCCAGTGCATTTGAACATTTCTGTGGCATCCTGAGGGGTTGAGGGTTTTCCAAAGTCTCTCTTTGGTTCCGCTGGATTGCCATTTCCCTTTGCCTGTGTGCTGCGTCCTGGCTCTCGCCTCTGGGGAGCAATCAATCGTCGCGTATTCGCTGCTCGCTTCATTAGTTTTTCCACCGCCGAACATTAGTTTGATTGTCTTGGTGGCAAGTGAGGAACAGGACAGGTTGTAAGGGAAAAGCGGGAGAGCAGCTCCACACCCACACCCGGCACACCAGCTGTGCTTGCATCTTAGCGACTTTTAATGGAATTGAATTAAAACTGTTGCCATGGTGTTGAGTTCTCCGAAGTGTGATGGGAATGTACAGCATGCGGCACATCCCCCATGGAGCCACATATACTGTTAGTAAGTAAGCTATTCCCCTTCCAGGGCTCCTTGCCACAGGCATTTTCTATCATTTCCAAATTGAAATGCGCGCTGTAAATTTTTGCTTTGAGGCAAGCTTCCAAAAAAGCAGGAAGCAACAGCACAGCACGGAGTATGGAGTACTGAGTACGGAGTACGGAGTACGGAGTACGCAGCTCCTTGCCATCGCATTTCCTCTTCGGGCAATTTTTTGCTGTCCGGACCATCTAATGAAACGACGGCAGGGCATCAAGTGAAGCACACTTTTTGGCTCATTCGAGTGGCCTGCAAAGTGTCAAGTGCATTGCTTTTCATATCCTTGTGGGCGGGTGGTGGTGGTGGTTGGTTGGATGGATGGATAGATCGCCGGCCGGGCAAACTGCAAATGAAGGCTCCCCCTGGAAAAGCAGGGATGTTGGGAGACTGTCGCAGCAAATGGGATGTAAATTGATATACGCGGGGGGCTTCAGGCGGCGGGTGGGCAGCTCAAAGGTAAATGCTGTCATATCCGGGTTAGAAGTAGTTCAAAATGGGAAATTATTTTCATAAAAGATAGTTGGAAAAATATATTAAAAACGGAAGCTGCAGAAAATAAAGTAATTTGTAGAAGAAAATATAATTATAAACGTTTTATACAGACTTTTGATTTTCTTTAAGGTTTTAAAATTATTTTGCCATCAAAACACAAGTCAAATTACAAACAGCTGTAATTTAAAAACTTAACTTTTGTAATTGTCTCTACAATTTAGTTTTCTAAATTAAGCGAAACATTTTTCCACTTCACTTATTCCACCCCCCCCATAGATTTTGTCACTTGTACGAGTTTCAAGTCCAGCTGCATGGTAACTCCGATTCCAACGTCCCCAACTTTCCATCACAGTCAAAGCAAACAAAAACATTTTTGGAATTTATGCAAACGGCGGCTGGCGCTTGCATAACCATAAATTGTGGTCCTTCCTCCCGCTGGGGAATGGCCGGCAGTTTTTGGCCTAGGTCTATGCCGGCTACGACCACCCTATCCCCTATCCATTCCCGAAACTTTAGACAGTTCCTCTGTTCATTTACCCCCGAAACCTTAAGCGAAAAGTCTCAATTGCAAATTGCAAACAGCACAGAGGCATGCAATTTTCCCTTCCAAAAACACACTGCACAGCACACCCCCCCGGTTTTCCCGGGGTTTTCTAGGACTTTTCCCGGGAACTTGTCGCGAGGCGCTAAGCTGTCAACTGTCAGGCATCGCAGCGAGAGGATGCTACTGCACCCAAAACACTGCTTCTTCCTCTCTTCCCCTCTCGGGGGATGGTTTTCAAAGGGGCAACCCTTATGGGGGGGTGAACTTGTGCCAGTCGCGTGTTGTGCGGCTACTTTGTGGACCCACACACAACCTGCCACTCCCCGGATGCCTCTGATTAGTCCAATAAGTTGTAAAAAGTGTCGCTGCTGCTGCTGCTGCTGCTGCTGATGCATTCCCCTGGTGATTATCAGATGTTCTGTGCTGAGGGGGTTGGGATTTCATTTCGATAACTTTTTGATTTATGACCGGCAATAAATGTTCAATGCATTTTATAATTATGTTGGGCCCACAGCGACAAATGAAGGGAAAATGTCGTAGCCATATGTGCGAAAATGAACAAAATTACGAATGAGACTTTTCTTTTTTTTTTTTTTTGTGGAAAAAATTGCATGTGCCATTTGCAGACTTATGAAGTGGAGTGTAATTTACTGACCCTTAAAGGTTAATTATAATGTTGCATTGCCATACATAAATGGAATAATGATAAAAGAGTACAAAAATAAGTAATAGAAAATAAATAGCAAATAATAAAATGAAATAATTATATAGCGAAACTAAGTTAGTGCCACAAACTGCCTTAAAATATTTTTATTTCACATAGAATTTATACTTTCACAGATCCATTAACAAATTGCGTTCTGCTCTAAATAAAAAATTCAACAATATTGACAGCTGTGCTAACTTAACGATGACATCGGTTTATGCATAATAGACAAAGGCATTTAATATTATTGCAGGATCTACGGATATAAAATCATTTAAAAAGCTGCCCAAAAAGAACCCAAAAAAATATTGAATTTATAAGTATTCCTTGTAAACTGTATTTTTTTAATTTAAAAATAAATAATTATGCATGCAGTGATGTTGTTGATAAGCTAGTGCCACTGTCAGTATTGTATTGTAAATCCTTCAACCTTCATGTCCCTTTCATATAAAATTCCCCCATAAAGGAGGTGCAGATTAAGCTGCAATTTATAGAGAAAATATTTTTTCATTCATAATTATATTGGCGAAGAGAAATGGTAATTTTAATTTTTCTGCAATAATTTTATTGCCAGTCGTCCTGCCATCTGGTCGCTGAGAGCCATTTTAATGGACGTCCGCGTTATTAATGCCGAGACTGCTGCTGCACATATGATGGCGACAGGCTGGACAAGGACAACGACTTCCTCTCCTTCTTCTTCCTTTTTCCGGCCATTTTCTCGGACTGCGTAGTCCTGCTGCTTAAATGCACATTTCATATTTTTCCGGCGCACTTAAAGTTTTCAATTTTCCGCTCTATGTGCCACTGGGACTGGGAGTGTCCTCCGCTGCAGGCCGTCGCTTCTTCTTGGATCCATTTTATTTACATGGACGGAGGCTCCGTTGACGTCACTTAGTGGGCGCATGCGGGACATTAAAGGCAGTCAGGCAGCCAGGACTAGTGCCTTCCCTCTCCCTCGAACTCTACTGCAAAATGCAGCCCTGACAGCTAAATGCGTTGCACTTATGCTTAAAACATGTCGGGCCGTCCAGACAGCACTCCAACAGTTGGAGGAGGGATAGCTCCAACAGGAGAGACAGTGCAATTCCGACGGCATTTCTTGGCTTTCTCTCGTTTTAAATGATAGTTGAAGTAATGGACCAACAGAAAATAAAACAGGATTAGGCTCCCAGAAGGCTTTCTTTCCAGGGAAAAATTTTAATTTTAAGACTAGCATCATTTGTAATACCTGTAATTTAATAGATCCTGAAGTGTATATTCTCAGACGAACTGAGAAATTCGGTTACTGCTGCTGATAAAGAGTATACAAAAATAAAACATTTGGCAAGGGAATACAAATGTTCCTCTGCCAAACGTAAGCCCCAAAGTTTCGAACTTAAATTTCTACTTTTTAAAAAGCTAGTTATTTACATTCCCTTGACCGGTCGCTTGTCAAGCCGAAATGGAAAATACTATGCATTATTTAACAATAATCGTGACAGATTTATAATGTCTCCAGTTCCTGTTTGCCCTGCCAGTTCTATTCCTATTGAGAGAATGCATCAGACCAGCAACAACAACGTTGCAAATGCAAAAGTTTTTCCGTTTTCCGCTTATGGTATAATCGGTGGAACGGAGTTAGGAAACTTCGCCGGGCTTCGTGCCAGCTGTGTCTTTTTTTTCCGGGAAGCTGTGAAAAATTATAGCCATAATTTTTGGCCAGTAACCAGGCTGTGCAGCACTTTGTTCCCTGGGAGCTCAGTCCACTTTTCGGCGCTTAATGCATATTTAAAACTGCTTTGCTGGATAGTTTCTGGGGGGTTACTGAAATTGTGCATTTTTGGCTTATTGAGAAATTTATTTATTAAATTCTACTTGAAGCCAGAGGGGCTGCCATGTTTGTGCAACTAATTAAAAAGTTCTTGTTGTTGCCCTTGGCCCGGCATTTATGTATAAGCCAGACCAGGGTCTGGCCTTTGAAACTATGCAATTAATTTAGTCAGCTTCTGCGCTCGCAAGTCAATGCAGTCAAGTATGCAGAGTATATAAAATAATTGCATTGTTTTTGCCATTTCTTGGGCAAACAAAAATCAGCTTTTCTGAACGCAATTATTTACATTTCTTTTGGCGCAAGATGCATTCCATTTCATTCATTTTTCTCTCCGCCATCATCTTGGCTTTGTGCATTTGAAAGGCACAAAAACATGGTAAATAAATCTGTTCAAAATGCGGGAGAAGTTGGTAGGAGAGAGACTCCACTCTTGTCTGCTTTTTAACCAGAGCAGAGGAGCTCAACAATCAGAGATAAAGTTACCTCAACAAAAAGTGACAAACTTTAGTTAAATGTGAGATGGAACTGAAAAATCATTTTACTCTATTTATTTATTATAAATATTTTAACAAACTAAACAAATAAAATAATAATAATAATTTTTGTGTAGCAATAAAATAATAATAAATAATTCGCTCAGAATCGCCCAAAACAAATGTTAGTGCATTAAATATGGTTGAATAATTTTTTGAAGGTAAACAGAACAGAAAATCCTTTTGAATGCATAAAATAAAAGCACACAAAGTTGACTTCAATCGCTCACATTCATAAGCCGCCTCCGAGTTTCTTGCAAAACTGATTTCTGATTTTTGTAGATGACTTTTTGCCTGTAAGTGGCTTTCTTTTTGTGCAAATAGTAATAGCATTAAATATTTATCATTCAGTGCTGTCAAGTAACTGAGGTAGGGATTTGTTGCTAATTAGGAGAGACAACAACTCAGAAAACTGACAATATGAATGGTCACAGACGTAACTTGGTGATAAGAGTTATAACAAGCAAACAACAAGACAAGCCAAGGGTTGGCCAGGTGGAGCAGTCAAAGGTGAAGGAGTGGGGACATTGAAATTTATGATGTGCACCCAAAATGTAGCACACACAGGCGACATATCACCCAACAAGGGGGCCATCAATAAAGATTTTTTTCGGTGGCTCCTTGGGTTGTTTTTGTGCTACTTTGGGGCTGTGACATAAATGCCATAAAACTAATGCTCAGTGCAGAATTATTATAAAAGCAGCTTGCTATTGACGAATTTCGAATACCCTAGAAAAAATAAATAATGTATATTAATTGAAATATTTTTTATATATTTAAGAAAAAAAAATTAAGATAAATGTTTAATTCATTTAATTGCCACTTTGGTATACAATTTAAAAAAAACTTCGGGTCAAAGGACCTTCCCTGATACTCGATATACCCATTCTTTTTGCAAAGGTTCCCATACGCCAACATTTGGGGACCCTTTGTGAGAAATTAATAACCTGGTTTACTGTTTTTTTCCCTCTGTTTTTGTTTTGCTGATCCTGTCCTTTTGTTCCGCTAGGGGTTGGGGTGCTGGCTTGGGTCTGGGGAGGATTTATTTGCCGGAAATAAATATTAGCCGCAGTCAAACACACTTAAGCCTACGCAGGCGACATCGCCGAGTCCTGTGTGCCATTTATAGTTTTACACAGGCTTAGAACTTGCTTTACACGCACGTACAGCCCGAAGGACCTCCATGATATATGGTATCATTGCCTCTGTGTGTGTGTGTGTGTGTGTATTCGGCAGTGTGTTCACAGGAGCGCTGATTCCCATAATTGATTTTGTATTGGCCTTCGATACGGGGATGTTGGCTAGCCTTGGCTGGACCCAAGCAAACTGCATATTGAATTTCAAAGAGTTTTCGCAGAGCAAAAAGGAAAAAATGTCCTCCCATCAATCACGCCCAAAGCAATGGTTCGAGAATGGAAGGAGGTTTTTTATATAAATTCCCTGCTAAATTTACGCTCATTGGCTAGGGGGACGACGACTTAAAAAGTCCAATAAGCTTCTGTCATAATCGAAACGAACTAAATTCATTTAAAAAACGTAGACAGGAAGAAACCCAAACAGGAAAAGCAACCCCGTACTTGTGTTGTTTCTACCTGTAATAGACCTGCCTTGGAAATTCCCCTTCATAGCATATTTTGTGCTAGTCTAAGGTCAAAAGTGATGCTAGGTCTAAAGAGGGTGGGTTTTGCTAATGTTTCTATAGTCCCAAGGGAGCTAAGAAAACAAATTTGATAATACCACTAAAATATAAGTTTGTATTTTGTAGTACAAATTTTTTGCAGTTTCCATTCGAATTTTAGAAAAAATATATTTTATACTTTGCACTTGCCTTTAAATTTTTTTTTGTTATGAATAGTTTGTTGTTATCTATGTTTATCATTAATGATAATTACATTTTGAAAAATAAATCCTTTATTAAGAGTTCCTATCATATTTCATATCTTTCGATTAAAATCTGCCTGCAATCCATCATTAGATCAGTGACTTCTCAAGCCACCCTCGTGTTTGTAACCACCAAAAAAACAAACACAATATAATGGGGACGAAACAACAAAGGGCAATCTGCAGAAATAGAGTTTGAGCATCGCAGACGGGCGGAAAAACAGAAGCCTTACCTAAGGCAGGCAAGGCAGGAAAATGTTGCACAGGTTGCCATTGCCTCAGCTATTGCCGTTGCCCCTGCCAACAGAATCATACGGACATATCAACGATGTCTGCTGCAGTTACCCCGAGCTTATCCCACCCGTCTTCCGGGGCTTATGGAGTGTTGAATCATTTGTTTTTATGTACAGGGAACTCAACCCTCCTGAGCCATCTCCGGGCATCTTCTGCTGGGGTTGTGGGTGAGAAAGGAAAAGGTCGCCCAACGTTCCGTTCCGATTTTATGCCTCACAACTTGATGTGGAAAGTATAACAAATATTTATGCTCTGAGCTGTGTTATTAGATTTTAATTTCTTGCACCCATGCAAACCATGCGCCCACCCTTGTAGCACAGATCCCAAAGCTATCCGAGGGTGAGGGAAGCGAATGTTTCTGGCTTGTATTTGCATTTGATGTGGGTGCGGAATTGCTCAATCCCCCTGACACTCCCCCTGACTCCACCGAATTTCCCGGCAGTATTGTTGTTGAGGTGTCATGGCCAGTAATTGAGTTTGAGTTTCCCAACTCGCTTTGTGCTCATTTTGGCATTTGCTGATGCAACTTGCAAATATTTGCCTAACTGCCTTCGTTAAACAACATTTTTTCACTTAACGACTCGCTCTGCAGAGCGAATATCTCCGGTTGTACGTGATGAAAGTGTGAAAAGGGATGGGAATGGGGGGCTGCGAAGGGTTTTTACACCGCCCTCCGGGGGTTGTTATCCTGCAAAATGACGTTTACCAAATTACATTATTAGAAATTGATGGTTCAGTTCCGATGGGCGGCGAGGGGAAGAAATGCGGGTTTCGTCAGCACTTTGCAAACATTCACCGCGAAAGTTTAGCCACCCAGGAAATGGGTTGGCGCTAAAAAACGTCAGCTGCACTCCGGGGAAAGAGCCACGAGTAATGAGCATGGTCACTTCTAGCACCTCCGCATAACTGAAGTCAACTGACACTGGCAGGGCAAGAATTTTTAATAATATCCCAAAACCAACCGCATTTCAACTCGGTTTATCGCTACGTTTTTTTTTTAGCTCACTGTGCGAGGTTGTGGTCTGTTTCTTTCGAGCGGAAACTAGAGTTTTCATTTGTTTTTGTGCTTTGAAAAATGAATTTGTCTCAGTTTTTTAGAACAAACCCTGCTGTTACCAAGCCTAGAGGTCGTGTTCGTATTTAGAAATATATTTTAATTAGCTGTTCCTCCAGTTCCTGGTAGAATTTCTATAGAAAACTGATTCTTGACTGACTCTTGAATATATTCAAAATTCTATCCTTAATTTATAAAATTAATAATAGTTCTCACTGTATTCAAATTCCATTCAATTCTTTTTAAACCAAGTGAAAGGCACAAACCTTTAAATCAGTTTTGGCCAGAATATTTTGGTTCTGGAATACCGGGAAAGGTATTAAACATTTTTTGCTGGCTTTCCTTGGTATAAATGTCGCTGCATTTGGCATAGATTTGCATGGCAATGAAGCGGGAAGGCAGGAACGAGGGCTGGGCCGTGGTGCCATGGATATATCTGAGTGGTCCTATCGACTGGCGACATATTGCAAAAACGGACTGCGGCATTTGGCATCCGTTTGGGTTCCGGTGTCCGTTTGGGTCTCCCTGCTTGCTTGCTGGCAATTTTTTTTTGTGGACAGTGGCAATAAAAATGAACGTTCGAAGTGCAGCGCCAGGAAGTTGAACTATCTGCATCCAGTGGAGTTGTGTGTGCTCGATAAGCCAGGATGGGGATGTTCTATACGCCCCACCGAGACGCAGGTGACACTGCTCCGCTCCATTCGGTTGCTGCCGGGTTAATTGTTTGCTTTTTGCCCATTTATCTAGCGGGGACAGGCGAGTGACGGAGAGATTTGGAACTGCCTGCCACTTGCACACTATTAATCAACTAGATTGGGCTTTCCTCAAATTCCCGGCGGATGCGGCTGGCTTGTTTATAATTAATGTGACGTGTGTTTGCGCCTGCTTTATGCAAATTCCCCAGACGGAGCTCTCTCGTCCTCGTTCTCCTTGTTCCCAGCTTTTGGCTGCCTGCTAATGAAACGTCACGTCGTCGAGTTTTGATGGGTCCTTGGCTTTTCTTTCACGACGGAAAGGCCAATCTAACTTGCAGCCCAACTCAATAAACACTTCCAAGGAAAATTGTGCAAAGTGCAGCGATAAAGTTTTTCATTAATCTCTAACCTTCCCCGGTGAATTTGAAGTTTAATCTCAGCCATCTCAGCCCCACGTCACCTGCACTCGGTGGTCCGCCACAATTAAATTGAATTAAGTTGGGGTTACTCACTCTCCAATCAAAAGAAAGGGCCACCTGAGTTCCAACGGTTGAGTTCTGCAGAAGGATGCCCGAGGAGGAGTTTGCGCTTGTCAAATTGATATTTGATTCATGACCAGCGCATTTGTCAAGTCATTCATCTTTCTCCGGGCGGAGCTCAAGTTTTTCCTCCCCGACTCCCCGAGCTCACTGAGCACCCACCCACACTTTTTACTTCTTCAATTTTTCTGTGTGATGAATGGACAGTGTTAACGGCTGAGGCAGCCATTAAGCTCCTCCTGGTTGTGATTTCTGTGCTGTTAGGGTATTATTTCGGAGGATAATATAAATATTTGGTATAAAATATTTCTAAATATAAAGACTAAGTAACTAAAATAAAATATTTAAATATATAAAATTTCTGTAGAGGTTTTTGATATGTTTCCTGTATAATTCACCAATAATATGACCATATTTCAGAGTATCTTTCGATGTTTCACTGCATTTCATTGTTTATTTCTCGTTGATTTCACTTAAGAGCTGGTCACAAGCCCCCGAACATATTAGGCTGGGCAAAAAAAGGCCCTTTGGGCCTCAGGATGTGCCTCCTCATCATCATCATCAGAGAGCGAGTCCTCGGGTCCCTCAGCTCCTGTGACGATTCCGTGTTTGGTAACACGCGCACGTAATAAAGCCGGCATGAATTCGAAGAAAGCAGAGGGAAAGAATGAAAGTTTTTTTTGTATGTATGTACGGGTTTACATTTCATTCCTGCACGATTTGTCAAGTCAGCGGAAATCGTGCAGGCCTATCAGCGTGGCACCAAATTGAAAAATTACTTTGCGTGTGGACGAAACTTATGAAAAAGTCATAAAAATATTCTCCAAAGTTTTCCCTGATTTGTGGTCGAGCTAAACGCAAACCAAAAACCTAGGCAACAGTTATAACTTGGCCAACTAGCCGCAGGTGCCAAACGAAACGAATCCCTAAATCCCTTGGAGAACGAGCCTCTTAGTTGGGGTAATGGGAACAAGGTGGACTTTTTGGTAAATTGTAGTGCAAATATTTTCGTTATTTTCCGCACTGGCACTTGAAATTGTTTGGGGTTAATTAAGGACGTTTACGGTGCCAATGCAAATAGTCATGGTTCCGCCACGAATCCGCCACTCCTCCATCCACTTCCACCGAAAATTGCCAGGTGGGGGAATTTCAAATGAACTTGTTTCCCTCCAGATGGGGGGAGAGTTTAGAGTGAGTTTTATTTGTTCCGATAAAAGCAACAGGGGTATGGAATTTGTGTCGCAGGACGGATAATAATAGGAAGTATGCTTTGTATTTATTTTATTAATATAGGAATCTGAACTTTTTGGGCTTTAAAAATATTAGGTGTTCATTTTTAAATATATTTTTAATCTTTTAAATTATTCTGAAATTATTGTAAAGCTTCATTTATTAATTGTGGTTATTTCAACATTTATATATTTGTTTTTTGAGCCTTTGAAAAGTCTCTCTTTTGATCTTGGCTATTTTTGTGTCAATTTTATGTGTAATTCATTCAGCTTTATGGCTGTAATTTTATCTCATCTGGCGTTAATATAAAACTGTTTTATAAGGATATTTTTTCTGCCATATTCCCCAAGTGCTTTGCATGAATTCTGTCGCTGTCGTTGTATTCTGGTGCGTGTTAAAAAATAATTTCCCTAGGTAATTTGACAGCACGCGTGGGCAGTGTCCTCGCTCGTCCTGAGCTCTCCATCCCCTGGTTGTTTGTTGTTTTGGCTAATAGCAGACAAAGTTTGAGTTTGCCAAAGTTTTGACAAAACTTTCCTTCGCTGGATAACATAACAATGTTTTTCGGGGAAACTTTTCTGTGTTGTTTTTTTTTTTTTGCAATGCGCTTGTTTTGATTTCATTGTTTATTTATTTAAATGTGAACGTTGGTCTTGTGTTGATTTAATTGGGCCAAATGTGTTATTAGGCCATCAAAGTAATTGACGAGATGAACGGAATGGGAACTCGTTTAGTTAATTATTAACTTATCCTCTCTGCCGGCTTATAAACAGAGTAAACATGGCGCCCGAAAGTATGCTGCGACACAATTTATGGAATGAGGGGACGACGAGGACAAAAGAGGTCTGCGTATTAATTGTACATTTTGTGGCAGACACACCAGTACCAGAAGTATACAAAAAAATAAGCATTGTATCGCTTAAATTGTTTGTACAACTCCTGAAATGTTTTTCCCGAAATTCCGACCCCAGGCCGGACTCGGCCCGTCAGACTTAAGCCCAGGAACGTGACCTGATCGGGCGGCACATTGTTTGTTGAACTGTTGTTATTATTCCCTTTCAATATTTGCCGATGTGTGTGGGCGGATGGATGGGTGGCAAGCTCTGCGAAATTGGGTCCGTCCGTCCGTACCTATATATGTATGTTTATGTGTGTTGTTTCCGGGGGCGAGTCCCGGTCTGCCTACGGTCTTCCGTCGTTCGTAACATGGGGGGAAAAATTGAAAAGTTCGTTAAGCCGGCCGACTGGTTGGAATATTTCTATTTTCGGCGAAAACCCGACACTCGACTCTGCGCCTATTTGTGTAAACAAGTGAGAGTGATTTATGCATAACAGAACCGCCTTCCCACATCCGCTCAACCTATCAGGGAAATGTCTCCCCAGCTCAAATCCTGCTGCTGCTGCTGCTCCAAAGCTCCAACTTCACGTCCTTGTTGACTCAGCCGAATGATTGTTTTGGAGTGTCTGGATTTGTGTCCTTTTAGGGCATAAGCAGTATACAAATATATGGAGAATGCTTTTCGCAGGATTGGCAGGGGTTTAATGGATCTTTTTTCGAAAATGAGAATTTTCTTCAGACTTTTGGGGTACTGACAATAGAGCTTGGCAAATATTCACTTAAGAAGCAAAGCATTAATAAAATTAAATGTTTGGCTGTTTTAAATGTAAAAATCGAAATAATCTATAGATGATATCTTATAATAATTTCTATATTCCATAATTTCTCAGTATAAAATACATTAAATAAGCATACATATAATACTGACATAAAGAGAAGTTATTAGCCAGCAAAAGACCTTAACGACCATGTCACAAAGCCACTCCAGACACAAAGCCACTCAAGCAAATACCATATCAAAGGCCAATAAGCGCTCATTTAAAGCCAAACCACATCACATACTCAAAATGGCACTCAAGCTCATACCCACGTGTGGGGTCCCCCGATATTCAGGACCGTTGTAACGTAATCAAGTATCCACTCTGTGGACCCCGGGACAAGCTGGACAAACAGAATTACGTTGGCCAAAGCCCAACGTAGCTCCACAAATTAATTTAATGCCGGCACAAAAAATCTAACAAAAAGGGAAAGCCGAAAAGGGCGGAGGGAAAAAGAGTCGCCCGAGTCGGGAAACATTATAATAAAATTAATCTCCATTTGTTTGATGGGGTGGACGGCCCAGTCTGGCATGGGTCCCGCTTTATTAGCATCCAGCGAGCTACTGAAGCCAAAAAGTGGCAATTATTCATTTTATGAGCTCTCTGTGAACGTGGGGACTGGTGGAAGAGCATGTGAACCATAAAAATTAAAAATTAGCCCCTGGCAGCTCTAAGGGGATTATGTAACACTCATTTGATGGAGCCAACAAGGAGAGAATTGGCTTCGTACTCGAAACAACAAGGAGTTAAGTCTGGAAAACCATTTAATGAGTATTAGAGTTGGTAGATAATTTCAGAAATAGTTTGTGAAATCTTTCATTAATAGAAAAAGCATAAAAAATACATTTAAAAGGTTAACTTTAGCGTTCTATGCATTCTGTGCCTTATTTAAACTATTAAAAAACATAAATCCATATATTTTATATATTAATCTGATTTGTCCCAGTGTAAAACAAGGGAATCCGGTGAAGCAGTCACCCTTTCACCAACGTTAAAGTCAAGAAAATGAATATTTATGCGACACTCGAGGGAGTGCCCCCTCTTCAGTCCATTGTTATGTGGCAAGCACATGTCAAAATTTTTACGGCTCAAAAAAGGAAAGCGGCTGCTGGCCAAAACAGGCGCCACACGAGGCCTTCGAAGCTTTCGAAGCTCCGAAGGATGGATGGTGGTCTCCGTGTTAGGTGACTGAAATTTTAATGGGTTTTGTCTTGGCCCGGCTCTACGTCCACTCTCTCGCCCTGAGTATATTCAAAAATTAAATCCAATTATCAGTATAAAGACACTCGTTTGCTCCAGGGATTTGCCAACTCATATGCATGCCAGGGTGTGGCCAGGCCAGAATGTTCCACGCTCTGAAACCCCAAGCAAGTCTAGGGAGCGTAATGCAACAAAGTTTCATTTTAATGAAAAACTTTTGTTTGGGCCACACTCCTTTGAGTGAAAGATTCGCACAATCTGTTTCCCCCCATGGCTGCAGTTCATTAAATGTGCCATTGTTGAGCTTGGAAAACTGAACTTTAAAGGTTATTTCCGCTGGGTTCCTAACTACATAGAATTGGAAAGGTTTCCTCCGTCGAGATCCGAACAGGAACTTGAAAGGTTACATGGCTCAGTTTGCCAAATTTGAGTTTGAAACTTTTGGGTCTTTGGGTCTTGTGTATGCATTTAAAAGGTTAATTTGCTTGGGCATTTATCTGGGAGTGTACGTGATAGGCTATGGAGAGCTTAGTAGCTATAATTGTTTCCTCGTTACATTTGGAAGAGGAAAATGTTTATGGAATGGTAAAGATAAAACAAGAAATTAGTTTTTTATATACAACGAAATTATAAATGTAAACCCCGACAAGAATATCTTTAAGGTGTCAAATATCTCTAAGATTTAAGCTAAGTCCGAAATTCTGAGAGCCAAAAAGCCCAAAGGGGAGGATTTGTAATTTGTCTGCTCGTTGAAATACCTTGGGGAAAAAATACAAAATCCTTTAGTTGTTGCTGCCTGACCCCTGTAAAAAATATTAGCATAAGTGCCCCAAATTCTAAACCGTCCTGGGATATTAAGGCAGGATACGAATTCTGGAAATGTAAATAAAATCAGCAACGGAAACAGTAAAAAAAGGACAACAATGGAGGGACAATGGGAGAGGAAAAAGCAGAAGGTGCAGGTCGAGAGCAAGAATATCATTCTGAAACGCTTGACAGCCACTTACACATGTCAAATGCAACAACACCAAAGTGGGTAAGACGAAGCTAAAAAAAAAAAAAAAACGAGAAAAAGAGAAATACAAAGAAAAAAGGATAACGAGTAAAACGGATATTAGAGCATTAGACAGGAAGCTGGTTGACATGGCTGGGCTCTCCATTCCCCCATTCCCTCTTTCAAAATGGTTGCCATCTGGTCAAGGAGAGTATCTGCTTTTATTTTCTTTTTTGGCAGACCAAAGGAATTTTCATGGCATTAACTACACTTGAAGCGGAAAATGAAGCCACGAATCTCATGGCAAATGCAAGGAATTTCTTAATATTTACCAGACAAAAGAATCTGGCGCCAGAATAGAAGGAGGGGAGTTGTAAAAGGAATTTTAAGTATTTCAAATGTTGGCCTAAAACACTGATAACCTAATACACCTCCTCGCCGCGAGTCAGTTTGCCGCTAATTAGCTTAATGCCTTCATTTTCATATTTAAAAGAACTTTAATTTGGTTTCCTCATTATTATTCTAATTTGCCTTTTGATTTATTTTTCGTTTCAGGTAAGCCGATTTTGCGAGTTCGCTTGTTCACTCGATGCTGTCGATTTTGTTGATGCTTCATAATAAGGTGTAAGTGGATTAGAAACTTATTAAAAGTCTCTGGAGTGAAAGAGGAGAATAATTAGAATAAAAGTGCCTCATCATATGGCAGAAATATGAATAGAAGGCTAGAAGATAATTAAAAAGCTTACTAATTTAAATTAAATATTAAATTAAATTAGTATAAAGTACAGCAGGGCCTGCCTTCACCCGATTTCGGTTAATGGTTCATCATTAACCTCTGTCCTGTGCGTCCGTTAATAATCTCGATTTCATAACTCGCATGCGATTAACTTGCATCGAAATCCCCATTATGCACCTGAGAGACAAACCGCTTTCATCGCTCTCTCTGTGCACACTGCACATTACGGGCTCATTAAGCTCCACTGACGCTCTCATTAAATTTATACACATTTAATTGACTTTATGACCAGTCACGGCCACGGAAGCTTCCCGTAGAGGCGCCTGTGGTCCGTAGGATGCCATCCAACCCTAGTTAGCGCATCGTAAAAAACCTGCAAATATTCTTTCCCATAAACACATGCATATATAAGCGCACATATACACCAGTATGTATGTATATATGTTTAAGGCTTACATATAGTTCACATGCTCACGCATAAAGGCTTAAATAATAAAGCCGCCCGCCGCAGACGCGTGCTTCACGCTCATAATTATGTGACATCCGACGAGTTGCCACATGAAAGTTTTAAAAAAATACTGAGAAGAGTCGAAGCTAAGAGACGGAGAAAAATAAGTAAACTATAGTTTATGTGCAAAATGATTCGACTAAGAAGTACTGGGTACAGGAAAATATTTGGAAAGTATTAAAAATATTTATTTATTACTTTTAATCCATGAACTACATTTTTTAAAGTTTTTTTTTAAGACATTCACTGACTTGGTAGAATATACTAAAAATATACTATATACTAAATAGAATTGTACTAAATTGTACAACTAGAAAAAATATGTATGAAACTTATTCTTTACTGAATTGAAAATATTAAAGATTTTGTGGTCTTGAGCTGCTTTTGCACTCAATTACCCAGCCAACTTGCCACAAAAGAGCGGTAAAGTGAAAAACTAGGCTCTACAGGGTATCACGTATACGATCTGGACAACAGAGCCAAAAACTGTCAACACTTTGGTCCGCGTCTGGCAACAATGTTGCCAAGCAACATGCAAATGTGGCATTGGCCGTAAAGTTAAGAGGGAGAAATCGAGAGATGAGGGCCCACCGCTTGGCTTTTACTTGTTCTTGTCCTCCTTCTTAATATTTTATTGATGTTCTCGGAATGGTTTAATATGCTGTAATACAGTGTGATTTGTGTTTTATTCATAATTTACGACGATGCCCGTCTAAAGGGTGAGTAGTTCTTAAAGAGGCCTTAAAACGCCTTTTGCAATGGTTCTTTTAGAAATGGATTTGTGGTTGACACAATATTTGGAATATATGTATAAGTGTTTCACTATTTTACGATTAGGTCTTGGTGGTAAAATTAATCATTGCCCTGTGTCACAACTTTAACCCTTTCGTTTCGTTTCGTTTCGTTTCGTTTCGTGAAAAATGATGAAATTATAACCACTCCTAATGACCGACCATACATTATGGCACCGGGAAACTCAGCTGGCGGAAAATCTTCCCCCAAGTCAGTTTATTTTTTCCGCTTCCTTTCCTTCCGCATGTGATCAGTCAAAACTTGCTCCAACTTTGTGCATTCAGTTTTTGTTTGAGGCTCTCGCACGCGCTGTCGCTCTAATAACGAAGGCGAACTTCCAGTCGCCGGAGTGTTGCAATTAATTATGAGGCACGTTGACAGTGTTTTTTTTTTTTATTTCTAGTGTTTTTTTTTTTTTTTGTTGGGGCTGCTCACAACTTGTCGCTATTTTATTTTATAATTTATTTTTAGCACAGAGTTTCCCTATTTGACTTCGGCATTTGGCGGCGTTGAACTTGACGCAATTTATTTTGTCAAAGAGGCACAGACACGCCTAGTTGGGAGTGTGGCGCACATGGGGCATCATGTGGCTTCTGTTGTTGTGTTTCTATAAATATATATATATGGCAAAATGAACCTGCACTTTATCTGCCACTGGGGAATACCCAGTCATTGACTCAGAACCATAAATCTTCAACGAGGGAAATATTTTTTAGATGAACTCACAAAAGGAACATCTTTGACTTCTGGAAAAACAAATTTGAAATAAGTTGAAGATATGACAAGTCACTATACTTGCAGTATCTAATTAAAATCTTTATTTTTTACAAATTCTGATTAATGCTTAGAAAATATCTAGTAAAGTCTTTCGTTAGCTTTTCAGACCTTGAACTTTGTAGTTTGGCATCGAAACTATTTTCTCCACTCTCAAGTTTGTTGACTTTCCCCTCGAGACTCGCGGGGGGCATGTTCTTCTTATTGGATGAACTCGGCTGTGAAGTGACTCTTGTCAGCGTCCTATAAATAACCACAATTTTGATACCCCGAATGGGGTATGCGTTATGCCGCGCCTTTTGTTTGCTTTCGTGTTAATTAACATGAGTAGTTTACTTAATTAGGCATAAACTCTTTGACTTCTCACATTGTTTATGTCTGCAGTGGATCGGCAGTGGTGAAGTGGTTCGAGAATGGAACTTATGGCATATTTTTCGATGGTTCTTACAACATTTTAAGGTCGATAGGTGGTGCAGTTTTCACGCCACATTAACTGCAATTAGTCTTCATCAGTGCCAACGTCAGCAGTCAGCCCGAATTCGCCGCTGTATTGACTTTGCCAGAACCAGAAAGAAATTTGCAAAACAACTAACAAGCTCGAGGGGCAACCCCTCTCTCTTCCTGGAGAGAGAGAGGAACCAGCCACTTGGAGGGCCACTTAGTTGCCATGTTGTTCTGGCCCCATCCCGCCGGCATTCGAGCTCCTTGCTCCGTGTTGTGGTTCAATGTCGTGTGCTCCATCCTAGACATCCCGTTGCCCGTTGCCTGTTGCCCCCGATCCCTGTCAACTGGCAGGAATTGTTGGTAAAAATAGCGTGTGGCACTGGCATAAAGAGTGGACAAGCTGCATATATTTAGATATTGTTGATGCATTGTCTGGGTTCAGTGGCGTTGGGTCGGGGCTCTTCGTCTAACAATTGCTTTTGATGTAGACGAAGTGCTGTCACGAGTGGCTTCCCATTAAACGGGTCCCATCGATAAAGTTCAGTTTGGGTTCACCGGAAGTGGTTTGTGTCCTGGAATCCTTTGTAAATACATTGTTGGCTGTATCCATGTGGTTTTTAATGTTTGCTCTTCCGAAGGTTGTCCTGTTGGAAGGATTAATTAAATACTTTCTTTAATTTTGAAGTAAAATATGGAGTTCTGTTTTCAATTAGCTTAATTTATGTATTTTGGCTTCACTGTGACACTTTAATATAAATCCTTTCGTGCTTTCTTTACCAGCACGTTGATGTTTGAGCCCCTCTCTTGTGACATGGCATGTTTTGTGGATAAAAAAAAAAAAATAAAACAGAAAAGGTAAAAGAAAAACTGTTGCATGACTGGCAGTCACCTGCCTGTAGTTTTCCTGTCCAACGCTTACGATGCTAATTTTACGCTGGCTTGACAGTTGACTAAACAGAAAATTAAACAGAGAGAGCTAGAGTTGGAAAAACTTGGAAAGTGCTTCAGCTTTGAGAGAGATGGAAAAAGGGCTGGCATCCTTCTCTGACTTTGCATCTTGGCTTTCTTTCTTGTGTTGCCTTTTCTCCGCCGCCCTATCAATTTTCCGTTCGAAACATCCCCGGAAAGTATGCAGAGGATTCTACCGGCGTTTTTGTTTAACCTTGTTGCAAATGTAAATTAATTTTGTCTTGACTTATTTGCTTTTGGCCGCCATCTTCTGCGCTTCGGCCTTCAACCACTGAAACTGAAAACGTTTTATCTTGAGTGATATTGCATTACGACGGTAGCACTACCCAAACCCACGTAGAGAGAGAGAGAGAGAGAATGGGGAAGTTTTTCCCGCCTCATGAATATTTTCCCGGCATTGTTTTGTGCGACTGCATTTGGCGTTCGTTTCTGCTTACAAATCCAATTGTTATTTTGTAATTTAAATTTGAGATTTTTTGCCAAATGGGTTGAGTAATTGAGTTTTCGTTGAGTGCGTACAGATTTTTCGTTTGGCAACGATCGCTTAATCCAGAGGGAGCCGCATTTCCGTTTTACATTCACTTATTTTCGTATATTTCGAATGTTGCGGGCTGCTTCGAAAATGTTGCTGGCCAAAAATAGATTTTCCCCAACTGGAAAGAGGGCAAGATGCTCCCAATTTCTCTCTCGGATTCTCAGTTCATCGCTGATCACGTCGCGTATCGGTCGGAAAAACTTTTGCGCTCTGCTCGCCGCGGATCGAAATAGAATGGAAAAGCGTGCCAGCCTTTTCCCCCCGTTGGCTGCTTTTTTTAATGGATTAATTGCCACATCGTTCGGCTCCTTTCGGCTCCGCTTTTTTGTTTAAAACGCATTCTTGGAAAATAGTGCACCAAATGGTTTAATCAAGTGAAATTTATTTGCTTCGGCCGATGCAGTTGATTAAGTGTAAATAAATAAGTTCGTTCAACGATCAGAGGGAAAGGGGTGGAAAAACTCTTTTCCGAGTCCAGTGGGCGTTCATACAATTTGTGTTCGGTTAAATGATAATTCAACCAATAATAAATTAATATTCGGAGAGGCTAAGTGGTTATTCTTTGTCAAACAATTTAATTGAATTCACACATTAAGGGAAAATGGGTGGTAATTGATGTGGTTAATAAAGTTGGTAGTTTTCACACACTAAGAAAAATGTTATGAAGAAAATGTTGTTATTTTTTTGTACACGTTTAGCTTAAAATTACTCCATTATTTTTCTACAATTCATTGTTTGGTGTAAAAATTATATTATAAAAGGGTTTTCTAAAGAGTAAGAGCAAAAGGCCAAAAAAATGTCTATTACAGCTGAAACCCGAACCCCTTTTAACCCATTACCAATAAAGCCGTTAGGCAACAGTTTCCTTTTAGACCATATTCTCATTAGCCAAGATACTCGTCGCGGTGGAGGTATGCTGTATTTATATTTATTCATGAGTTTGCATATTTATACTTAAAAATTATCACAACAAAATATAAATCAATCGGTTTTTAACCATTTTAAAATGTTATTATTCTTCTTTATGTATTCTGTTGTCTTGTGGCAATATTCAAACTTCCTTTCTTTTTAAAGGATATGGCCTTAGTCGGGATACTCATTGTAACATTTTCACTCTTTTCTTTTCTACTTTGCTCCGTAGTCCTTTGCCTTTTATTCAATCTTGTACTTTGATTTTTTCCCACTTCCTGCAATCTGCTTTAAATTTGAAGGTAAAAACGAGCTGTGAAAGGGAAGTTTCCCCTTTATCACAAGAATTTCTTCTGCCTGTGGCAAGCTCTGATTGCTTGCCACCCCAGATACTTTTCTCCCTTGCTGTGCCACCTTTTTTTTGTGGCTCGTTGCGTATGCGTAATATAAGCTTGGGGCGTAGCATTAAAGGGCTCCTCACTCAGCGCCTTCTGAGTCAATTGCAGGTGACTCATGGCCGTTAACTTGGCCCGAGCACGCCATGGCCTTAACAGCTGTTAACACGACGGCCCTGCCATTCGTGTGGCATAATAATAAGCAGTTAAGCCCATTCCACCAGCCCTCCATTCGCATTTTAGCGGTAATTAAATTAACGCGAGAAACTTTTTCTTTTTGTTTCTTTTTTTTTTTTTTTTTTGTTTAAAGGAGTCGCCATGTGCTGCGGCATAATTAATTGAAAATATAATTAAAAATGTTTTTTTCTTTGGCTTGAAAGAGGAGAAAATGCTGCAAGTTTTGGGTCAGAAGCCATTATGGGAATGAATTTTGAGGCTTTTGAGGCTATTTTTAGGAGCCTTCGTATCGATTTCGGGTTAGTCCAGGGCCAGGGGTTGCATCAATTGTTCTATAATGGCCTCTGGACTGGCTGCTGAGGGGCTGTCAACCCACTCACGTGTCACTCACACTCCCCAGTCAGCCAAACCAAACCAATCCAACTCACATCTGTGCCCAATTGCCCGTATGGCCATTGACTTGGCCGCAATGTCCAGCTTTTAGTCCTTTCCCCTATGTATATCCTGCGGTTCAATATGTGGCGAACCCACAGCCCTCACTTCCTGCCTGTGGTCCACTGTCGGTGCTGGCCATTGATATTTTTCTCGACTTTGTGCAAATTTTATGCAAAATTAAGCGAGCTATTGATGCGTCTAACAATTAGTTTAATGTCTTTATAAAGTGCCTTCCATTGAATATGTGGCGGAAGAAGCAGTTCAAGCTGGTTAATGGCGGAAAAACTATCAGACGATTGTTATTTTATTATTTAATGGGTTGTGAGACTAGTTAATACCTAGTTTCTTAAGGAATAAAAGAAAGTTTATTGATATTTGTGATATTTAATTACTTTCCAGATCTATTTTCGATTGATTTTAATCATCAAACTCGAGACTCGGCTATTGCGCCAGTTCTTACAGGTCCTGTGACAAAAGAGAAAGATAGAAACGTTGATTATATAGTATTTTATATTGATATAAATCTAGCGTATTATAATTAAGAATTTCTTATGTTTCTCTTTATCTTATTTGGTTTTCTAAACTTATTACTTTTGTAATCTTTTAAGAACTTCCTAAAAAGTTGTACAAATTGATTTCAATTGATATTTCGGCTTACAGTGTCCCAGTAATATTTATATGCATCTCTTTGGAGGTTTCTCCTAAACTTTACTGCTGTGGTCGGTATTTTTTTAGGCAATCCCCATATTTGACCCATAACACAGCCACCAAGCCAGGAGTGAGATGCTTCTCAGACGCTGCCCCCCGTGCATTACTAATTCGGGCACTTAGCCTCAGCTGGAAATTCCCCACGAAGGACCTTATCAAATTGCCATAAAAGTGCTGGCGGCACTTCAGCACGGTCATAGAAAGGCAAAAGTTTCGGATGATATATAATTTGTATATACATCTTGTCATTTTTTTTTCGTTTTTGTTTCGTTTTGCCTGCCATCTTTTAGTTCGCCAATCCAGTGGGGGGTGCGAGCTCTGAGGTCTCAGGTCTCAGGCCTGAGGACTGGGGCAACTGGGTCATATACATTTTTGATGAGTTGTCATTATTAAATGCGAGTGATGTCAAGAGACGGTGGAGAGGAAGGGTGGGCGTCCTGACAACGCTAATCGGAGCGGGAGAGGAACTGTGCCTGCAAAGACAATTTAGTTTTTTTTTCCCTAAAAATATATATTTATACATTTTATTTATGTGACAGCTGACAAGCATTTCTGTCTCAACTTTTACTTTTATCAGCGAAAATGTTTATTTTCCTGTCTCGCCCTGAGACTTTTATTATTTATTTGGGTGAGTTTTTGCCACTTTTCGTTTTCTTTCGTGTGTTTCGCCTCGAATTTCCTCTAGTTGTTACGAGTAATAAAAGAATTGAGGCAAGGCTTTCAATTAATTGTGATGTTGTGCTACGAATTGTTAGCAATTAATGAATGAAATGCGAGTCTATCAATTCTAGGGTTGTTACCACGAACTTTTCTGGGACTGTCTACGTCTGCGTGGGCATTTAATGCTGACTGTAATAATTTTTGTTCTATTTTATTTAGTTGTGTTAAGTGGACACACCTACGCTAATGGATGTGCTGTGAGAGATATCCGTTTATTGAACTCTTCTTAAGCGAAAATTGTGCCTTAGTTTTCTAACACATTTTTAATTTAAATTTATAACTTCTTATAAGTGTTTTTGGATACATAAATATATAAAATTCCATTTTATTAAATCATAAAAAATGTATATAAGTTGTTCTGTCGCCTTAATGCGAATGACCTTTCCTAAATGATGTCATATTTGGGGCTCTCTCATCATCAACACCCCCATCTCTTGGCGAAATCAAGCGTCTCGCCTTTGATATGAAACCCAGTTGATTGGGCACATCAACACATTTGCCCAATCAGTCCACTTCCCTTCTATTTCTGTCAGATTCCCTCCTTCTGCTGGCTTCTCCTTCCTGGCCAAATCAGGGCGCCGCCCAAAAGGTGTCCGAGATTGTTTTGACATTACTTTCAAATGTCAATCGCCTGTGATTTGATTTCTTCTTCTGAGGCTTTCATTGAGTTTGGCAAATTGAGTTTCAGGTGGCCGTGGTGAGGGGATGCCTGAAACTGTTGGTTGGGTCAAATGCGATAAAAGTCGATAATACAATCGAATTTAATAAGGTAAAAATGGGGATGATGAACTCAAAGCTTTAGCTTGGGGTGGTTTTTCCTCATATTGCAGCGGAAAAGATAAAGACAGATTTAGGAGCTGCTTTATTGTCAAAGAGGCTGACAACAGGTTGTCATGGGAGAATATTGATTTTCAGACAAAGGATTTTCTAGGCACACTTCATGTCAGACCATGAATAAGCAGCTTTTTATCATTCAGATTTTCTTTTGTACAATTTATGGAATAAAAATACACTCTATGATGCCTTAAAAAATATTTAAATAAATTTATAAACCATATTTAATAATTATTTAATGTATTATTTACCTTAAAAGCTAGGCTGCCATGGCACAATGCTCTTCCAAGCCAAGCTAAATCGGGTTCAAATTATACCGAGCCTACACACCTGACTTGACATTGATCGGCTTTCCTGAAAGCAGCTTAAAGACTGCCAAGGGTGAGATAAAGGAGACCCACCCAGGTTCGGGTCACACATCAATGGAGTTATTTAACAGTCAGCAGACAGCATTTATCGCTGTTCGATTTAACATAAATTTCAAGCAATTTTCCCTCGCCAAACACCTGTCGCTTGGCTGATGTTTCTGCTGCCACTGTCATGCAAATTCCAATAAACTAAAGTACCAACGTCGCGCCATGTTGATAAAGAACAGAAGGAACATGGAGCGCGACAGCAACCCCTCGGGGGTAGCTATTTTTTGTTTTCTCTTTATGTTTTTTCCACATTTCTGGGAAGCTATAAAATTTTTATCAGCATTACTTTTATTTTGACATTTCCCTGACATTTCGCAGAAAGTAAAGAAAAGTACTGGGTCCCAAAGTTCACCTCCACCTCCACACTTCACTCCGACGCTCAACCCCCAAAAGCCTTTACACACTACCATAGATGAGAGCCTCGGAACGTGGGCGTGGCTGGAGTCCCCGAGTTTGTCGGCGGCTTTCATTTCGTAAATGGCTGTGTGACCTTTTTCATACCATTCGACCAAAATTGATTTCCTGGACGATTTGTCAACCCCTTTTCAGGCGATACTAAAGCTTATCAAGGCAGCAATTTTGCTGGCGCTACACAAATCTGAATTGTCGCTGACAAGGGTGTCGGCCCCAATTATGCATAAGCCTAACTACCCCACCTATCTAAGCGGGAAAGGGTGTGGGGCAGGCCGGACGCAAGACCCATTTCCGGGACCCAGGCTCACCGGTAAACCTGTTGTTGAAGTGACGGCCGTGGGTCCGGCTGCTGCTGCTGCTGCTGCTGCTGCTGATGTCAGTTCTGGTTGGCACTTTCATTTTCAATTAGTTTACCCAAGTGGGCGTGTGATTTTCAACGCAGAATTTACACAAAAAAATATGGACAATAAAGCAAAAACGAGAGAGAATAATCGAATACGAGATACCTAGTAGTAAAGAAAGTATAATTATTATACTCTTGTCTTTTTAGAATACATTTTAAATGTTTGTAGCTTTGAATCACTCTGAACTTTAATATTTATAAGCCCTTCTAAATGCATGTAAAGTTCTTTTCAACCATTCGATATACCCCAAATTACCAGGTACCAGCACAGGGAGGAAACTGCCTTTGAAAAGGGTGAAGTGAAGGCGTCGCCTAATGTTTTTTTATTATTGTTATTACTACCGGAGCCTGGGCTCTTTCTGGCCCCGCTGATAAGCTTAAATGTGTTTGGCGCACGGTGTTTCAATAAAACTTTATCATAATTGACGTTTTAATGGGGCTGGCAAAAAAAATAATAGCGAGAAATACACAATGTTGGCAGCTTCCTTGCTTCCGGGTGGCCGCTGGATGTAATTTTATATTTATGAAACGGTCTGAAGGAAATAAAAGCGCTGAGAGAGGGCGTCATAAACAAGGCTGTCGTTGAAAGGTGCATAATGTGTGATAAGTATGTGAATATAAAAAATATGCTGGGTGAGACACGAGTAACATAAGAGTACTTTTTACAATGGGTTTCTTGATGGCCTGGTTAAAATTGAGATATTTGTTTAGAACATTTATTTATTTTTCTAAAGGGGTTCTTTAATTTAAATAGTTAAAAGCTTCATGGCTTTAACTCTAAACCCTACTATCCTCTCCGATTAATTACTGAAAAAGTTGCTAATGAAATGCATAAAAAAGGTGTTTCACAAAAAATGTCCAAAGGATAACTAACCATCAAATTGTGAATCTTTCAACTGAGTAAAAATGTTAGCTCGGTGTGTAAGCTATCAAGGCTCTTGCGATAATATCAACGGCATCCTGACGAGTGACTATGCAAAGGTTGGTATAAAGCATGAAACAAATAATAGCAGTAAGTTAATTAGTATATGGAAAGGGGACACATTTTGTTCTTAATGTATTGTTTTATTTTATTTGGACAGAAGAAAATGGAAAATGTTGCCTCATAAACAAAAGTATCTCCACATATGCATATGCTGCACAGTGGTTTGCTTACTAAAAAAGAGTCTTTGGAAGTTGTTGGCAAATGTATTCAACTCCTTTCCAATAGACAAGCCACTGTGCACTGAGGGGAGTCTGGAGTCTATAAGCCAGAGTTGCCACAGTTGCCACTGACACTGACATTTGCCCGGCTATTTCCCACTAGCAAGTTTTCAGATTATTGTTCAAAGTCCAATGCCAAAGCCAAAGCTTGAGCCTAAAGCCAGAGACAACAAAACCGACTGCAAAAAGTGAAAAACTTGCATAGGCAAGTCCAAAGTCCTGGCGTCGTCAGTCCATTGTATTGCGTCTGCCTCTTTGAGATGTTAAGCCCGCTCGTAACTTGGCCGTGCCACCAAATGGAATACGGCTAAACAGTAAAGGACCAGACCCAGAACAGACCAGAACAAAATAGAAAGGGAGCTAGACAAACAGAAGGCTGGCAAAAGATAGCAAAAGTACAATGCAAGATATTTTTATTGCCAACCAAGGCGGACTTAAAATGTGTCGCATGCATATGCAGGGAGGCCGCCCGACTGGGTTTGGGGATATGAGTGCCGCATTAGGATTACCAACTGGCAGGGGGCACAATAAAAACTATGTAAGGATGTGGCTAACGATGTGAGGGCACCAAAGGTCTGCAAAGCTAATAATGTCGGGAGAGCAAAAAAAAAAGGAAAGTTGTAATACCCTGAAGATCAAGGAAGCGAAAAACAACTAACTTTGTTTGAGAAGAGAAAAGTTTTGCTTTTCTTGCGATTTATTATTAAATTAAATGACACATTTAAACATAAATATGGTATATTATACCTCATAATAAAAAAATTAGAATTCTAAAAACCGTCAAAGATATAATCTTCATTTTAAGGCAGATTAAATTTTATTTTAATGTTTTTTGACCTAAAAAATCATATTACCAAAGAGTTTAAGCTAACTACAGTCCCTATGTCCCTTCAATATTTTTCTCTCTGCTGACATAATGCATCACAAACTTCATTTACCCCACCAAGAACTTATTCTTTTACGACATTATATCACAAAACTTGCATAGATAAAGATGATAGAATGGCCAAAGGATGGCGTCAAACAAGGAAAGCAACTCGAAGGATATTGCGAAAGGAGAGATATAGTAATAGGATAAGAAAAAGGCCACTAAAGCTGCCAAACAAATAAAAAGGATTTTTCGTTTAGCCAAAAGTGTAGCACAGATTTTCCTAACGACTTCCCAGGGCTCTTTTTGGTAGGAAAATGTCTTCAATTTTAATTTGTTTGCCCAACTCCTTGTGCATATGTTGCTGGCGTACGGCTAATGATTTCCGGATAACCAAATTGTGCAGAGAATTTTGAGATTGTGATGCAAGCAGGGACAGCTTGGGCATAATTACAACTTGAATGGGCTATTAGGCTGTCGCTTAGCTTAGCAAACATTTAAATTCATATATATTTTAATTCCATTTCAGATTTACACAGACTGGGCAAACTATTACTTGGAACGCGCCAAATCAAAGCGGAAGGTCACAGATCTCTCTGCTGATTGCCGGGATGGCTTGCTGCTGGCCGAGGTCATCGAGGCGGTTACCAGCTTCAAGGTGCCCGATCTGGTCAAGAAGCCAAAGAATCAACAGCAAATGGTGAGTTCACAACACTTTATTTACTAAGAAATGTATCGATATAGGGAAATAAAAATATGCTAATCAGAATGAGGTTTAACTACCCATAAATAAAGCCAAGAAAGCTATTCAATTTCCTGGTAATGTATGGATAAATAAATTTGAACCGAACTGTAATTCGGATATTGAAAAAACTACCCTTAAGCAATGAATAGCTCGAATCCTTTAGCTTTTTCCCACCTTATTGCAAACGTGAAAAAATCCAGGCATTCCCTATTTCAACCACTAACATCATGAGTCACTCCCATTCTTGGCGTTAATTGTTCTTTACATGACAAAAAAAGGCTGGAATAGAAAACGAGGCGAACAGGGACCCAAGCCTGCATTATACGTCAAATGCAAATCCGGCTCAACGTGAAAATATTTCCGCAAGCACACACACACACACACACACACACACTCACCGCTCGGGTGGAAGGTAGATCTGTCATCCGACTGGTGGTCGTCGTACCACAGGGCGTATGACGAACTTTTTCATCCGTGCTGCGGCTGCGACTGTTCTGAAATTCAGTTACGAGTTGGAAAATGATGATTTCCGCCGCACTAAGCAATTTGGCGCCAGGTGGAAGTTGCTCCTCTCTGATTGAATTGGGATGATGACGTTGGTGGTGATGGCGGATCGGAAACTGCAGCGGTTGCTGCACTTCACTGCTTTTATTAAATTAAAATTAAAAACCTAGCACGGCAAGGATTTTCCCGACGCCACAAATAGCCTTTTTGGTGGAATTTTGAAATATATTTTTTTTCTTTTAGTTTTCCGTCTGCTTCGTGCTAAGATTTCCAAATAAAATCGGGAGCGAGTCCCGATGGCTTTGGCCGCTGCCTTGGCACATTTTCCTTTTTCGTTTGCGGCAAGTTCATTGCCGATATATAAACAGAGACAGAAGGCGGCGGGTCCATGAAATAAAAATTTATTTTAACTTTGTCAGTTTTCGGTTAGTTGACGCTTTGCATTTTAAATAGTCAGCAGGGACTGTGCGAGGAGCCAACAAGTGAAATGGCAGCAGACAAAGTCTTTGAGAAAATGATAAGCTCAGCTAAACGTGCGCCGTTGTGGCACGTGATGCAGCTAAATAAAAAATATATAAAAAAAAACAGAAAACAGCGAAAAACGAAAAACGAAAAGCGAAAAAGCTGGAGAAAAAATAGCTGACAAATTGCCAGCGAAACTCGCCCAGAAAAGGAGGCGTGCCACTGCCGCGTTGACGTATGTGACATGGGCTCCAAATTGGGTTTATTTGAGCTGAAGAAGAAGAAGCTCGAAGCCATGCAAGGCACTGCACATTTCCACACACACATCATTGACGAGCAGGAGCCCGGGACTAACCAACTAAATTTCGTCAATTTGGCTCACAAATATAGAGGAAACTATAAAACCAAAATGAGTTGATTGCATGGGAAATGTTAGCAGAGGAAAATAATACAGCTTCAAGCTATAATTTCAAGTCTAAACATTTTTTTGTTTATTTTAAAAGGAAAGGAAAGGTTCATTTAATTCTTATAAATATTTCCATATTTGATAAATACATTTTACCTTGAAAAGATAAGAAGTTGCCTGTTTTAGTAATCCATCCAATTTGCTTTACTATTTCTGGTATCCTTCTTCTGACCTCGGATAAACTCCAGTACTAAATATATACATTATCTATTCACCAAACCTGTATTGTCCCTGCTGACTCCCACTCCTGTTCCGCATTCGTATCCTGACTCATAACAATGCCCATGCCTTTGCCTCCTTTTATCACACTTTTCGTGTTTTCAATTGCAAAGCAAGCAAACAATGCATTGGGAAAACTCCCTGTTTTCTGGGCAGCGCCTTTTTGTTGCTAGCCACAGACTTCTTTACGCTGCCTGCCGCTTTCATTTCCCATTTGTTTTTCATATTTGCATGGCGAAATGAGAAATCTGCGCGCCAAGTGCATTTCACAAAAAAAAAAAGGAAGAAGGAAAGGGTAAAGGAGGGAAAGGAAGCTCTGGCAGGACCAGGGCACATTTGAACAAATTCAATAAAAACAAATAACACCGTGCTGAGTGCATTGAGCGCAGACTAAAGTAAATTTTATCAACTTTTAAATCAAATATTAAACTTTAGTTGGCGCTCCTTTCTTTGGCGCGTGTTCAGTCCAAACTTTCTAATAAACTTTTCTTAGTCTTTTCTCCACCATCTCTCCACTTTTTTATGGCCACTTTTTGCAAGTGCAAACTTTACATGAGGGTTTCCATTCCTGTTTTTCCAACTGCAACACGTAGTGCACTTTTTTTTCGACTCTGCAACGTTTTTCTAATGAGTGACGACGACGACGGCGAACACCCAGCAGCTGAACCAGCCAAAGGACCTGGGCCAAAGTCAAATGTGGCTGGAACCACACAGCGGCTAAAAGAAGTGGTGAAAAAACTGGAAAACGAAACTCTTGAAAAATCAGCGAAATGTAAAAGTGTTCAAAGCTAACTTTAGCGACAGTGCTTGGCAACGCGTAGCAGAAAAAACTGGAAGCCAAAGTCACAGAAAT
The DNA here is from genome assembly GCA_008042515.1 of Drosophila truncata. Classification (NCBI taxonomy): domain Eukaryota; kingdom Metazoa; phylum Arthropoda; class Insecta; order Diptera; family Drosophilidae; genus Drosophila; species Drosophila truncata. The sequence continues at coordinate 70,174 of VNJQ01004438.1, forward strand.
CCAAATTAAAGGCAGCCAAAGTTGACTTTAAGTAGAAACTGGTTGAAGGGTTTTACTTGCCTGAAGAGTTTTTCCAAACACAAGTAAAGATTTACCTTTATGTGGTGGGTTTTCTTTATTTTTTATATTATTTCTCTAACTAGGATTTAATACTATTAAAATAATTATTACTTTTAAAGAAAATTACAAGTTTCATGTACAACTTTTTAATTTTAAAATTTTACTTACCCGAGAACTTTAAATATTATTATATTATTCTCGTAGAACTCACAATTTAAGCTACTAGACATAAGGTTTCGTTATGGTTAGTCGTTTTTAAAGGCATTTAAAGCCTTATTTCAACTGGACTTCCCTTTAAAGACCTGCTTTCAGCTGAGTCACTATCGTTGGAAAGAGCAATTTGTGCAAATTTACTCAAATGAATTTTACTACGCTACTAATTTGATTTCCACTTTGGTTCCAAACAAAGGAAGCATGTGAAAGCTGCAAGCCAAAAAGGTAGGATGGATGGAAAAGGCTCTCCGCCCTTTTCTCGTGGAATCTGTTCTCACACCCACACAGGCACTCCAAGAGATTTTCCCAATCAAGTATGCAAATAATGTAGGTGTATGTGTGTGTGTGTGCTTTAAATGGGAAATTAAATCAAAATAAGCACATGCTGTGTCTTATATAATTGCCCGTCTTGCTCCTTTGTCCATTTTCCTCATCGCTCTCCTGTCTTTTACAGGCCAATAAACGCCTTTTGTAGCCAATTTCTAAAGTCATTCTTCCAGCATTTATGGCTCTCTGTGTGGTTGTTGGTTCTTCCATAAGCTGATTGCAGTTATTATCAGGAGGCAAACAAACATCCACAGCATCGTACAGGCCAATTATTATGTAATTAAACTAAAACAATAGGAAGAATTAGTGCGCTTGAATGATTTTCAAATACCTACCAGAACCTACCCATTGTTGTTCTTGGAGTTCAACTAAAATGCTGTCTCAGCCTGATAAGGATTTAAATTTTAAAAGCTTTAAGAATATGGAAAATGGAGTGCAAATTTGATGGGAAAACAATATTTAAAATTCAGTATGTGTACGATAATAGAATACATTTACACTTTAAGTAGTTTGGAAGATTAACTTCCGAAGCAGAAAAAATGATAATATTATTCTACAATAATTTCATTGATTTCTTAACAATTTTGTTGTATTTATTTAATGCTTTACTGAAACTTTATCATTAATTTTGTCCTCTTAAGGTCCTTTTAATCCAACTTACAATATAATGCAAAGAATTTATTCTCCTTCTGCTGCTCTTCTAAAACTCCCTCCTTAAGCTTTCCATGTTCCGTTAAAAATGCTGCATTTTACAGTATCTAAAACGAAATCTGCTCAGGTGACAGGCAATGGCGAAGGACTTACCTGAACCACTCCCTTTCGACTTTTCTGAATCACCATGAGCTGGCTGAAGCAAACAGCATCTGGCTTTAAATTGAAGTTCATTATTGCAACAGACTTTGACTTCTTTGTAGGGAAATTCTTTTCATTTCCCAAATAGATTCTCCTGGCATGAAATTCTTGCTGCATCGTTTCCTAGGTAAACAATGCACAGTATTTTTTATGGCAACATTAAAGTTAACAATCCCACGAATATTGGTTGGCTAAGCTTTTTCTGTGTACATTTCAATTGGCTAAATTTAGTCGACTTCGGGCTTGCTCAATGCGGCAATGAGAACCAAACAATGGGGCAACTTTGCGGGTTAAACAAATAAAATAAAAAGAAATGGAGATGTATGTAGCTTTGGGAAACGAATCTTTGAATACCCTTGGGTGCAAAGTATTTTTTATTGTTTTTATATACTATTTTTTATATTTTTCCTATAAATTTAAATATAGTTCCAAAAAAATAGTAATATAAACTAAGGCCAAATTACGAATTATCCTATGAAGATGTCTATTACAATTTTCTCTTATTTAATTTATGTAATCTCTGCAAAGGGTATACAAATAGACCCCGTTTTTCAATGTTTTGTAATTCACAATTGCGTGCAAACAAAATAAAAGAAAAGAAAAAGTTGTGTAACCACAAATCAGGCGGTAAAAACTTTCTGGGCCCTTTTTGCACGTGCAGCATCCATAAATTCCAGCGCACAAATTAAGTTGTACGAAAAGAAAAGGCGGCGAGTGGGAAAACGGTAGGGGGAAAAGCGGTGGGAAAAACTCTACGGTGTGGGTGTGGCAACCAATCAATGGCTGCGCCTTCTGTTGCATAAATTAGTGGCGGCACGTGATCAGGGCAGGCGAAAACTTTTAAGTACAGTTGTCGCACTGCTCTTCAGGGCTTCCCCATCCCCCATCCCACTACTCCACTATTATGCCATTTATTTTCAATTAGGAATATAACAACTCAAAGCTTGTGCTGAGCCAAGTTTACGAGTATGTTGGTCAACATAACAAGTGCCCAGGGACATTGTTTGTGAGTAATTTAGCCCCCTCGAAAGCTGTAAGTTTGACTTAGTTTGTACTCTCTATTAGTTTATTTCTTCGCTTTGAAGGGGGCCTTCAACTACATTAATCTAATTACTCATAAAAAATTAGATAATGCTGAGAGCTTAAACCTGCTGGGATAATAATATTATTTGTGATTCTTCAGTTTATAATTTTGTTTATGTTTTCTTTTTATGTAATTAAGTGTGAAATTAACGTTAGAAAATTATAGAACTCTGCAATCTATTTTCTTTGTATTATTTAAATAAGCTAAAAATATCTTATTACAATTACCTGCAGATCTTTTTATAAAAACATAGCCATTTAAATCTATAAAAATCTATATACAATTTTAGCAGGATATTTATCCTGTAGTCTATCAAACTCTCTGGAATACCAAGCTCATTTCTGGCAGTTTCCCCTTTTTTCCACTGCGCTCATTCGTCAAAGTTTGGGCAAAGCTTTCTAATTACAAATGTAAATCCCCCCTCGGTCGTGTGTGTTTCTGTGTTTTCAGAACTTTGTTTGGCTTTTCCACAAACTCACGGGGGGAAATGGAGTCGGTCTGGTGCTTAACTCCGCTCCTAGCATGATAATTGTCATTGGGGGAGTGCAGAACGGGAGTGGGAGCAGGGCGAAGGACCCCTGGCTGGACATGGCATTAGCCAGTTTGATAACCGGACCTTGGATGGCTATTTGCAGATGCTGCTTGCTGGGCCAGTTGACAGGGGACATGGTTTCTCTATGGTTTTTCGACTGCTGGTTGCTGGTCAACAAACAACAGCGGAAGTGAATTACACTTCAATTGGCAGGCAGGCAGGCAGGCTAAGCTGCTCGAACTTTGGACCGCATTCAAAAAGTGAAATGTGTTGAAATATATTTCTATTTCTGGCCATTTTTCGAGTAACTCTTGCCAAGATTCACGCACTTAATTAGACACGGGCCGCGGCATCGTTTTGGATACTGGCTGGCGGTGCGGTGCGGTGCTCCTCTAATTGCATAGGCAGCAGCCTCCTCCTCGCACCGACTTCAAACGACGGACCGTAGCGGCGACCTCGATTCGACGAGTGCTCCGCAAGATGTTCCATCTATATTTAGCCAGAGATGCAGACTTCCAAAAGGCCCTAATGTAGTGTACACTGGGTAGTCTTTGCTCCCTGCCTACAGGTTGACCCAGCCGGCATGTTTTCTCCCAGTTTTTGGAAAATTTATGTGCAGCAAACTTCTCTTTGACATCATTTTTTGGAGGCCACACCGAGAAGTTCATTGCAATTTATCATTGATTTTGTGGCCAATCCACCCACATGATTTAGGGCTGGCATTGCCGGGGCAAGAAGGCGCTTCACGATCCACAGAACGATTTCAGATCCCAGCATGTCGCAATCTCTGATGACCTTTTTAAGGCAGTACAAAAGTTACTCTATCTTTTGGGGTATTTAGTTTTGGGGAATCACTTTAAAGGAGAATATTTAATTATTCAATTTATTTATTTACATTTTGTTTACTTCTAAAAAGTAATACATTTACTAAACATAAATACTTACTCAATAATCTCAAAAAAAGAAGACAAAACCACTTAATCATTATCAATTCGCTTAGCCCAAAATTTTTTAGCGGTTGAACAAGTTCGTGATCAGAATATAGACTCCTCGATTGCCATTTGTGGTTTGTGGCTTTAATTGTCTGCTGACTTCTGCCATGCAAATCGCTGCTTATAAGAACCGAGCTGCACAACTTGGCCCACTTTTTCATTTTGGCTGTCAGCTTCGTTCTACGGTCTTTGTCTCGTCGCAGGCTTTTGCAATTAAAATTTATGAAACTATTGAACTCGCTGATATTCGGTGAATGAATCAAGATCGCTGGAGGTATGTACATACAAACATGAGTACATATCCATGTGGATGGAGAAGCGTGTCGGAGTTTATGGGCCCATTCGAGGGAACAAAACCAGCAAAGATCCATCAGGGCGAAGACAATGAGATGCTGGGCAAGATAGCCTGTGACTGCGTACCTCTTTGATGACTTATTGAAAATTCCATTTAAAATTTGTTTACTCATTGCAGTCAGAACGAAATAGCTGACATACTTCCTTCTCTCCCTCTCTCGCACGCCCACAACTGTCAAGAGTACAGAAATCAAATTAAAGAACTGAAATGTGTTTATGTCTGGGCCTGGCAGCAACAACAAATAAAGGGAAGCCAGCTAATAAAATGTTACTTCAGAAACATGTTGCCAAGATATTGGGATTGTCTTCTTAGGTTCATCTTTTCGATTGAAAATACTCGAATATATTTAATTGTGTTGAAATATTTTGACCCAAGTGCAAGATGTGTTGAAATATATATTAAAATATTAATATTGATAATATATTATATATTTATTAAATCAATTAAATAATAAGATATATGACTTATTTTTCATTTTAACAATTATACTTTATAAATAAATGGAAATATTCTGATACACATATAAAATCCAATTACAAAATCCGTCAAATTCTCTGCACTGGCTGCCACATTTTGATGTCTAGCAACATTTCCCAGCGACTGCAAACAAAAACCCGTCTGGCAAAGAAATAAGTCCAGCAACATGCTGCGGCGATCACAGCTGTGCGATCAATGGGCAAGCAAAACAAAAACAAAACCCGGCCAGATGATGTTTCCCGGGCAAACGAAGTAGAGTTAAAACCGAAGTCATACACAGACCAAAAAAAACTTTGCAGAAAAAAACCAATCATATAATTACGATTTTCCTAAAGACTATGATTATCATCATTATGAATTCAGAATTAAATAGTTGAATTAATTATGATTCGGAATTAGAAGACAAAATAATAACAATAATACAATACAATAATAATAATACAATAATAACAATAATACAATTTAAGATGAAGCTTTAAAATTGTTAAAAAGGTTTTTTATATGAGATATTGGACTTTTTTGGACTACGTATATTTTATATGAGAGTTCTCTTAATGGATCGATCTGTAAAAGTATCATTAAACCCTTTTTCATTTTAACAAAACCTTATTGAAAAATCTTGAAAATTGAGTAGTTGAAGTTTAGTCTGGATTAACAGGTTTTTCCATCGATATTAATCCTAAGTCTTAAAAATGCCTATCTTAAGAAAAGCTTGAGTCTCTTCACAAAATAATTATGAAAACCCAAGCTTGCCCGAACCTTTTCTTTCTGTGTAGCCGAAGTGGCAGGCCGAAGTATCGATGGCACGATCGATGGTCTCCAGGCCGGTCGTCGGGGTGTTATTCGCCGGTTACGAGTCAGTAGGCAACTAACAACCAACTGTTGCTGACAGCTCGCTCGTGTTCCCCGTTTTGAAATATATATTTCATGGATATCCAAGCGTATAAATTTCGGAAAATTAATTGCTAATTCAAAACACCTGAGCGGTTTATAACCAGTGCTAAGTGAAGATAAAACAAATAAGTGTGATCGAGTTTATGGAGTTTGTTTACGGTCTGAATTTATGCAAATTTCTCAGCGACTGCTCAGTTTATAGGAAGAAAATTTTATTTGTTTAATTGCGAGCGTTGATTGCCTTAAATTTGCCTTTATATATGCGTGTGCGAATTCCGCAATAGACTATATCAATTAAAAATGCTCGTTTAAGTGTCTTTTGCCTTGCCCCAATTAAAGTGTACAAAATACGAAATAACGAAACCAACAACAACAAACCCGGAGAAACGAAGACATTTTGGGTCAAGTAACCTCAAGTAGCTAACACAACCGTCGTTGTGCAGCAGCCGCAAAGAGTTGAAGAGGTAAATGAAAATGTTTGACCCCCTTCCAGGGCCATGTGCTGCCGGTGGCCCTTGGTTTTCCCTCGTCCCCAATTCACTCTCTGAGATATTTATCAATTTTACGTTAAATTAACATCGAATCAACATAAACAATGCGAGGAGTAGTCATAAAAAGAAAGAAAAGTCGGCACACACGCATGCCACTCTCATCTGACACCCCCGATAGTTTGAATGGGCCAGGCCGGGGGCCTAATTATCATGACGCAACTGTCAAAAAGGTGAGGAGCAGCGATGGACACGCCCCTTGTTAGCCTATCGTCCTCGATCTGAACCCTCACCGCACCTCACCTCACCTCACCCCGTGTCCTGTCACCGCACCACGTCGCCTTTTACGAGCATGGCTTTCCCGCCGCTTTGTGAACTAAACCTTTTTCCCCGTGACTCTGTGAGTCCTCTTTTGGCTCACATTTTCACCTACAAACGCGCTCGCACACACATTGGGTATTATTTAGCCTTTTGTGGCCAGGCGTGAGCAGCCAAACTTCGACGACGTGCCCATATATTCCAGCTAAATTTGAGCCACAGCTGCTCCGGAACAGTGGCGTAGTAGTGTGGCCACAGGGGGTCGGGCGAAGTACGTGTACGTGTGAATAAGGTTGAACCGACAAAAAAATCAACAAGGGGATAGATAATGCAGTTCAGTAGGTCAATTACAGGTAGACTAAATATCTCTTTAAAAAGAGACTTCCTCTGCCGGAATTTATTTACTTTTGAGTACATGAATGCTGCTCTTCATAGAATCCCAATTGATAAGAAATATGAATAATAAACCAATGTTTATACAGCTTATTATTGTAACCAGATATGTTCCTTATTTCTATAGAATAATTATGCAATTTATTATTTCAGCATTTAAAACAGAATTCAGAATTCACAGGTATCAAAAGTATCAAATAATTTCGCCACTAGTTTTCCTTGTTCCGTTATACACCTACGCCCCTGGTTATAATGCCACTCTCAACATATTTAATTTCTTTCCCATTCCTCTGCCAGTGTATTGTTGGCCCAGTTTATTGTCGTTCTATTGCCTCTTGTTGTCGTTGTCAATGGCGGCTGAACTTAGGAGGTTGACAATAAAATACCCATTCTAGCTACAAATTACATAATTATTGCCATTGACCATTGTTGTCAGTGAACTAATCCCAAGCAAGATCAACTCTTGGGTGGCTTTGGCCACTATTCGATGAGCATTTAAAGTGATTTTACGAAGAAGTAGCCTGCTGAGCTTTCTGGAAACCCAAAAGTCAATGGCTGGCTATCTGTCAAGATGGTCCGATTGCTTGTTTTTTTTTGGGGGGGGGGGGGGGGGGGAGCTCCGTTCTGCGACAACTAATGAGCCTTTATTTATCACTGACACTGCGATGAGCTTCGGTCAACGCCGGCGATCCATCATCCGCGAAAGCCAAATCCTAAGCTTTGGTCTAGGCCAAAGCCACCAAATTGAGCGTTAAATCGAGCCTGACTTCGCATCGCACCGAACTGTCAAAGAGATTTGGCCGTTTATTAATTTAACAAGATTTTGGCGGGGCAAACGGGGGGTCTTCCTCTTAGCTTTGGCAAACATTAAATTAAATTTTCCCCGGATTCATCTCCGCCATCGAGTGTGGGATAGGTACAGAGAAGTAACCCACACGTGGGGCTCTATGACTGCGCACAGCTGTCAGCTGCTTGGCCAGACAGAACTAGGCTTTTTGTTGTCCGCCTGTCTGGCCGGATAAATGTTAAAGCCACGAAAACGGCTGTTGCAACTGGCTGTGGACTTTGGCCCCTCGGGCCAATGAAGTTGCAATGTGGTAAAGTTGAAGTTGCTTGCGCGGATGATGATGAGTCATGGGGTGCGTCATGTGGCACAGACTGAGTGCGGAATTGGATTAATTGGGGCCTCCCAAATATAACAAATTTCAAAATAAACAGATGTGATCAAGCATCATAGAATAGAATTAAGGGGAATACTTGTGTGACACTAAAGTTCTTTAAAATTCATTTCGTTTTCTCAATTTCTAAATTATACAATGTGTTAAGCTTAAAATTAAATTGATGATAATTTGGTTTACAAAACAAAGACAATTTTATGACGTCTTTATATAAATCTTAAATATATTTTAGCCCCGCCTTTCCCTTCATGTCTCGCATGTCTTGCTTCCTTGATTAAATCCTCAGAAAAGAGAAATTTGAAATACCACCGAAACGTAGACAAGAAAAACCTCTGGCTAATCACCCAAGTATTGTCAAGTTAGTTACCCATTAATGTGCCAGGGGCCAAAACATGCTCGAAACATAGCCATGTCTGTCGGGCTTATGTCTGCTTTTTTTTTCGATTTGCCACTCGATGAAATGGCAAATGGAATTCTGTGGCTCGCACCACCCGATCCCCTCCATTCGCTTTTCCCCCACTGTCTCCTTCGCTTCTCTAACAACTTCCGCATCACATTTGTCCAATTTGCACTCGGCAAACTGTGCTCGGAGCCCGATTGTTCCCAATTATTGTCCGCCTGTCGTGGCCCCAAAGGTGTGGAAAGTGTTTTTCGATGCCATAAATTCTGTTTGCCAATTAGGCGGAGAGAGCTTAGACTTCAATTAGAGGGTGGCCACAGGCCAAAGAGTGGGCCAATGGGATGGAGTTATGCATTGGGTTCTCTGGTTTTTGATATTATATTATTATTAGAACAGATCTCAAGGAATATAGAAATATTTCCGAGTTGCTTTAATTTCCTTTAAAACATCCTTGTTGCCTTCTATAGAATGTCAACTTAATATCTTATTTTTCATTTATAAAGACCCTTCCATATATCATTCAGATTGCACGGAGATATTTCCTTGATCTCGGCATTAGCCCATTAGTTATGTCAACCCTTAGGAAGAAAAAAAAACAAGTTTGAAAACGGCACGCGTTGCTCGACACAAAATAAATTCATCAACGAATTCAGAGCGGAAGGTTCAAAGAACCTTTGCCGACCCGACCAAATGTTGACTGTGGAACTGGTTTTTTTTTAAGAGTGACTCAACCCCGGTTGCATTCGGTGTCCGCTGGCCGGCGTCACCCACTGGTCGGTCTGCAGTCAAGGTCGCTGCTTTATTTGCGGTCTGTGTACTTTGTTTGCCAAGTATCGTCTCTCTGGTTAAAGGGCGTTAAGCTTTGTTTACGACATACAGCGGGGTCCGGCTTTGCGGCGTGCTAATTGTGGGGCATCAATAAAGAAAAACTTTCGTGGACCGCACATCGCGAATCGGAGGCTGTGAATGGGCTCCACCGCAGACCCCTTTTAAAAGCCAGCCAAAGGACTCACAGAGAACCAGCCGCAGCCCAAACATAAAGAACGGAAATGGGGCCCACAAATTAGCACGACTTCGAGGTTCCAGCCTTGGCTCTAGGCAGTGTGTGAACCAAAATCGGAAATACCGTGTAAGGAGATATAGTGGAGGCAGCATGTTAGGATTTTTGGCAGGCAATAAAAGAAGATATTAAATATTAAAGAGAAATATTAAATATTAAATAGAAATAATAAATATTAAATAGAAATTTCAAACCCTTTTAACTACCTTTTAATATATTTTTGTATACTTTTAAACGATTTAATGGGTATAATTCAAGTCGATCAGCTTTATACCCCTGCGTGTGTGGCCGCTACAAATTTCTTGACAAAAGTAAACAAATTATTTGATTTCATTTATTATTGCTTGCGGTTATTCGGTTTTTGTGTGTTTTTTTTTCGATGGTCGGCAAACTTCTGTGAACAGCAGTTGTGTCCGAATTTTTTCGCCCGAGGGCGCAACATTGGTAAACTTTTGTGGGAGAAATTCACATTAATTATATAGGACTCCAGCGAGGAAGTTACTTTTTAGGTAGCTCAGCTAACCGGCAATCAAAACACGTTTAATAATAACTAGCTGAACGAAGATGGCTTGAAACGATAGCACGAAGATCGGATAAAACAAAAGTTTTCAGAAAGAGGGAGGTAACATTGCAGACTAGAGTCGAGGTCATAAAAGCAAAATTCAAGGTTTGTTCTGGGAAATTTTGACAAATTTTTTGTGTTAATAGTTTAATGTACAAAGATACTTGTTCTAATGAAATAATTAAAAGTAAAAGAGTCCCCTCTTTTTATTATATTTTCTAAATTATTTTCTTTGTAAATAGAGTTAATGAAGATACCTTTATTTTTAGGAGGTAATTATTTTAAAATCTAATAACTAAAATTCAGATTCCTTTATTCCGTATATCCCTAAATCTCCTGATAGCTTAAAATCCCTATATAGGGCTTATAGTTCTCCTCTAAGACTTGATTGCCGGATAATCGAACAATCGACCCCTGATGAACAGATCCTAATGGCTTAATTAATTGCACGCGAATGAATCCCCTCCCTCAATTCGCTGCAAAGCCCAGCTCCATGGAGAGCCGCCACTCAATCAGTTGAAGATGGACAACGGCTGGAGCGACTCGCGCTAGTCATTTCCCTGCTATCCTGCCACGGCACTCAAAGCCAAGTGGAAGCGAGTCCCATTCATTAAGCCCGACTGACAGGGGCAGCTCTGACTTCAGCCTCAGCTTCGATTCCAACTGCAATTCCAAGTCGAGCTGCAATCAGCCGGCTGACGTGCCTTATCGTTTATCGCCTTGGCTTGCTCTTTTATTGTTTGCCACTTTGCTGTCCATCTGTAGAGGTCTTTTCTTGCTTTTTTTATTTTATTTTATTTTATTTTATTTTGGTACGTGCAGACTTCTTTTTTTATAATTTTCACGCGTTGTCTTTTGATTGAAGAAGCTCAGCGGAAATGTCAAGCAGCAGCATAAACACAAACATAAATCTCAATGACGGTGATGATCGTGCTGCAGATTACAATGCCGCTGCCGCTGGCACACAGTCAAGCCACCCACATATGCCCCGCCGTCTTCGGTTGGCTTGACATTTTTATTTTAATTTCTGCATCTGCATCTCCATCTCCGATACATTGCACAGCTGCACTGCGGTGTCGCTTTTCGCTTGTTTAGCATAAAATATTCCCCAGAGATTTGACAAAATCCAAGCGACCACCTACGCTCCTCTTCTATATGCGAATGGTGGCACATTTTGCAATTCGAGGAAGACTGCATTACGGAAAACTGAGTAATTAGAAAAGCTGAAATTAATTTGGCCGATTTCCAAATAAGTGGGAGGGTAAAAAAAGGGGAAACTTGCAAAAACAAAAGAAAAATCATAGTTAACCGACTTCTTGCAGTGATATTATTTTACGTTGCATTGTTATGTTTTAAGGATGAATAGATAGGGTTTTAAGTAAATATATTAAATACATTCACAATATTCATATTCATAAGTTGGATTTCATTATTATTTATATAACTTTTGCTCATAAAACCGAACGTGTGCCATGTATCTCACTGTAAAGCACCTTCTACTATAACTTTCTTAATTTTTTCTGACTTGTTTTTCTCCCAGATCCCTGGTAACATTGGTAAATAAATAGCCATCATTGAACACATTGATTGTACACATTTTTTAAATGACAATTCGAATTTCCTAAGAAATTAACAAGGAAGAAATTTTTCCCAGAGTGTCGCCACAGTCTGGCTTCCCCCAAAAGCTACACCACTCCTTATTTTTCCTGAAAGTTGGTCACGCATTGTGCGACGATAAATCTCACAGCAAAAAGGCGTTGAAAACGCATAAGAAGCGAAAAGGTAGAAATGGCAATTGGATGGGAATCGGCCGAAAGCTGCACCTTTAAAGCGGTTTTTGCGGGTCTAAAAGGCGCCTTCGCACTGTACCATTGTTGAGTCAGGTCCATCGGGAGCATAGGATTTTCCATGGTCTGGCTAGTGACTTCATTAGCAGTCGACAAGTTTTCAATTTCATGTCTTCCAGTGCTGGCAATTAGCCACGCTTCATTGGCCGACAAATCAGTATGTTGTTATGGTTATTAGTTGTTTGCCGAAACGATTTCTAGCTGCTTTGTTGCAGCTCGAGACACTTATTAAGATTGACAGGAAATCATAAAATTGTATGCCGAGCCGAGATTGTTCAGGCTAATTGATTACGCAGGGGATTCAAGCGGGAAATCAGAGCTCATACACTTTTCGGATAACCAGAAAATGGGTGCAGGAAAAGGGTATCCACATTCAATCAGAGAATTAACCCAACACTGACTCGAATTGTTTAATTTATTTTAATGAATATTACTTGACTGCATTAGTCAACAATTTCGTTCGCATTTCGTTCTCCAATGTCCGATGAAATCTAATTAAATTCACTACTGCTGACTGGTTGCACACCAGGATTTTGGCAAATATTTGTCAGTTTGGCATGTTGACAGCAGCAACGAAAACCGCATCCCAAACGAAATTTGCCCGTAGGCCCAGTAAATGATGTTTAATTTATAACTAGCAAGTGGTAGCTTCGATAAACAGCACTAGTCAGAATTATAGGATTATAGGGATAAGTAACATAATCCTTGATTTTGATAGCTCACAGTAAATAAGGAACTGTATTCTTGGTTAAGTTGTGAGCAAAATAGACTTGAATTAAATGAAAAATTCTCAATTACAACGAAATACTATTATCTTGAACACTGTTGTACGAGTTGAGTCCGTCTATCTGGACGTACGATGTTAATATTGACATGACAAATAAATTGGCCTGCTTGGGCGCAAGTGAGACGAGAGAGAGAGAGCCGAGCTACTGATGCTGCTGCTTCTGCTGCTGCTGCTGCTGCTGCTGCTGCATGCGGTCCGTCTACCTGGCAAGCAAACCTCAAAATAGTTTGGCAAGATTATGCATTAATGTCGGCCAGGTCGGGTGCAACTCCACTGGGGTTTCGGACGGGCAAATAATACAGGTACAGGTATATTTCTTGCTGCGCCCAGACCGGACCGGTCCTGGCCATACCAAATGCAGAGTGCCAGGTCCCAGGCCATTGGCTAATTTCTGCGGATTGGCAGAGAGCGGCAAAACTATGCAAAATTCTCGACAACCAGGTTGATGCCGACAGTTGCCAAAGGGCATTCATTTGTGTGCAGTTCTAACGGGGCAATTGTCTCTCTAGTTCTGCTCTGTTTGTGGATGGCAGTCATCGCCTGGGGCAGGGGCTTAGTCTCAATTAAATCGAAGGGGATGTGAAAATCCCCAATCAATTGATGCAAGGAAAGATGCAATTTTATTTAAATTATAATTTAGATAAATTGGAAGACTAACTGAAGCTTATGAAGCTTTTTTCTAAATAATTTCAATATTATTTATTGCTATCATTATTAATTATATATATTATTGTTTTTTCCCATTGTGTTAAATTCAATAATACAATATTTTGTGGTATTTTTAATCTATTTTAATGTTTAAAGGTACTTGTTTTGGTTTATTTCTTAACCTTTATGAATAAAATATCAAATTGCTATTAGATTTTATTCAAAATATAAAATTTTCGTAACAAAACCCGCTAAATCTTCCAATAATTCGCACCCATAACAATTATCTTGGCTCCACCGCTGAACTCGAAGCGTGTTTTCAAATGAGTATGGCAGTGTGCTTGTCTGTGAACTGTTGACAACTACCGGGGCACAATTGTTAATTGCATTTCGGCAGTTGTCAAACATGACCAGAAAACGCGTGTTCTATGCTATGATTCTTCATGGGCCCCGGGTCATTTAAAGAGCTTTGCATTTTAAGCGTCACATTAGGCCGAGCCTCGAGAGTCTAGCGGCAATTTTTGTTGGCTTTCAACTATAGTTGACGCATATAAATTGAATTGCCAACTTTATGGAATTGTTGTGCCGGAATTGAGGAAGTCTACATTCAGTCCAAAAGTCATCACTCAATTTGTTGACTTTATTTCGGGAATGATTGATGTTGGCACTGAGAAATATCCGATTATTTTTTATAAACGAAAACGTTATACATGAATTTTTGTATACAAACTGGGATATTTTCTAGGAAATGTAACGCCTACGCCACGATTTTATTTAAAATACGTATAGTGAGCCCCAGCCAGGATTTGCTTGTAGATACATATCAACAAACGCACAGTTACAGGCAAATTTATAATCTAGAAATTTATACTTTCGTAATGAATATGTTTTCACGATTTTAACTTCTTATAGAATATTTTATGGTAATTGTTTTCAATTTAAAAAATTGTAACTAAAAAATTACTGTTAATGTTTTGTCCTATAATTTTACGACAATATTTAAAGATCAGCTTTAGGGGTTTCTTAGTTAATTTGTCTTATTATTTGCCTATCTTTAAGATTTTTATTAAATTTCCAAAAAAAAATCCCAAACTTTAGACTTATTGCTATTATATTACCCGGCGTTATAATACAATATCTCTAGATTTCCATTCGCTGCTGTGCGTATATATTCTTGCAGTTGCCACAACGCTTGACACTGACAATTGCACGTTGCGTGTTCAAGAGGAATGCCACAGCTCATTGTCGCTGGACGCAGAGCTACGAATGAACGTAGTTACATATATGAATAAAACGAATATATATTCGAGACCAGCAAACAGACAGACATTCAGACAGACCGAAGGATGCAACAACGAACCGTTGGACATGTTAACAGGAGCATGCAACAACACAGCACACAGACACACACACACACACACTGAATAGTAAGCAACTGCAAAGTGTCAAAGTCAAATATGCAAAAAACCAAGGGGGGCCAGCGGGGGCAAGCGATCCGAGTTAAACAGTTGACAGCCGAGAAGTTCAAGCTTCAAGGATATGTCCAACCGTAGCCTGGGAATTTCATGCTGCCATCACAGCTCAGGTAATACCTGCTGGGGCTAGCAGTGCGTGATGGTCTGAAACGAGCTCAATGGGAGAACCTTCTTGGAGCTCTTAATCAATATTAAACACAAAAGATTTTTTAAATGGATAAAACAGATCAAAATGCAGTAATTTTTAACGGGGTTTTATCCAAACTTGAGTTAAGCCAGAAAATCACAGAAAACATTTTTTTAAAACAAAAAACGCATTCAAAAGCCTCAACGAACAACAACAAAAAATACTTAAATGTGACTGCAATTTATAATTAAATTTACATATATGTACACCTACTCACATGTAATTTTTATTGAAGTCTGAATTATTAAAATTACATTTAAAGTAATTTTAACAAACAACGAATTTTTTCCATTGAAATTACAAATTCTATCAAGCAAAATGAAATATTCTGCGTTGTAAATTTGATTCATTTCGCATGCGTAAGTTCATTATGCATAACAAATAATAATAATAATAGCCAGGGGAGTGCGTGTTAAATGTAGCCTATAATTAAATATTGTGCCCAGCCAGAGATGGCAAGGAAGGCGGTTGGCGGGAGGCTGGAGGCGTAAGCGAAAGCCTAACGCATTTTGACAGTGCAATTATTTAAACGCCGACGCTGATGTGGCGCAAAGTGTTCATATTTTATAATTCTGGCGCTTGCTCTGAAAGCCAAAACTCCAAAGTACAAGAGCCATTGGGTGTGACACACCTTCAACGCGGCTCAAATCTGTATCTCACTCCGTTTTTCCGAGCTTGAGCCAAGCAATGCAAAATAGCAAACACAAACTTGGCTGGGCTCAGCCAGCTCGGGCGTCTAATGATTGCCTTGAGTGGCTGTAGTTATGACAACCTTTGATTGCTGACCCGATTACATACGCTTGGTGGCACCCTAATGATAGAAAATTCTACAAAAATATACAGAGATCTTTTATTTTGATTGTACTTAAATATGACTTTAAAGTGTTTGAACTTTATCTGTTTTCTGCAGATGATTTGATAATTTTTTATTCAAAGTATGAGCGTCAAAAGCCTAGAAATTCTTGCTTTAGAACATATTCAGAAAATGCTATTTCCCTTTTATCAATTCTTTATAAACCCAGTTTATTAGCTTACTAATAATGCTCTCAGCACTACTCCAAAATCGATTTATTATCTTCCAATAATCCAGTCCATAAGAAACTAGACTCCTTTCCTCAATTAAACTTTAAGGCGACAATTTTCTGTTACAATTAACGATCAGCTAAACTTGCTGACATCCGCGGCTAATTAACTCAAGTTGATTGGTAGCTGGTGTAGTTGCTGACTGATTTGTCGAGCCCCGCTTACCCAATTAGCCATAATTATTAGCCGCCAAAGCCGAATCGTTTTCTCCTCCATCCATAAGCTGCAATTTGAGCTTTCCCAAATCACGACTTCCGTTTGCGTTTGCCCTGTCATTAGCATGGAATAGGCGCAACTAATCAGAAAAACATTTGGAGAATACCGGACCTAAGTACGTGGGCCAGGCAGGGCCTAACGGCTCAGCCCAATTGATTGGCCAGGTGGCAAGTGTCAAGTTCAAGGCACAAAAGGAACGAAAACAAAGGGCCAACCGCCGAAAACAATTGATAAACAAGTGAGCGGTTTGAATGCTGATTGATTTCTGGGTTCCCAATGGTCAAACCGGACACCTGCAAAAAAGAAAAATACAAATAAATGGAGCCAGAGAGAGAGTTGGGTAAACAAATAGGGGAAGCGTAAATGAAATGCAAATAACGCAATTGGGATCCTCTCCCAGAATCATCAAATGAAACCCTCAAACGATGACGTTGACACCTGTTCCAGGTTGTTTAGTTTCAATATTTCATTTGCTTGCACAGTCCATTTGTTTGTTTGTTTGTTTACCTCTGGTTGTCCGCGTCGCTGTTTTCGATTCGCAAAAATATATATATTTTGTTCGGAGCACCGAAATTCACGCTTGGCTGCAGTTTTGGCACGACAAATGCTGGGAACGGATGTGATATGTGACTATGACATCGCAGCAGCCAAATATCATTTAATGAAAATATCAAATTTTGTGTTTGGAAACCCCAGCCTGCGACTCCCATTTTGATTCCTGGCCTCAGTCCATTTATTTTTCGGTTCCCACTACGTGAGGAGCGTGAGGAGAAACGGAATTTGAATTTTTATACATTTTATGCCCAACACGTTTCCAGAGGCAGAGGCACTCTTTCCCCCCTTTATGTTGCTCTTTATTTATGGGCCTTATAAATACATCTTTCTTTGGCCAAAAGATACATTTTGAGTGTGGCTTCAAGTTGATTATCTGCGAGTACACACGACCTTCGTGGCTTCTGTCACATGGTAATCAAGTGGCTCTGATCCAGGTAAAGGGCACGTGCTGTGTCTTAAAGACTTCTCGAGAAGCTATTTAACCCGAAGTAAAAAGAAGCATATAGCAAGGCTAACAGCTCTATTGTTTGTTTTTATACCCTTGCAGAGGGTATTATAATTTTGGTCAAAAGTGTGCAACGCAGTGAAGGAGACATCTCCGACCCTATAAAGTATATATATTCTTGGTCAGGATCACCTCCTGAGTTGATATAAGCATGTCCGTCTGTCCGTCTGTCCGTCTGTCCGTCTGTCCGTCTGTCCGTCTGTCCGTCTGTCCGTCTGTCTGTTTCTACGCAAACTAGTCTCTCAGTTTTAAAGCTATCGACTTGAAACTTTGCACACACTCTTCTTTCCTTTGCACGCAGTATATAAGTCGGAACGGCCGGGATCGGCCGACTATATCCTATATCTGCCATATAACTGATTGATCGGAAATGGTATAACTTCAGTGTTTTTAGAGTTAGAGAATTCAGATTTTGTACGAATGCTATTGTTGGCAACATAATACGACATACCAAATTTCATAAGGATCGGCCGACTATATCCTATAGCTGCCATATAACTGATTGATCGGAAAAGCTATAACTTCGCTGTTTCTCAACATATTTTCATCAAACTTTAGATTTGGCTACTTAATATTATTCCAGAGTTTTGATTTAAATTTCATGAAAATCGGACGATTATATTCTGATGCTGCCATAGGAACATCACCGAAATAATAGAAAAAATCATAACTCGGTTGTTTCTTAACATATTTTCATCAAATTTTCGGGCATTTAAAGTTATTTTAGAATTTCGTTTTTAATAACATAGCTCAATTGTAATCTGCAAGGGTATATAAACTTCGGTAAGCCGAAGTTAGCTT
>VNJQ01004440.1:0-267653 GCA_008042515.1 Drosophila truncata
TGTAGAAGAGATTCGATAAAAGGTTTGAGCTTCTCGTTCTAATAGGAGAGGAGGTACTCGTTAGGTTTTTAGTTATAAAAGTATAAGAAGTAGAATTTATGGGAAAGTACACAGGCATAAAACTACAAAATACTATAGATTGTAGAGGACACTCGTTACGCGTCATGAGATACGATAAAAGGTTTGAGCTTCTCGTTCTAATAGGAGAGGAGGTACTCGTTAGGTTTTTAGTTATAAAAGTAGAAGTAGAATTTATGGGAAAGTACACAGGCATAAAACTACAAGATACTATAGATTGAAGAAGATACTCGTTACTCGTTGTAGAAGAGATTCGATAAAAGGTTTAAGCTTCTCGTTCTAATAGGAGAGGAGATACTCGTTAGGTTTTTAGTTATAAAAATATAAGAAGTAGAATTTATGGGAAAGTACACAGGCATAAAACTACGTGATACTGTAGATTGTAGAAGATACTCGTTACTCGTTGTAGAAGAGATTCGATAAAAGGTTTAAGCTTCTCGTTCTAATAGGAGAGGAGATACTCGTTAGGTTTTTTAGTTCTAAAAGTAAAAGATACTCGTTACTCTGTAAAGGTTAAATATGGGAAAGTACACCGGCATAAAACTACAAGATACTATAGATTGTAGAAGATACTCGTTACTCGTCGTTCTAATAGGAGATGTTCCTTGTGATCCTGCAAATAAAAAATAACTACGGAACATAAAATTAGCAAAATTACAGATTAGGTCAAAACACTAGAACTTTATCTACTAATTTCAAATTGGGCATTTATTACAATGAGTCATTTGTTCATGTTATAATGAGTCATTCTATTGTTTCCAGGGACTTCTTACCACGTGGTTCTGGTATTGTGACTCGTCGGCCTTTGATATTGCAGCTGATAAACGGAGTTACCGGTATGTATTGATTACTTTCGGGTAGAAAGACCCATTCAATAATACAGAATATTTGAATACCAACAGAATATGGCGAGTTCCTTCACTGTAAGGGCAAAAAATTCTCCAGCTTCGATGAGATACGAAAGGAGATCGAAGATGAGACGGATCGTGTGACTGGCAGCAATAAAGGCATTTCGAACATTCCAATTAATCTGCGCGTTTATTCGCCGCATGTCCTCAATCTCACGCTGATCGATTTACCCGGATTAACCAAGGTGGCGATCGGCGATCAGCCCGTGGACATCGAGCATCAAATCAAGCAGATGATCTTCCAGTTTATACGGAAAGAGACATGCTTAATTCTGGCCGTAACGCCGGCCAACACAGATCTGGCCAACTCGGATGCGTTGAAGCTGGCCAAGGAGGTGGATCCGCAGGGTGTTCGCACCATTGGTGTTATAACCAAGCTAGATCTCATGGACGAGGGCACGGATGCGAGGGATATTCTCGAGAACAAGCTTTTGCCGCTGCGACGCGGTTATATTGGTGTGGTTAATCGATCACAGAAGGATATCGAGGGACGCAAGGATATACACATGGCGCTGGCTGCCGAGCGCAAGTTCTTCCTAAGCCATCCATCGTACCGTCACATGGCCGATCGCCTGGGCACTCCCTACTTGCAGCGCGTCCTTAATCAGCAGCTAACCAACCATATAAGGGATACGTTGCCTGGCCTGCGGGATAAATTGCAGAAGCAGATGCTGACCTTGGAGAAGGAGGTCGAGGAGTTTAAGCATTTCCAGCCTGGCGATGCCAGCATCAAAACCAAGGCCATGCTCCAGTAAGTCCTCCTAGGAGACCACAAAATAATTTGAATTCAATTTAACAAACAAATAATTTGTTAATTTGTCAATTACAGAATGATTCAGCAGTTGCAATCGGACTTTGAGCGAACCATCGAGGGCAGCGGCTCCGCCCTGGTCAACACCAATGAGCTCTCTGGCGGCGCTAAAATTAATCGCATTTTCCATGAACGGTAAGTAGAGTATCCTGCCGAAAAGTGTTATAAATAACTCACCTCTGTTCGTCTAGTCTACGCTTTGAGATTGTAAAGATGGCCTGCGACGAAAAGGAGCTGCGGCGTGAGATCTCATTTGCCATTCGCAATATTCATGGTATTCGTGTCGGTCTCTTTACGCCCGACATGGCCTTTGAGGCGATTGTCAAGCGACAAATAGCGTGTCTCAAGGAGCCGGTCATTAAGTGTGTCGATCTAGTTGTGCAGGAATTATCGGTGGTTGTCCGTATGTGCACAGCCAAGGTGAGTTGTCGATATGTCGATATGTAATTATTATTGTTAATAAATATATACATTTTATAGATGAGCCGATATCCACGCTTGCGGGAGGAAACGGAGCGTATAATTACCACGCATGTCCGCCAACGGGAGCACAGTTGCAAGGAGCAAATATTGCTCCTCATTGACTTTGAGCTGGCCTACATGAATACCAATCATGAGGATTTTATTGGCTTTGCTAAGTATGAAATAATTGCAATATGTGCCTGCAAGGATCAAATCAATGTTTTGTATATTTTTAGCGCCCAAAATAAATCGGAGAATGCTAATAAAACCGGTACGCGACAGCTTGGTAATCAAGTTATACGCAAGGGTCACATGGTTATACAAAATCTTGGCATTATGAAAGGTGTGTATGTTCTTCAAAATGGTATTTATAATGTATTTTGGGTTAAACTTTGATTTCCAGTTGAGTTGTTGTTGCATTTAAATCTAGGCTAAAGTAATCAAAGTAAGCTGATGATAGTTCGTGATAGTTCCTAAACCATCGATGGTGTTTGGTTTATAAACCTTAATAAATCTGCTAAATACTTCATTTTATTGAAATGAATTTCCTTGTCTTTTGCAGGCGGATCGCGGCCTTATTGGTTTGTGTTAACATCCGAGAGTATCTCCTGGTATAAGGATGAGGATGAGAAAGAAAAGAAATTTATGCTGCCGTTGGATGGTTTAAAGTTGCGCGATATTGAACAGGGCTTTATGTCAATGTCTAGACGTGTCACATTTGCTTTATTTAGTCCCGATGGACGTAATGTTTATAAGGTTAGTAATTTTTGTTAGCATACAAAAAAATTAATTTTAAATGATTTCAAAACTAAAAAAAAAAAAGAAAAACAAAACAAATGAATCAAAAACAGAGAGACAAAAACCTTAAACTTCTTTTTAAACAAAATTAAACAAAAGAAAAATATTAGAAAAAACTAAAACTAAAACAAAAACTAAAACACAAAAAGACAACTTTTTTTAAAGTAAACTTTTGCAAACTAAATAATAAATCAAGTAATTTAAACGTAACGATCTTAATCTTAATTTGAAAGAAATCTCTTACCTTTTGTTAATTATTATAGCCTGAGGCAAACAGATCGAGATCAATGAATTATTTTTTTGTATAATATATAAAAATTACTATGTTTTTATCAACATTTGAGTCAAATTAAAGGCCAAGGAGCTTGCAACAGCAGCCACAGCATATGTACGTAAGCTCCTTGTGCTTTTTCTTCACATCAATTTTTTGAAACTCATGAAGCATCGCGCGTCGTCCTAGAAACACTCAATAGCTACCGTCTCCTAAACAAAAAGTAATCCTTTGGCTTGTACTGCTACTCATTATTGTATTTAATGAATCTTATTGCTTTTATTGCTCCTTAACTTTGTGCTAGAAAATCGAGCAACCTAACATTTTACATTTGTTTCAGGTTTGGTTTGCTGATATACAAATATCCGAGTGGGGGAACAATTTATTCATTGTAGATTTCTGTGTGTTAGATTTGTGGAAAATTTAAATATTTTTTAGAAAAATCTTTCGGGGGTTTTTGTTGGTTTAATTCAAAGAAGCAGCTTTAAAGTTTTATCAAAATCAGACGGCTTTATATATATATATATTTATTGTGTCACAAGAATGAACTGGCTCGTTATTTTCAATCAAAATCTTTAAACAGTGTTATTTGCAGACCTCACCTCAAGTATATCCAATGCTATTTCCATAAATCCAATCCATTTGTAAATAAAATCGCTATTTCGATTCATTCGTTATAGATTAGCACTGATCTTAAGCATATAAACCTTTTGATTATTAACTTCATAAAGCTAATAAATAGAGTAAGCTTTTCTTATAATAGAAAGTGCATTGAAAACTCGAAGTATAAAGGCTGCTAAAAAATGTCCGCTTACAATTATTACAAGTTCTCTTGATACAAGTTCTTTTTCTCTTTTCTCCCCATCTAAGAAGGTATGTACAGATACTACGCCAGCTTGCCTTTTGAGTGCGCTACTAGACCTAGGCGAGACCTGACTGAGACCACAGCGAGAAGGCAAACCAACTCTAACGAGACCTAAACGAGATCCCAACGAGACCTAAACGAAAGCCCAACGAGACCTAAGCGAGATCCCAACGAGACCTAATCGAGACCTTAACAATACATGAACGTATCTTGAACAAAACCTAAATAAGATCCTAAAAGAAACTCAAACGAGACAAGACCAAAACGAGATCTCAACGGAACCCCAACGAGACCTAAACGAAATCCCAACGAGACCTAGACTAGATTCCAAGGACATCGGAACGAGACCTTTACCAGACTTTATCGAGAGCCTAAAAAAACCTACGTATACCTGTTTACTCGAGCCAGTTTATTGTTTGGGACCTAAAAAATATAAAGTATACAAAGTTTATAATATCTATAATGTGAATATATCGTGTGATTCTGATAAAACACCAAAGGCAACACCAAGGCACCCCCTTTTCGGAGGATTCTTACATGGATTATTCCAACTAGAAAGACAGAAAGACACATCGAGATTAAATATATAAAACTAGGCAGATATATAGCCAAAGGAGAGAGAGAGAGAGAGAGAGAGAGAGAGAGAGAGAGAGAGAGAGAGAGAGAGAGAGCAGCAGCCAAAGGAGACAACGATATATAACATAGACACGAGTTTTGGTCCAGATCTTGTTCTTGATTCAAAATAGGCCTTTTGAGAATGGAAACAAAAATATATTTAATGTGATTTCTTTTTCTTTTCTTTTTTTTTTTTGTTTTTGTTAACATCTTCTCTTTCCGTATGTGTGTGTGTGTTGTGTGTGTGTTTCTAGGACTACAAACAACTGGAGTTGTCCTGTGAGACAGTCGAGGATGTTGAGTCATGGAAGGCATCCTTCTTGCGGGCCGGTGTCTATCCAGAGAAGCAGGAGACCCAAGAAAATGGAGATGAGGTGCGTATATATATTTCTTCAAAATAAATCTTACATAAATGTTTATTAAAAACAATGCATATTAATATTGTATTGTTCAAAAGATATTCTAAACTAATTAGGCATTATAAATAACATGAAAAACATCTTTAATTTTTCTCTAACTGGAGGTAGGCTGAGAAATACAAGCAAACAAAGTGTATTTATAGAGATATTTATAAACAATAAACAAAGCATTTCCACTTCTGTCTGCCGCAAAGATTAAACGAATGCGCAAGCACAAGATTAAATCTAATTAATAACCAAAATACTTTTCATATATAGTGAAATCATAATGAAAACAATTACACAAACTTGATTGTCCAATATTTTATATCTTATCTTTTTGCTGTTCCGTTCTTGTTGTTGTTGTTGTTGGCCAAATCAACAAAACAAATATCTCTCTCGCCATATTGATGCTCTAAATGCATAATCTTCATCCAAAGGAAGGACAAGAGGTTTGTGTGAATATCTAAGTAACTTTGACAATGTTCTTTTGTTTTTCTTTGTTTTTTTTTCTTCTATATTTTGTTTTAAATATAATATATATTAATTTGAAGAAAAGACTCGTAGAAATATTGGGTTTTGCTCTGATTTAATTGAGAATAATAATCACAATCTGTAAAATATATACATATTTAAATTATCAGAGCAACCCCCCGATATTTTATGTACTTGGTTTATATTTTTCTAGTGTTGTTTTCGTTATTTACTAATATTATATTAACACGATTTAAGGTAACCCTAAATAATTGTGTTACAAAATGTGATTTTGCTTTTTATGAACATAAAACATGATGCTGTTACATATTTATATATAGACATTACTGTTCATTACTAACATTGCATAAAGATATATGCATTTTCTTAAATATTTAAATATATATTTTCTTGTATTTAAATATTTAAAAGAGTGAAAACTAACAACAAAGAAACATCCCATCATATATTTCCCGTTTGGAGCCCAAAAAATATATCTGCGATGATCGTATCATTCCCTTACTAACCAAAATTATAATATTCGCTAAGAGGGCAAAGAAGAGCTTCTAACTACTAACTAACCACGGTCATGTTAGCTAGTAATCTTAACACAATATTTATATTCAACCAACTAACGGAAAAAAGAAACAAATCTGGTCGGATGACCCCGACCATAGAATTATTAATTATACTTATTTATTTTAACAATTGTCTTTATGTTATTTTCTTCTATTTTTCCCTCCACGTACCTCAAACAAAACGACAAAATTTTACCACAAAAAAAAATATATATATATGAATAAAACGCCAATAATGAAAATCTATACAAATAAATAAATATTTAAAACGTTCTGTTTTTAGCAACAAGTATGTGTTGACCTCCAAAATTTGTTTTAAGATTAACTCTTCTTTATTAATGCAACGAAAGTATTTAGACAAGCTTTAAGTATTTAGTCTTGTGTCATTTTCTTGGTCATCTATTTTATATTTTAAATATTCTTGAAATTAATCGATGAGTGTGTAACAAAAGATTTTTTTTCTTTTCCTATAATGATTTTTTAGTTACTAGTAAACTCCAGATCTAGGACAATTATTTTTTTTTAATATTTAATTGTTTTGGTTACACACCTACAGCGATAAAGAAAGGAAATTTAGTTATTTTAGCAGTAAAGAGAAGTAAAGAGAAAACTTAGGATCATCTTGAATTTTATATACTTAGTAATGAGTTTAACCTTATTCTTCTTATTATTATATTATAAATATTCACTTAAAAGGGGCTTTATTCAATTTTGATTAGTGGATTTTATATTTGTTTCCCAAATAGATGACAATATAATTTGAATTTATTTCGGTATTTTAAAGAGGATGCTCCAAAATCTCAATCGAATGTCTTTGTTATTTTATCAGGGGTGCCAATAGAAATTGCCAGATATTTGAAATCAATAGAAAATGTGTGCAAAAGAAAAGCAAGCAAATATTTTAATCTTCTTTGTGGGCACTTTTGGACACACTTCCGAAATGCCTCCGTGAGCACAGGTGGTTTCTGTGGGCATCCCCGTTTTGAACAGACTTTTAGATCTTACATATTTCGTTGAAGAAAACCAATCTCCATTCAAATTGCTTTCTTATCTGGCACTAATTAACTATTAAGTCATATTTACACCCTAACACATATAATATACATGTATTTTGTTGTACAATTGGGTTTCACATTATTTTTGCACTCTTTATGCTCTTCTTTTTATCAAAACAAAAAAAATATGGCAAATCAATTCAATCAAATCGAATGTTTCCCACACCAAACCCTTTCTTTAAACGAAACTTTCCACAAACCGCAGTCGCAGAGCGAGGAGAGTTCCTCCGATCCACAGCTGGAACGACAGGTGGAGACCATACGCAACCTGGTCGATTCGTACATGAAGATCGTAACGAAGACCACCCGGGATATGGTGCCCAAGGCCATAATGATGCTGATCATCAACAATGCCAAGGACTTTATCAACGGCGAACTGCTGGCCCATCTCTATGCGTCCGGTGATCAGGTATTAGTTGTGTTTACTAAAATTTAATTATATTTTATAATTTATTTACCATTTCCCTGCAGTCACAAATGATGGAAGAGTCGGCTGAATCGGCCACGCGACGAGAAGAAATGCTGCGAATGTACCGGGCCTGCAAGGATGCCTTGCAGATTATTGGTAAATAATACATATGCACCTCTTATGATGAACTTTTTAAATACTTTTTAAAAACCAAAAGGGGACGTATCTATGGCAACTGTATCATCGCCATTGCCTCCGCCGGTAAAGAATGATTGGCTGCCTAGCGGCTTGGATAACCCACGGCTCTCCCCACCAAGTCCGGGCGGTCCTCGTAAACCAGCTCCTACCGCACAGGTACAAATAGCATATATATATTCTTCATATATCACATAATTATTTATTTGTTTTAAGGGCACCATGGGTGGACGAAATCCCCCATTGCCGCCAGCTACAGGTCGCCCAGCTCCAGCGATTCCAAACAGGCCAGGAGGCGGTGCACCACCACTACCTGGTGGCCGACCAGCCGGCACGTTGCCACCACCAATGCTACCATCGTAAGTAATAAGCATAGCAGCCTTTTAAGTTATGTAACAATATCTATAGTACATAGTATAAAATACATATGGCAGCCGACGGTTGAGACCTCTTTTTATTATGTGCAAAAAAATGCTCTTACAAAACATACCTTGATCCTTGATCATCATTAATTTGGCTTTTTCGCTTTATTTTAATTTACGACTTGATTGGTTTTTTTTATTATTATTTATGCAAACATTTTGTTTCTTTGAACATTTCAATACCATTTCTATGCATTTTTATTCAGGAGAGCTACAGCAACATATATTAATTTATTTATTTATGTAATATAAATAAATTACACAAAAACACACTAAATTGTACAAGCAAATCTTGAAATAATAAGAAAAATAAGGTATATTTATGTATTTTAATTTTTTTTTGTTATACATCATTTGGTTTTGTGGAAATTTTTAATAACCAAAGCATTATTACTAAGCCGTAAGCGTTAAGTATGTTTTATGTTTTCGAATCTAACAAAATAACAACTTGGTTTCATTTCGAAAAAATACTAAAATTACCCGTTTTTATACATACAACATGCATAATATGTATATACTGCTATAAAGTTAGCACAGATTCGATTCCATTACTATAAAGCTGTTATATAGCTGCTTTCATCGACAAGTCTGTCTGTTTCTGTTAGATTTATATATATATAATTTATTTATTATATATTTTTTTATAACAAAGTAGCTTTAATTAAGAACTACTTTGGTTAATGCAGATTATTCAGTATAATTTATGAAGAAAAATAATTCTCAAAGCTTGCTTATAACTGGAATTACTCAACCGAATTGCTTTCTCTGAAATATATTAAAAAAATATAAGAAAAAAGCAACAAGCCAACAAGACCAAAACGTTCATAAACAACGTGTGTGTTGTATTCCAATCTCAGTCAACTGTTATGCACGAGCTCTGAAAATTATACCAAATTATAGTATTTTTATAGCATATCAAGGAAAAATATAGAACTAGATTTATAAACCTTATGTTGCTTGTTAAGAATTTGATTACTTACATTTAAATAAGCGATTTGTTGAACAAAATTAACAAAACTATTTTTGTTGTCTCTCTTTTTTCTCTTTCTATGTGGTACGATTAACACCAAAAAAAAAATAATAATAATAATGCATTAATCTTATCATTCACACACACATAATGTAAACAGACGTCGTTAAGTTGTTGTTCAGCCATCGCGAGATATGTACATCCATAGGCCGAGATCGATCCACCTTATATAAATTAATATATGTATCTTGCTGACGATTTAACCAACACACACAATATCGCCAATATTGAAATATGTATTTCGACTTTGGTATTATTCCGGCATAAACAGATAACACGGGCAACAACGATGTGTGAACTCGATACATTTATCGTTAATCGTTTATGAACTATTGTAGTTAATATTTAATCTGGCGCGTTAATAATATTGAAAAAGAATTGTTTATAGACATATACATACAAACAAACCAACAAACAAACAAACAGAAGGAATAAGAAGACAGAAAGAAACTAGTCGAGAAGCACATGTTTCCTTTTATTCCAAAAGACGTTAGTTTTCTTTAAACTTTACTCTTACTTTCCCGTGTATATATACATACATATATGTATATGTATGTGCTTATGTATGTCGATCGATGCATGCAAAAAAAACCTTCTACATCAAATTATCCTCTTAAGTCTCGCTTACAACGGCAAATGCTCAAAAGTTACATACATATATACATACATTTGTATGGGCAGATGTCGAGTGACGGATATTAACTAATGATCTTAATTATAAAAGTAAATAACTATAATATACGGCTTTCGTTATTACATATACATAATATTATATGGCTTTGTGTTATTGTTGTTGATGTTAACACTATAACTCTATGAAAATGAGAAATTGTTAGGTAAAGCACAATTAAAGCTACATATGTAAAGTCAGTCACAAAGTATTTCCTTCTAATTGAAACCAAATTATCAACTTGTCCGTTGGTTAGAGCGACCTTTTTAATTAAATTAAATTTAATTTAAATTTGATTTTAATATCGGCCTTCCAATTGAAGCTGGAGAAACATGTAACTTCGATATATAAGCTTTGATGTTACTCGAACAATCGAATTACTTCGATAACAACATTTATGTTTTTCCAACTTTATTTATACCAGGTCTCTTATTTATTTTTTTATTTGATTTAATGTTTAAAATCAAAATAAAAAATGCTTGTTTGCTTAATGCTAAAACTACTTATACAAACATTAAGCAAAACTATATCACATTTTCGAGCAAGACGAGAGAAAATAAGGCATTCCTAGCTGCTGCAGTCGTGTTATAACCCCCTATAGATTTGTAGATAATTTGTTGCAGACATTCAATTTGAAGTTTAGGTTTTTTTTTAATTGTAAATGAGATCATACTAGTTCTGTGACTCACTGTAGTAATGATCGATTATTATGAAGGAAATATGCAGCTACTTATATTACAACATACAAGCAAGTTTACGTATACTAAATAAAGTGCATAAATAAATAATTAAATAATAAATACGGTTTTTGTGTTGCGTGTGTGTATCTATTGTACATTTCAAGTGAAGCTGGCGGGCAAGGTTTCTATGTATGTTTCAATATTTACTTCCTATTCAAAAATAATATAATTAACGCCATACAAATATCTGCATTCATGTATGTATAAAAAAAAAGGTATGTCATCTGCATTTTTAGTTTATAAATTGTAATAGGTTTATCCAACATACTTTAATTTTACAATGTGTTATCTATGTATTATCGATATTGTTTTGCTTTTGCTTTTATATATATATATATACATATGTATATTTCAAATGAAGTCGTTAAAAAAAGAAAACACCTTAGATTCAGCCAGGAAGAATCAAGTGAACAAATAAAAAGGGGTTTCAAGCGTTACGATGCTTGTTTGGTTGCATAAGAGACGTTGCTCTTGCAAATATGATGAATGAATGAATGTACATACATACCGTATAAATGTAAAATACCATTTATGAATTTCAAGTCGAGTATCTGGAGCTGTTGGCGGTGCTATTACACAGCAGACGGGCGCCCATCGCTATGTGCCGGAGAGCATGCGTGGCCAGGTGAATCAAGCGGTTGGCCAGGCGGCTATCAATGAACTGTCCAATGCCTTTGCTACGCGGTTCAAGTAAACTGAGGATCGAAGAAAAACAGTATTATGCACTATATAAATATATCAACAAAATATGCAAATTGGCAAAACGCGCGCACGCATCCGCATTAAGAAGATGTATATCGGTTGGTTTTCAAATCTCTACAACAAAATTCGTCGGTATCGCGAGAGTCTTAGATATATTTTCAGCATTTTAGGTTCATTTTCTATTTAGAATAAATGTATCAAAAAAATTGCAAAATATATAAATTTAATTTATTTTTGAGGATTAGTTTTGCTTAATTTAGATTTATTATCCTTTTATTTTAGAAATGAGATTTTATAAATAACCAACTTAATGATTAAAAAAAAAAGGAAATACACACACATATATATATAAATATATATATATATAGATACACAAATATATATATTTATTTATTTAGAAAACTTATATAACCGTGTTAATAAAAGTGTTTCGAAGATCACTTGTTTGTCTATTTTATTTGAACTATTTCCAAATGGTCTAAATTATATTCATCACGATTGAAGAAAGGAACTGCGATTCTGACAATGGAAAGGAATTTTGGAAACCAACTAAAAACATAAGGCTAATGTTAAATGTGTGCCTTTGCAATGTCCTCGATGGTAAGAACGTCCTGGTGGCTCCTTTTAAATCTACATATTTTGCTGCTGCTGTCTGGCTTACAGGAATTTAAGTAATTTAAGTATTCCTGTCACTGAACTATCTTTTGTTTAGGGTAATAGCACAAGGATAGCTGACCCTAACAGCTGTTCTTTGCCAGAAATATATAATGTCCTTCCATATGTTACAATCAAAATTACAATAATTAAATTAAATTAATCAATATCATTATTAATTAATTACATTATTTTACACTTTATCCAGGCTTTAATTTTGAGACCAATAATTATATTTAAAATCACTTTAAATTAGTTTGTTGCTCCACATCCTTCCGCCAAAATCAACAAAAACTTTCGATAAATTTAAAAAAACTGGTCACACTAGGTGCAAATTTAGCTTTTTCCCAGACTTTCTGGTATATTTCCTGCATATTTGGCAGTATATTTTACAGCGTCCTATGGTATGTTTTTCACGTTGACTTTCAGTCACACTCAACACTGGAAGTGAAATAGAAAGTTTTTAGTTTGTAAATAAACTTAAACACATCGATCACTTTCTCCTAACATAGGTTTATAATATTTATTTACAATGTTTTCGGTAACTTGTGTAGCCCCCGTTAATATTGCCCTGATAAAGTATTGTAAGTAAAGCAGTATTATTTATGTTTTAATGTGAAATCTTTAACAAATTGATCATTTTTCTAGGGGGAAAGCGCCATGAAAATTTAATTCTTCCCATTAATGACTCGTTAAGCATGACGCTTAGCACAAATGAGGTAAAGTATTCCTACAACTGGCCTGAGCAGCTGGGACCTATTCATTTTTATTTATGGATCGCTATTAAACATTTTTTAAATTAATTTATACAGAAATAAACTTTGAAAGCATAATACTATTATCGATCACTGAAAGTAGAGGTTATTTCAAGCTGATGATCGGTTTAATCGGTTAGTTTAAAAGTTATCGTCATTCAAACTTTCCCGTTACCGCGGTTCGACCAGCTTTCCTGTGTATCTTCGAAATTTAATTTTGAAACGAATGAATAGTAACTGCTTAACAATAGAGTTCAGGTTTTAAAATATATTCCATTATATCTATGCACATAATTATAGCTCTGCGCAAAGACAACAATAACTGCCTCAAAGAATTTTGAACAGAACCGGATGTGGCTGAATGGCGAGGAAGTCTCTATTGAAGAAAGTTCACGTCTGACGCGCTGTCTAAAGGAAGGTGAGTAGTAGTAGTAGCATTCTCTTGTACCTGGCTCTCTATGTGCTTTTTATATTCTAGTTCGCCGCCTGGCCCTGGCTAATGGTTCGCAGAAGGTGTCACCATCATGGAAAGTACACATCGCATCGGTCAACAACTTCCCCACAGCCGCTGGACTAGCATCCAGCGCTGCTGGCTATGCCTGCTTAGTGTATACTCTAGCCCGGCTGTATGAAATTCCGTTTAGCGATGAGCTAACAACTGTGGCTCGGCAGGGCAGTGGCTCAGCTTGTCGCAGTTTATACGGCGGATTTGTCCAATGGCATCGTGGCGTCCTGGAAGATGGCACCGACTCGGTGGCTAAACAAATCGTACCGTCACAGCATTGGCCCAACATGCGTGTCCTCATTTTGGTGGTGAACGACCAACGCAAGAAAACGGCATCTACGAAGGGAATGCAGAATGCGGTGAATACATCGAAGCTCATTCATCATCGGGCCGATAAAGTTGTTCCCGAAAGGATAAATCAAATAAGGGAAGCCATTCACAATCGAGACTTTCAGACATTCGCAGAGATAACTATGAGGGACTCGAATCAGTTTCATGCCATCGCCCTGGACACCTATCCTCCGTGTGTGTATATGAACGACGTGTCCCATGAGATTGTCACGTTTGTGCATTCCTACAACGAAATAATGGGATCCCGACATGCTGCGTACACCTTCGATGCCGGACCGAATGCCTGTCTGTACGTTCTGGCGGAACACGTCCCCCAGCTGGTTGATGCCATTCAGAAGGTATTTCCCAGTGACTTGATGGATAGTGCCGAATACTTACGGGGCCTTCCTGTATCGACTGAAAATCTGGAGACTGCTCAGAGCAATAAAATTGACTTATTGGGCGGCATTGAGCCCAAGAAGAATTCAATCAAGTATATAATTCATACAGAGATTGGTCAAGGACCAAGTCAATTGGGAGAAGATAGTAGTCTATTGATAAACGGTCTTCCACTGAACCAATAACACAGTCCTAGGCATTTTTATATTGATTTTTTATCACGAAAAAAAAGAAACTATTTAAGGAACAAAACCGGGTGTATTGTAACGATAAAGATTATGTTGTTGTGTGGATGGAACGATGAAATAAATAAAATTGTTAAATACATCCTTTTGGGGAAACCAAATTGGTATTATTTAATTAGGATAGATGATGAAATTGAAAAGAAACTATAGAAAAAAAATAAGATTGATTCACCAAAAGATGTTGAAAAATATCTTGAAAGATGTAATAAGCATGAAATGTAACGAAATCGGATTCAGCTTTGAACAGATGAATTTTTCATATAGAACACATCCAACCAAATTGGTGTTATTTAATTAATTAATGAAATTGAAAAGAAACTATAGAAAAAAAATAAGATTGATTCACCAAAAGATGATGAAAAAATATATCTTGAAAGATGTAATAAGCATGAAATGTAATGAAATCGGATTCAGCTTTGAACGGGTGCATTTTTCATATAGAATACATTCAACCAAATTGGTGTTATTTAATTAATGAAATTGAAAAGAAACTATAGAAAAAAAATAAGATTGATTTACCAAAAGATGATGCAAAAAAAAATATCTTGAAAGATGTAATAAGCATGAAATGTAATGAAATCGGATTCAGCTTTGAACAGGTGAATTTTTTATATAGAACGCAGCCAAAAGCTGCATTTTTATACATCATGCTATGTATTTTGTCCACTTTGAAGATGTGTGATTGTAGCTTGTGGCATTTATTTGATAAACATTCAATATATGTCCCTGATATAGACCTTTTCAGTGTGCCGACACAATTATTTAAATGCTTGGTAATCGGTCTTTTTTCTTTTCTTTTTTTTTTTTTTTGTACAACTACATACAGAGTGAAACTTTATTTAACAACAATAAAAATATTTGTGTATGGATGTATGTTTATTTATATATATTATATATTTCTTGTTTTTGACTTTTTTTCTAATGTTTGTTGTTAGCTTTTTGTGAGAGAGAAGAAATAATCTTGAATTTTGCGTATATTTATGGGGTGCTGCTTCACCGGGGAGCAACAACATTATTGTTATATAACCAGCCAGCACTGCCAGCTGCCGCTCTGCTTTGCTCTGCTTTGCTCTTCTAGTTGATGGTTGATAGGTAGCATCTCTCCCGGCTAACCGCTATTTAACCTCTATCTCTGGGTTCGGTCTTTTTGGGGGTATTTAATCCTTACTCTGCATGTACTTGATCAAGTCGATGACGCGGTTGGAGTATCCAAACTCGTTGTCATACCAGGAGATGAGCTTGACGAACTTGTCGTTCAGAGAGATGCCAGCCTTGGCGTCAAAGACCGAGGAGTGGGTGTCGCTGAGGAAATCGGTGGAGACAACCTCCTCATCGGTGTAGCCGAGAATTCCCTTCAGTGGGCCATTGGCAGCCTCCTGAACCTTGGCCTTAATTTCATCATAGGAAGCGCCCTTGCCCAGGCGGACAGTCAGATCGACAACGGACACATTGGGGGTGGGGACACGGAAAGCCATGCCAGTCAACTTGCCGTTGAGAGCTGGGATAACCTTTCCGACGGCCTTAGCGGCACCGGTCGAAGCCGGGATGATGTTCTGGGCAGCGCCACGGCCATCACGCCACAGCTTACCAGAGGGTCCATCGACGGTCTTCTGGGTAGCAGTGGTGGCATGCACAGTGGTCATCAGACCCTCAACAATCTCGAAGTTATCGTGGATAACCTTGGCCAGGGGAGCCAGACAGTTGGTGGTGCAGGAGGCGTTCGACACGACCTTCATGTCCGGGCTGTAGGCATCCAGATTGACGCCGCACACAAACATGGGGGCATCGGCAGATGGGGCCGAGATGACGACCTTCTTGGCACCGCCCTTCAAGTGAACGGATGCCTTATCGAGGGTGGTGAACACTCCAGTCGATTCCACAACGTATTCAGCGCCAGCGCTGGCCCAGTTGATGTTAGCGGGGTCGCGTTCGCTGAAGACGGTGATCTTCTTGCCGTTGACAACCAGGAATCCGCCCTCGGCGGAAACGGTTCCCTTGAAACGTCCGTGAGTGGAGTCGAACTTGAACAGGTAAACCATGTAGCTGACATCGATGAAAGGATCGTTGACGGCCACAACGGTGGCGCCCTTATCGATGGCGGCACGCAGCACCAGGCGGCCAATGCGACCAAATCCGTTAATACCAATCTTCGACATGATTATAGCTTTTTTTCTTCACTTTTGCTCCCTAGAAAAAAATATATACAAGTTGGTTAATGTCTGACTTTGTGCAGATTCTACAAATTGCACTACCGTTCAGTTCGTTAGCAAGGAATCGACTGCGCTAGCGGAGAAATTCGTTGAAGTAAGCTTTTTTAGCAATTTTCAAAGTCAGATGAAGGACGTTGATGTCAAACGAAAGGGAGACAGTAAAAAACGCTTTTACTCTCACCACACTCAAAGCTCAAAGGTAACCCAGCAAACATTATTCTAAATGCATTTGCACCTAGAAAGTGCATTATTAAAGGTATTTTTATTTTGCAAAAATTAATAGCAAATCGGAAAATCATAAATCTTGTTGTAGCAGAGTTTATATTAATATAGTTTACGATACTCGGAATTTTTCAACTTTGTGTGTTTTAAAATAGTTTGTTAGGTTAACCGGCGATTGCCAATTTTATGAGCTTTCAGAGAGCAAGAGAATTTTGCGGTGCGGTGCGTGACACTCTCCACACACAAGCTTACTCACCATTTGCCATATATATAATACACACAGGTATTACTACAAATATATTAAACATGCCGAAAAATGCAGTATGTAATAGTAACAAATTTGATGTAATTTCATCGGATACCGGACTATTTTTCCATCCTTTTCTCAGGTCTCTCTATATGCATAAATAAATAAAAGCTTGCATCCCAAATATGTAATGTTTGCCAGCCATGAGAGTGAGTGAGAGAGGCATATAAATTTCAAAGGCGTTTTTGCCCAGCCTCGTTTGCAAGCAGCAAGCTAGGCACCGGAGATGAGAAAAGAAAGCGCTAGAAAATAATATATGTATGAATGTGTGTTATATATGTATGTATGTGACAGCGGAAGCGGATGAACTCTGGATGACCTTTGGCTAAGACAGGGTTATTATTTAATCTGAAGATGTGACTTACTTACATTTTCCGTTATATTAAATGAAACATAAAATATTACATATTCCTTAACTATGTTCCTTTATTTCATTTTTATGTTTTTGCACTGAAATGCAATCAACATTAATAATTTTGCAATATATGTACGTGCCATATACAATACATTCATATGGAGAATAGCTTCATCTATTCAAGATTATAAGTTGTATAAAAATATATTATATAGTCCAAATTTCAGTTTGAGCTATCAAAGTATACAGCACAGTGGCTCACATAATATTTTGGGAATGTGTCGTAACTGGGAAAATATAAAAAAAATATATATATTTATTACTAAAAACTAAACTATTAACTAATCTTTCAATTCAGAATTGCCTAGGCAATTTACAGTTATGAAGTCCAGATTAATAACTAAAGAATTCAAGATTTTTGGGTAATTTAATTTTATTTTTAGCACTTAAGATTAAGTTATACATTTTATGGCTTGCTTCAAATTTTCGAAATCCATCTAAATTTGTTGTTTTAGGGGTTCCAACTTGATACAAAATGATTAAAACGTGATAATGACCATTAATCATATCAAATTTTCGAAAACTATTTAAATTTGTTGTTTTAGAGGTTCCAACTTAATGCAAAATGATAAAAACGTGATAATGACAATTAATCATGATTTTATTTCGATTGATCAGAGTACATAATTGAATATAAAAAGTTTTTAATGTATATGTTTTTTTTCTGTAACAATGCCTAATAGTTTTATTGCAAAAATACAAAATGCGATTTTTATGCGCGTGAAAAAAATGTTTACCACCGTTAAAATATTAAGGATAATATGCTAGCAAGCAAGCATATGGATATATGTATATACAATTTGTGTGTGTATAATGTATAAAATGGTATAATTCATACTGGATCATAATAAATGTAGCAAAAGAGATATTTCTTTTTCTTTTTACTTTTTTTTTTTTTAAATCGAACCAAAGCGATCGTATTTTCCCATTATCTTTTGCTTTTCAAAATTAAGGGAACGTGGCAAACACGATAGGTTTTTAAGACACGCATGCGCCTGTTCCTCCATAAACTGCTGATCTTTGGTTTTGCCACAAGCAACCCGCGCCCATTTGGGATCAATGACATGGTCATAGGACGACGACGACGACGAGGATAGACCTCGGAACGTATAGCGACTTCGACTGGAATGGTATGGCCTGCTATTCTCCTTTCTGCCCTCGTCAAACGGCAAATCCTGTTCGCTGCACAACGTGTCCTTCATAATGCTGCATGGCGATGATAGAAATTTACTTGGGGTCTCCGTTTCAAAGGGTTGGATTCTCTTCGTGGAGGAGCTATCGCCACCAGTGGGCGGCAGGTGATTGGTGCTCCAAGTGGATAGCAATGATTTCCTGGCACGTTTCTGGTGTGGCGACGACACCGATTTATTTGCACTACTATTACCACCGCCATTATTGTTATCACCGCCCAAAGAGGTTCTGTAGTCCCGTCGGCTCTTTCGATTATCAACCACACCAGCAGCAACGCCCGACGAACAGTTTCTTGAGTTTTGTGTAGATTGCGAATCGTTAAGCTGTTCGTCGTGAATTATTTCTGCCAGATCCTCCACTAGGCTGGACGGGCTAGAAGGTTCATATTGCCGGCCATCTCGTTTCTTGCCAATGGCTGCCAGCGCATTTTTAAAGGGTGTTGGCGTTCGCGGTCCAAGCTGACCTGTAAAAAAAAACAGAAAAATAAAATGAGAATACAGAGTGGCAACGAGAAGAGTCTCAGTCCCCTTTATATCAAATATTTCCTTACTCTTGTGCGGCGTTTCGATTGACGACGACTCCAATTCCTTTTTGATCTCCATGCCGACACGATTGTAGACCTTGGTGACTGGCGTACTGGCACGCAAGTTCATATCCTCGAAGGTGGTCAGACAGGGGGACTTGAGGAATTGACTCGGCGAGAAGGGTAATGCTTTGATCGGCGTTATGACCGGTGACTCTGGTAGCCTGTTTGGCTGCTTTACTTCTCCATTCGGATGCGGCTGAGGCGGCTGTGGCGGCTGCCGCTGGGAAGGTGGTTCCGGTGTACGTCTCCTGGTTCGCTTTAGAATATTTGGAGTTTTTCGGGGAATTGCTGACGACGACAATTTAGTTGCCAGTGCTGATGAATGATGATGATGCACAGCCGACTCCGTTTGGGTTTCAGTTCCAGCAGCAGTTCCAGCAGCAGCAGCAGAATCTGTCGTCTCCTTGGGACTGTTGTTGCTGCTGCTGCTGACATCATCATCACAGCCTGCTTCTGCTTTTCCCATTTCTTGACTTTCCAAAGATTTCTTTTCAGCCGAAACATTTTTCTCTTGCGAATTATTTAAAGCCTTGCTGCTAATGCCGCCCGATTTGATCAGAGTGATGAGATGAGTTCGCGAACTCTTCAAATCAGTTCCTGAGGCATTTGCCGTCCGGCGCTCGGCATCGTATTTACGGCGCATGGTCGAGTTCCAGTGATTTTTGATTGCATTATCCGTACGTCCAGGCAGAAGCTTGGCAATTTTTGCCCATTGATTGCCCAGCTGAATGTGAGCATGGTATATGATCCTGTCTTCCTCCTCGGTCCAAGCGGTTTTCTTAATATTGGGATTGAGGTGATTGTGCCAACGTTCGCGACACTGCTTACCTATCCGCCCGTTGAGGTATCGGGCAATCAGAGTCCATTTCTTGGGCCCAAAGCTGCGCACCAACTCAATAACCTTTTCGTCCTCGTCCCGCGTCCACGGACCCTTGATGAGTTCCGGATTAAGGACTTTGGCCCAACGCTGCTGCACCTGCTGCTCCAAGCGATCCTTAAAATGCGGCCCAATCATTTCCCAGTTCTCGCCATGCTTATCCACCAAAGATTTGAGCAATAGATCCTCCGATTTGGACCAACGCTTGCCAAATCCATAGTTCGGATGGCACGCCACAGCCGCCGCCGCCGCCGCTGCTGCTCCTGTTCCCTTTCTGGGACTCGTTTGACCACCATTCGATGAGGGTGTTACGCGATATTGCGAATCGATTTTAAAATTTAAGGTGACACCTCCTCCTCCTCCACCGCCATCATCTGTTTTAACATCCGATAATTCCTCTTTACCATCATCATCATCGTGATCGGAGTATTCAGACTCCTCGGATTCAGAAATTTGATCATAGTTGACTTGTTGTTCATCCCCATATTCACTGGCAGCACTAACACTCGCACTCGCACTCGCACTCGCACTCGCGCTGGCACTCGCACTCAAACTCGCCATCTTGTCCTTCTTTTTATTTTATTTGTGTTTGCGCGGCGAACAAAAATGATAAATTGCCGGACTGGTCTTTTCCGCACGTTGATAATAATGAACGCCGCGGGAGCAGTATAAACACTTGTTGGTATTATTTAGATTCAGATTATTATTATTATTATGATAATATGTATAGTGAGCACAAATGTCACTAAAGGAGCAACTTTCGAAGCGCATATGACACGTCAGGCATTGGACCAGTTCACCCTGATGACGGTGATCGCTGCGCAATATTGGGTGCGTCGCATCATTTTCCGTACGATCCAATAGGTCAGTTATGCTGCTATTGTTCACGTTTTTTAGGGTTTGCTGCGGCGTCTGCGTCTGCGGCTGTCTGTTAATAGACATGCTCAACTCAATTCAAATTCGTAACGTGCATGCAGCAGATAAAACTATATATATATATCTTATTGTTCTGTCCGACAACGACACGCCAAACATTTTATCAATTTGTTGTAGGAGGCCATGGAGCCATCTGCTTCGCGGGGAAATTGATTGCAATTTGGTTTGCGAACTTTCGCAATAAATAAATAATTTTGTGTAACCAATTTCAAGGTTAATTTTAAAGCGAATTTTAATTAATTTTACATTAATTTTGCACGTTATTTCAGTATTAATTTCACGGCGTCGTTTATCATTTTAAAATAATGTAATTAGTGTGGCCGTTTCTGACTTGTAATTAAATACTAACCAACATAAAATTGAAAAATGCATACCCCTAATGCTAGTTTTATATCGATAGGTCCTTGGAAAACACGAAAGTGTCATATGAAAAATTAAGAAATTAACATGAAAAAATCAACAAAAGTGATTAAGGCATACACTGAAAACTTATTTGGAAATAACGACATATTTTTGAAAATTTGTCGTTAGTATGCCGTCTATTTTAAACGGTACTTTTTCACTGTTTACTTCTTATATATATTTAATTTTCAATCTTAAATCCCAAAAACAATGCGAAATCGAGTAGATAATACTTCTCTATTTGTATATCTTACATTTTCCTTCTGGTATTCTACTAGACTTATGAAGATAGGGAGGAGGCAAAGTCAATATAAAGAATAAGTTTTAACGGTTACTTTATCTTCAGGTGCAAAAAAAGTTGGTATTATAAATTATTAAATAGCTTAATGTTGATCATGTGTAGATAAAAAATATATTCACTTTAAAAATCAAATAACTATGGTTTTTTCTGTACAATAATATTAAAGGAATTTAGTATTATTAAGAGACTGCGTGGGAATCGCAGCTTCAAATCATTAAAAAATAAGTTTAAAAGTTATGATGAGCTATTAAAGATAGAATAGTTTTAGAAGATTAATATTTAAAATTATAAATGAAGTAAATTTGATTTGTTAACAAAAATCCAATGGATCTCAAAAAATTAAGAAAGTGGAACATGGCTATAAAGGACAAAGTCGTGAATCGTATCGATAGCTTAAAATTGGTTCTCATAAAATCATTTTCACAAGTTATCGAGAAATTTGTCCACCTCTGAGACTCTGTATTGGTTCTTTGTGGTTAAAAATTTTTCGGAACATAATATTGTATTTTATGTAAAACACTATACATAATAATCGTGATGACAGTTAGTTGTAACAAAGTTTAACCTAAGTACATTTGTGTACAAAATGTTACGCGAATTGTCTGCAAAATATACATGCTTAATTGTATTTTAGCATTCAATAAGTTTCTTGTATGTACGTGCTGTGTAGTGCAGCTAGAGACGCTGGCCTGTCTCTGTTGCTGCGTACACAACATGAAGGGACGACACTATGTCGACAGCAATCGCAATTAGAAAAGTGTAAGCGAGATGACTATTGCTACTAGAGACATTGTATACAGCCCCATACATACAATGCGAACTAGCGCGCGAGCGCTCTCGCTGCCGATTGCAGCGACGACGACGACGACGACATCAACTATAGACGACAGAAGCATAGAGAAAAAAAAAAACCGAACGGCTACCTATATATATATACATATATAAATTAAGAGTACATGATGATATGTACATATAAATACATATATACATGTTCTCATGTGTAAAAAAAAAAAGTGTAAATGACGAATGAAGAAGTGCAGTTATATTCGATTTATACATAAATAAGTGGAG
Organism: Drosophila truncata; assembly: GCA_008042515.1. NCBI lineage: Eukaryota > Metazoa > Arthropoda > Insecta > Diptera > Drosophilidae > Drosophila > Drosophila truncata. The sequence goes on from VNJQ01004440.1 coordinate 22,888, forward strand.
ACTATACAAAATAATAAACATGGACTATGTGTACATATACATATATTTAAAGTGAATACAAAATATTGCGCGTACTAAACATAATTTGCATTAGTTTTTGTAAAAATCGGCTTTTTTTTTGTTGTTTGTTTTTGTTGTGTGTGAGTGTGTGTTACTCGTAAGGTGTGTGTGTGTGTGTGTGAAGTGTTGAATAAAGTAAAGTACATGGAAATATGTATGAAAACAAATTACATACACTGTGATGTTACATTTGATGAAGGTGATGATAAAAATCAAACCAATATGTGGGCTTTGCAAGTGTGTTTCATCTTCCAATTCGCAAATGAACTGTAAAAATTGTAGGAAAAAAAGAAGAATTGATTTTTTTCGTCTTTTCTATATTTTTTTTATATCTTTGCTTAAGAAGAAGTTTATATATATTTATATATTTTGTCGGTTTAGAGCCATCATCAGAGCCGGATGCATCGGATGAAGAAAAGGTTTGCTGTAGCTGCTCGTCGTGAGGCGTATAATGGACATCGATCATTTATATTCCTAAGGAACTGCTGCTGAGAACCATTGCTACCACACAAATCACGAAACGAAACGGCTTTGCGCTGCTGCAACTGACGACGACGACGACGACGACGACGACGACGGCGACATGGACAGCGCTAAATTAAAGACTGCCTCATCACCGTCTGCGTCTGGCGGCAACAACAACAACAACAACAGCAGCAACAGCAACAACAATAATAATAATAATAATAACAACAACAATATTAATGGAGCAGCAGCACAAGTAACGTCACAGGATCACATTGGAGGATCCCTTAAGGCAAAAAACCAAGAGGACAAAAGTGAAAAGCCATCAGTAGCCACAAAAAGTACGAATTCTGCTGCTACAACAGCCACAGCTTCAGCTGGTGTTGTGGTCTTGAATCTTCCTCCGCCAACCGCCTCCGCCTCTGTCTCAGCTTCCTCCGCCGCCTCTGTCTCTGTTTCTGCCTCAATTCAAGCCAATGCCGAGATCCCCGAACAGTCAGCAGCAGAACCAACAGCAGCAGCAGCAGCATTGGCAGCATCTTCTGATTTGAATTCGGCAGAGCCAAACTGTTCTTCGGAAGCAGCTTCAATGAGGCAGAATAATAATAATACATGCGACTTTGATTCTGACACGGAACTATCCATAGTGGCCGCTGCAGCGGCGGCTGTCTCGTCGTCGCGGTCTCCTCCCACATCACCGCCTGCATCGGCATCCCTTGTATTGCCCAGCGTGGCCAACTCTGCGGTGGCAGCGGCAGCGGCAGCATCCTCCTTGTCGCTGCAGAATCAGGCTGGTTTCGGAGCAGGAGCAGGAGCAGGAGCTGGAGCTGGAGCTGGAGCAGTGAGTGTTGTCAGCACAAATGGCCACAGCAGCACTCACCTGAGTCTAAATGCCAAGCAGCAGCGTCAGCAGAAACGTCGTAGGGAACGTGCACAGCGCTTGCAAGCGGAACGCGACAGTCGTTGCAATTCCAACATTGCATTGAATGGCGGCGGCACCTTCATTGCGGGATCTGTGGGGGTCAACAGTAGTAATAGTAATGCTGCAGGAGCTGCTGCCAGTGCAGCTCAAGGAGGCCTAGTTACACCTGTCGGCAGCAGCGTTGGCGTTGGCTCCTCATCATCATCATCATCCTCCGTGGTGGTGATGGGCAATGGAACAGCAATGGCCGGCAATGGCAATGGCATGATCTATCACATTAACAGCGCTGGCAGCATGGGCGAGGATAGTAACAATTCGAATGGCAACTTTACCAGCAGCAGCAATGGCAGCAATAATCTTTTGCCGCCTACAGATAGCATTGCCTCGTTGCTCCTCAACCCGCCACATTCCCCCGAGTGTAACTCTGGCCTAATGGCCACGCCCAGTGATAGCGAGGGCGAGTCATTAGACGAGGATTTACTCTCCACATCATCGTCGTCGACGCTGCTATTGCCACGCGATAAGCCACCGCCGCGACCGCCACCTCCAGTGCGAAGGAAATTGCCGCGTTCGCCGGTCCTGGAAGAGGAAATAATCGATGGCTTTGCTATATTGGAATTCAAGACATATGAAGATCTCGAGGTGAGTCTCAATTCATCATCTTTTTTCGTGCTTAATAACTGAATCTTTCTTGTATTCTTCTTGTAGTTTGCCATCAAATTGGGACAGAAGCGCAAGGAGAAACGATTGTCGGCACTCGAGGAGCTAACGTGTACCTACAGCATAGAGGAAATGAAAATTCCAAAGGTCATTGATACGGGACAATCGTCGCATCCGATGCGCTGTGTCTCCAGTCTAACCACATTGTCTATTGTTGGCAATAACAACAACAATAATAGCCTCAAGGAAGTCTCCTCCCAGCCAACGAATCGTCATAATCCCGGCAATATCAACAGCAGCAGCAATGGCCCTGCTGTTGGTAAGAACGACAGCGGCAGCGGCAATGCAACGAATAATGTTGTTTACATGCTGCCATCTGCGGTTTTGGAAACGGAAACGGAACCACGTGGACACTGGCGTTCGGAATATGCACAGCAGCAGCCGCCACAGCAGCAGGCACAGCAGCAGGCACAGCAAATGCAGCAACAGGAGCAGCAACAGCAACAGCAGCAAGGCGACAAAATTAAAAATGATGTTCAAATTAAGAATAATCACCAAATATTAAGTCAAACTGGCAACAAGAAAGCAGATGCAGCGGCAATTGCAATTGAGCCAAGCACTGACACAAGCTTCCTGGAGAACAATGGCCATGATACAGATTCCCTAATGCTGGATATAACTCAGACGCCAGCTGCTGCTGCTGCTGCTGCTGCAACCGAACACATGGATGTGGGGCCCATAAATGTCAACAATAAATCGCACAATACAATTCCCAAGAGCAACAACAGCAGCAGCAGCAGCTTGAATGATCAGGCTAAGGCTCTGCCCCAACTCCAAATAAATAGTTTAATATCGAGGGATCTTGCTGCGGTGCATAATAATCATAACCTGATGAGTGTTGGCTGCAAAGCGGCTGCAGCATCAGAGCACACAACACTTAAGGTGAGTCCACAATCTGTAATTTCTTTCTAGGCAATAAATAATATTCTTTTTCCCCTATTTTTGTTATAGAAATTGAACAGCATAGAGAATATGGAAATTGGCACACCATCAACCGTTGGCGTTTGCCGCTCTATGGATGTCCAGGAATTGGCCAATGGCTCAGCGCAGGTCGTTGGTGTCAGTGCCAGTGCCAGTGGCAGCGGTAGTAATAGCAATAGCAGCGTTGGCAGTACGAAAAAGGGCAACAACGAGCCAAGTGATTTATTAAATGATGTAAGTTTTCTTCAAAAGGAAACAATAAACACAAAATCTTAACTTTTGCTTACCCCCTGGCAGGCTTCAAAGAATGGCAGCAGTAGCAACAGTAGCAGCAGCGGCAGCAAAGTGAATAATATCGTAAATATCCCATTAATAACTTCGTAACTTCCCAGTCAATCAAAAGATCCAATTTCGGGACTGCCTCAAACTGTATTTCAAGCGTTAAAGTTTACGCCAAGTAACTCTCGTTTGTAAACTTTGATTCACTGGGATTTACGATTTCTTCTTCAATTAAATAGCTTGCTAATAAATCCTTATTTCTTACAGAATACTGAGAAAATGTTTGACCTTATGGATTATCCCACAACGACGACAACAAGTATGCATATTTCAAATAATGCCACAGCGGTTCAAGATCGATCTTCTGGCGCTGCCGCTGAACTGCCGCACTTCAAAGGCATTATGTCTTTGGCCACCCAAGCTGGAGACACATTTTCAGGAGTGCCTTCTTTTTCTACGCCCGCGCCTGCTGTTGCCTCGGGTTTGGAGTCGGATTCCATGAAGAGTACGATGACGATGACGACGACAACGACGACGGCGACGACAGCTTTAAATGAAAGTGTGACGGCAGCGGCAGTTGTTTCAACAAAAGCCGAAGGCGAAAGTGGTAAGAGGGAAATGCCTGGCAGTATTTTACAGAAATCTACGGCCGACAAGCCGCTGCTTTATCCTGCTGCCGCTGTGACCACACAAGTGAGTATTTCACACTTTTTCTCCTCCTCATAACGATATTTTAATGTTAAAATTTCCTTTTACAGTTTACCGCCGCTGGAATTCTACCCTTTGGCAATGATAACAAAGTGGCATCAGTCTCAGTGCCATCATCGGCAGTTGATAATGATCAAAAGTTGGCTTTTGGTGCCGCCAAGGCGGTGGCCAGTTCAGTTTCGAACGGATCAGGACCACGTCCCCTAGTGCCGCAGTCGCCGGTTGCTGTCACAACCCCATCACCATCGCCATTCAGTGCACGTGGATTGGCCACTTCGAGTGTGATTCTGGGGAGCAACAACACGAGAACCAGCAGTGGCCCGGAGGCTGCCACAGTGGCCACAGAAATGGCAAAGAATCAAAGTGCAGCAACAAGCTCCTCCTCCTCATTAGCTTCCTCAACAACAACCGCAGCAGCAGCAGCAGCAGCAGCAGCAGCGGCAAGCAGCAATGCAGCTTTAGTCAATGGTTTTCTTACCGGTTATCCGCCTGCCACAAGCACCACAGTGATTGCAAGCAGTACGCTGCCGCGTGCCTCGCCTACACATAACAACAGCAACAAATTGATGTCACCAGCAGCAGCAGCGGCAGCTGCAGCAGGAGGACCACCTGGAGCAGTCTCAACAGCAGCATCCTCGGCTGCTGCTGCTGCTGCTGCTGCTTCTGGCATGGGAAAGATGATGTTTGGCAGCGGAAGTACAGCAGCACCAGGATCGTCGCCGTTGCTCTTCTCAGGAGCGGGACAGCCCATGCCCATGCTTATACAGGCTCCACCTCCGTACCGTACGCCGTACGCCAACTATCCGCTGTTCACGCCGTACAGCAGTCTGACCACGCACGGATCGTACCTGCCGCCAGTATTGCCGACGATTGTTGCCACGCCCAACATACCGCCACCGCCCTCACCCTCGCATCATATTCGCAGCTCGGAGCTGGGAGCCAGAAGCAGCAGCAGCAGTCGCGGCGAGTCGCCATCGGCGGCTGGGCTGATGAAGGCAGCAAGCCAGTCGGTTCTACAAAACGTATCGATGGCAGCCCCTCCCGCCATGTTGCGCTCCATGACGCCCATCAGCAGTGGCAGCACCAACAGCAGCAGCAGCAGCGGCAGCAGCAGCAGCGCCTCGCAGCCCGTCGCTAGTGTCGTCACCACGAGCAGTGCCGGAAGCTTTCTCTCCTCCACAGCCGCAGCCCTGCCGCCCAGCCATTCGCATAATATTCTATCTCATTCCCACAATATGCCTGTCTACGGGTCAAGCAGCAGTGTCGCAACAGCAGCAGCAGCAGCAGCAGCAGCAGCGGCAGCAGCTTCTTCGCAACCGCTTCCTCCTCCAATATCTGCCCAAATACTGGCACAACCTGGGAACTTTTCATCGTTGTCTCATCATTTGCTGACCACGCACCCAGCAGCAGCAGCAGCAGCAGCGGCAGCAGCAGCACAACAGCAGCAGCAACAACAGCAGCAGCAGCAGCAACAACAACAACAGCAGCATCAACCAATAGTACGTTATTCATCTTCATCATCATCATCTGTAGCTGCTGCTGCTGCCTCCGCCTCCAACTTCAATTCCCCCTCAATCCTCACCGTCCAAAGTTTAACGACTGCGGTTACGTCGTCGTCGAGTCTGTCATCCTTATCGACGACCTCGTCGTCGTCATCATCATCGTCATCTGTGATCCAAAAGATTATTTCGCCCAAAGGTGAAAGTCCCAGCAATAAGGATCGGGATTCTAGTCACGGGTAAGATCGTATCAGAAATTCAAGAAAGAGCCATAAATATCTAATCTAAAATTCTTTTTTAGCAATCCAAGCATGAGGTCCTCACACGTGGCATCAAATCTACTGCCTGTGGTGTCGTCGCAAGGCCTTGGAGTGGGCTCTGCTGGTCCATTTTGTGGCATAGCATCAAGCCAATATGGAGGCACGCCTGTGTTGCCCTCGAATGCATCCATGATGACCAGCATGGGAATGGGAATGGGCAGCCTGTCGTCCTATCCATCAAAGGCAGCTCTATGGCTCAAGTAAGTTATCGTTATAATCTTAAAAAAATTCAATTAACCTTTTAATTTATGTTTGAAAATACGCAGTTCCCCCGCGAATGGAATGGTGACATCCTGTGCTGCTTCCTCAGCGCCTATAGTATCCAGTGGCAGCAGCAGTACTCGACCAACGCCGCCGCTGCTCAACTGCACGCCGGGAGGCATGGGCATGGGAATTGGCATGGGAGCGAGAAGTTCTTGCAATACAATATCGCCGCATCCATCCATTCCGTCAACTGCTAACCCGTCGCCGTACTTCCCAGCGTCTATGCCACAGCCACAATCGTCGCCATCCCCTGCCGCCATATCTTCAACGAGCTCTTCGGCCTCCCAATTGCCGATAGTGTCGCACGCTATGAGCAGTATTGTGACAACAGCAGCAGCGATTACGCCCACGCCCACCACTTCCTCATCCGCCTCATCCATGGTTCAACAACAGCCGGCGGTAGCGAGCAGCAGTGCCAGTACAAGCACGTCGGCTCATCCCTTTTCCGCCGAATCCCTGTTTCAGCCAAGCAAAAGTATGTTTTTTTGTTTTTTCTACAAAAGAAATGTCAATGTTTATATATAAATTATTTGCAGACGATCAAGCTGATTTGCTGCGTCGCGAGTTGGATAGCAGATTCCTGGATCGTTCGGGATTATCTGTTGCGGCTCCCACGCCGCCTTCGTCAACTTACTTGCGGCCGCCCGACCTGCAGCAGCCACAGCAGCAGCAGCAGCAGCAGCCGCCTCCGCCGCCGCCGCATCATCATCACCAGCACCAGCACACGCATCTGCATCAGCATCAGCAGCTGCTGCCACCGCCTCCGGTATCGGCAGCGGCAGCTGCCTCGACAGTACAGCCAAATCCGGGACAAATATTTCCGCCGCCCCTATTCAAGGACATTTCGAAAATGTCGGGCGTGGATCCGCAATTCTATCGCTCGCCGGGAGGCATGGGATTGCCAACTGGAGGAGGCTACGCGGGATATGCAGCGACTGGGCTCTTGCACAGTGGCTTGGGTGGACCAACGCCGTTTATGCCGCCCAACCATCTAACATCTTTTGCGCCCAAGGTAAGAGATGTTTTATTTATTCTTTTCGAGATTCTGTGTAGAAAAGTATTTGTAGTTGAATTTAAAATGGCATCAAATTACCCATTTTTTTATTTTAACAAGTTAAAAAAACAGTTCTATGAAGAACCAAATGTCAACAAATTAAAGCCTTATCGATCCTTTAGCTTAGCGGTAATCAAGATGCGAAAGAGGATGCTGATTAAGAAAGAGAAGGAGGGTTTAACAGACAGCAAAAACAGAGATAAAGAGAGACAGACAGATATATGCAGAGACAGGAAGAAAGATGGATATATTTACATATGTACATCCACAGAGTGCTGTTAATTGTGCTGTTAAGCACCGAATGTTATGGACAAATCTGTTAGGCATCGAATGTTATGTTGCTTAACAGCACAATTAACAGCACGCTGTTATTCTACAGTTAAATTGCAGATGTTAAGGATATCGATTTAACTGGTGGTTATTTTTAACGGTCAGATAGATTTTGAGGGATTTTGAGAATCTAAATCGCTTTTACTTGATAATAAAAATAAACAAAAATGGAAGCTTACCTTAAATATTAAATATTTATAATTATTTCATTTTATTTTATTATTTTTTTTTTACAGAAAACTGGTCGTTGGAATGCCATGCATGTTCGCATCGCGTGGGAAATTTATTATCACCAAAACAAGCAAAGCTCGGACAAATCCGGAGGCTGTCCTCCAGCGTCTTCTAGTCTTCTTGGCAACAATAGTTCCAGCGTGAACCCAGCCTCATCTGCGATCAACGCCCCAATTGCTGCCGGCAATCTGCTTAGCAGCGGCGGCGGTGGCGGAGGAAGCGTTAGTGGTGGAGCTAATACACCAGTTAATAATGTTGCCGCTGGCCCAGCTGTGGGCAGTGCTGTTGGTGGCGTCGTTGTGCCCAACGGACAGGCTTCAGCCTCGGCCATTGGTATTAAGACAGCGCCAGCGTTATCCATAAATACAACACCGCAGCATCTACTGCATCGTGCGAACGAAATGCCGCCCGCGGCCGCATTCGCCAGTGCTTTGCCCGGTCGATCTCCGTTTGAAGCCTCTCCCTTGGCGGCGAGCTTCATTGGTGCGCCACCTAGTCATATTGGTAGGTGGTAGTGTCTTTTGTCTCTTAAAAACTATTAGCTATCTGGTAAAACTAAAACTAAAACGTATTTTTGTCATTTACAGGAACAGCTGTGTCTCAGTTCGGACGCTACGTGACTCCCTTCGGATTCACAGGCCTAACGCATTTCGGTGGACATTTGGACTCGTGGAGGTAAGGTTTACTACAATAGATAGTAAATGCACTCTTTGGTGGGTGCGTGGCGAAGATAATCAGTGGATAACTAACGTTTTTTTTGGGTACGCTTTATCTTTCAGGACAAATGCCATGCAACGGAGTGTCGCCTATCATCCATCGAGTGCTTTAGCTTCCCCAAACTGGCCCATAAAGGCCGATCCCGGCCTGGACAATGCTCGTCGCGAGGCCGAGGAGCGAGAACGAGAGCTGCGAGAGCGTGAGCAGCGGGAGCGTGACCGGCAGCGACGCGAGCGGGAAGAGCGTGAGCGTAAGGAGAAGGAAGAGAAGCTGAAGCGAGAGCACCAGGAGCGGGAGAGAGAGCGCGAGCGCGATCGGAAGGAACGAGAGCGGGAGCGAAGGGAGATAGAGCGGCGGGAGATGGAACGAGAGCGGCTACTTCAGCAGCAGCGTATAAATGAAAGCAACAAGCAAGCAGCGGCGGCACAAGCTGCGGCGGCGGCTGCCTCGGCAGCACCTGTGCGTGACCGGTCGCCGCATCGAAACGTGGGCGAACTGAATACGGAAATACGCATCAAGGAGGAACACCCGCGACCGCCGACCAAAGACGAACAGGATGTAATGCTAATGCGCGCCTCGGCCGCTGCCGTTGCTGTGGGCGGAGATCCGCGCTATCACTCATCCTCGTTGGCAGCCGCTCAGGCAAATGCCGCCGCGGCTGCTGCCCATCACCATCATCATGCCAACTTCATGGCCGCCAGTCGACATGGTTTGGCACCGCCTCCGCCCTCGCATTTGGCCCGCACAATGATGCCGCCCACCCTGAGCGTTGGCGGGCCCATTACGCACTTTAGTGCCCCCGCTCCGCCCGGCTGGGGCATAGATCCATACCGCGATCCCTATCCCATCCTGCGCTACAATCCCATCATGGAGGCGGCCCTGCGCCACGAAGCGGAGGAGCGGCAAAAGGCTATCAATATCTATGCTGCCCAATCCGCCGCCCATTTGCGAGGCAAGGAGCCGAGCCCCATACCGCCGCCGCCAGTGGGTGTAGGAGTGGGTGCCTTGGGTCCACCGCCGCCCCATCACCGCCTGCAGATCGTTTCGCCTCAAAGCCAGCAGCCACAGCAGCAGCCCCAACAGCTGCAGCAGCCCGCAGGCAAGGCGAACACTGGACCCTCGTCGGTGGCGGGGGCACCGCCACCACCAATCGTAGGCATTCCAGTCCAGCACATGATGAGCGTCGATGCGTTGAGCCAACAGCAGCAGCAGCAGCAGCAGCAACAAGGAATAGTTAACACTAAAAAGGAAACGATCGATCACACAGCATCCATGGGAGGCTTGGTGGTGGGCGGTGCTAACGGTGGTGCAGGTGGAGGTGGAGGGGCTGGCGGCGGAGGAGGAGGAGGAGGTGGTGGTGGTGGTGGTCTCAGTACAGTAGTACCTGGCGGTGTAATAGGAATATCTCCAGTGTCATCAGTGGCGCCAAGTCGATGATAAGCGAATTATAAACGCTGCTTCTAGCCTCTAACTAAGTTATAATAACAGTGTACTAGCAAATAAGACGAAGAGGAAATTTTCAAAATTTCAAGCACACCATCTCCATCTGTAGGGATAGAGCTTCGATGACTTTACAGGTAAACACATCGATGCACCAGCTCTACCTGTGCACATCCTGATTCCTTATTACCGATTCCTGATTACCGATTCCCCTTCCTACCTTCCTTCCTTTCACTTTACCCCTCTCCCTTTCCTCGCAGCCAGAGAGAACACCAATAAATAAATAAAGCGCAACGCTTTTGTAAACTACATTTAAATAAAATACGACGTTTGAGTGCAGTATTTGTATTGCCAGCGTGAGGAAAGTCAAAAGAAAAAGAGCAAGAAACTAGGAATAGAGACAAAGAAAGAGAGAGAGAGAGAGAGAGAAATTAATCAAATTAAATGAGGTAAAGACTTCCTTGTACTTCACACACACACACACACACACCTAGAGTTTTCAGTCCCAAAGCACAACAAGCACCATCACTGATTCCCCCATCATGCATCCCCCCCATACATTACCTTCCTCGACTCGCATAATCTTGTCTCGCTTGGTGACGTCACACGTATAAGTAATATAAGGATAAACCTTACTTATTTATAATAAAAAAATACAAAAAATGATTAGTATAAACAAGAGAAAGCAAAAACAAACTTAAGTTGGCAAAACATTTAGTTTAGTAGATTCTAGTGTATTTGTATTATTTGTATAATATATAATATATGGTATATATACATATAGGGTTAAGGAACGAACAGCCAAGCGGCGGCAAACATAATTCGATCGATTGTAAATATTTATAAATATAGAAATATAAACAAACAAACATATTCGACAAATGGAACTCATGATGTACTCTACTAGCTATACGATGACATCAACACATGCAGCTTATGGACATCCAAACTATGATGACGATGCAATGATACATAACTGTATGTATATTCTGTGACAGCTTCATTCCCTTCGTGCATTACATGTTTAAGGACTTATTATCACATATGCAATTTATGTAAAAAATGAGAAAAATTAATAATAGAATCATTACAAAAACTAAAGAACCCCTTCTTCTGAATTGTTTTTAACTGCGGGAGAATTCAAGAAAAATTAACTTGACTGTTTCTGGGATTGAAACTAGAAATGAATAATAATAATAATAAAATTTCATGTTTATTCATGTTTATATATTCAATTTTTATTTAATTACCATTCTCAGTATTTCAATTTTATAATACATAAAGCCGAACGCGCTTTTAATATTTATTTTAGCGTTTTCTCATTTGGTTATCTATTATACAATAAACCCTTTTTTTTACACAATTACTCTTATACGGTATATTCAAGCATTATGTTATTTCGAAATTAATCATAAAAAAAGCATTGCATTTGACAAATTTAAATTAATATTACACAATATTGTTTGCTTGCAATCCTCCAAATGTCATAATTTTTACTTTACTGATTTTGTGCTTAAAAGAAAATTTAGTTTACATTAAAAATAAGCGTTATACCTTTTCTTATTGCTCTTTTTTTATTTATTTCATTTTTTTTCTTGTATTTTTGAATAATTTCTTACTCTTAATATTTAAAAATGGCTTTCGACTTTTGAATCAGTTTAAACGAGGTAATTGATTATCATTTTTTTCGTCAAATATTAATTATAAATATACTTACCATTTACAATAAAATGGGATCGAAAGAAATCAGGAAATCAAAAGGAGATCTTCTTAAACATTGTGAGCTTAAAATAAATTAATTTTATGCCCTTGCAGTGGGTATTATTATTTGTCTGTTGTCTTGATTTATCTTTTATACACACGCAGAATAAGTCTAAAATTATATCTCCATATATGTATGTAGGAAAGTATTCTTAGGCACGACCCAAAAAAATATGTATCGTTTCTTTTTAATTATAATTTATTTTAATAATTTATTTCTTTTATAAAGAGAGACAACCTAGTCAATCTATCTGAAAGTCCTTCATGAAATATCACTGAAACTAAATCAAGTCCCTTGAATTTCCACAATTTCTTTAAGAAGCAGACAGATAAATGGAACCTGCCAATACTGATATATAATATTATAATGTATAGTACATACTTTATAATGTCAAAAACTAGTTCATTCAAAGATCCTGCTGCGGCCACAAATTCTGGTCTTTATAATACAAATCTTTAAGAACAAGTCATTATTTATTTGAATTTTTAGTAGTTTTATTTTACAGTTTACGAACCCTAGTTTTGGCATTATAATTTTGAAAATACATTCCGCATTTATTGTATTATTTGTTGCATTAACCCATTTAATTTCTGAAATTATTATTAATGACTTTTCGGATTTGTTGCTGGCATATTTTTAAATGTAATTTGACGTGTTCTTAGGTTATCACATGTATCATTAGCAGTTTTCCATCATCTTGGGCCGATCATGTTGGTAATTGTGAAGATTTTAAAATTTGCAGAGTTAAAATATCGACAGTATCGTTATTTATTTCAATTCTCGAGAAATCTATCTATGTATAAAGCGCTTGAAGATTTAAAACAGAGCGATTACTTTCCTATAAACGTTGCCAGAAAGACAGACAGAGTTGGTAAAAGTGTTCATAGATATTTTATAATAGAATGTCAACCATTTCTGCGTTACAGATAATAATAATACCCTTTACAAGAGTGTACACACGAAATGCATAAAGATCGCTTTACTTTACTCGACTCAAAATTGTATTTACATACTACATAGTTTTGGATACACTGCTTTCGAAATATGTTCTTTTTTGTTTTTGTTTTTTTTGTTTGTATTTATGCGTTTTCTCAATTTTTGTTTTATGATAATAGTTGGCTGATTTGCGAAAGCAGACTTAAACTCAATTATCATATAAAAATATTTCTAATTTAAGTAATATCTAAATAATAGTTGTTTAAAATTACTGACTTGATAGAATGAAAATCTTTTTTAATAATAATCATAATTAAATTCTGAGAAACTTGGCTGAAATTTGTGTTCAATTTCGGTTCTTTGTGCGCCTAAGAACGACGACGACGACTCAAAGCTCTGAGCGCGCATTTGCTTCATTTCTCTTTGATTTGAGCTTTTTTTTAACATTCGGAGAACGTGATAGCGCGATTCTGTTCAACGCTCGCACAGGGAGGGACGAGATGATGATAAGATGGCAAGTATGCCACAAGATCTCACATAATCAAAGATAATCATTACGATTCTTTAAAGAATTGTGTTCAATTTACAATTGTGTATGTTTGTGTGTGTGTGTCGTCAACTAGCCGCATAGTTAGATCATGTGCAACTGCTGCTGCTCGTTGAGTTTGAAAGACGCCGGCGCATTGCTTAGGAGGTGAAAAGGCACGCTAGCAGCATCCAGTGTTGGTGGCGACGCTGCCGCCGTCGTGGCTGCCGTCGTCGCTGGACTATTGCTGCCGCTGGTACTTGCTATGCCGGCCTTTAGCTGCATCGTGTCGAGGGATACGTGCTGATGCTGTTGAGACGATGTGATGTGATGTGACGACGACGTTACGATAGACGGCGCTGACGCTGACGCTGACGCCGACGCTGCCACTGCCGCTGCCGCCAGTGTCCCTGAGTTTGTCGTTGTGATGATTATGTTGCCGGCATGCGAGGCACCACGTCCGCGCTTCCGTTTCGGAAGAATTCCCTTGCGAGCCATGTAAAAGCGAATGGTGGAGACAGGAATATTGAACATATTGCTGACGGTCTGGAATGTCTCGCCCTTGGAAACACACTTGGCCGCTTGTGCCAGCGATGCCTCCGAGCGTCGGACACGTTTATAAGAAGTATAACCATCGACGGAGTTGGATAGCAGCCCCAAGGAGGTATTCGCTAGCGATGTGTCATGTGGGTCTGTCTCCGTCATGCTCAGCGACAGGCAGGAAGCGCTGCCCTTGGCCGCACCTGTTGTAAAACTATTGTCATTGTCCTCGACATCATTAATGGCCACATAATTGTGATCGTCTTCAATCGCAGTATCCATATAATGCGGCTGCTGCTGCTGCTGCTGCTGATGAAGCTGAAGTTGTGCTCTGCAAAAGGGGAAATGTGTTCGGTTTAGCATTATCTACAAGGATATTTCCCCTTTAACCCACCTCGGTTGCTGTAGATAACCCACATTCGTTCTGCTGCTATTGCTGTTTGCCAATGATGTGCCAGCGGATGGATTATAATCCTCAAAATGATCTCTGTAGGCATTCCAATTGTTGGACACTTCGTCCGCCGATTCGTCTTCAGTGGGTGCATTCGAGTTGCTGCCCAGAGTGGGCGCCGTGGGGCATTGTTGAGCATTGTTAGTACCATTAATTTGGTGATGTCGTTGGCGCGCTTCCTTGATAATCTGCTGCTGTTGCTGCTGCTGTTGCTGCTGCTGCTGCTGTTGCTGCTGCTGCTGCTGTTTGGATGTCAGAACTGGAGGGGTGGTGGTAGTTGAGGTTGACGTTGTTGTTGAATTTGTGGCTGCATCGTCCATAATATCAGTGCTATCCAATCGGCTGCCTGGTTCCTGCTTTGCTTGAGCCTGCTGGAGCTGCTTGTAATTTATCGTTGCCTCCGAACCATAGAGTCCACGAATCCTTAGCTGTTCGGCACAGCGCAGCAACTGTCCCAGCCCGGCCTGTGTGACATTCACCTCGCCTTTGTACATGAAATCGACAAGCGCCTGGATTTCCCAGAGCTTAATCTCTCGCGGCAATATAATGACAGGATGCTTGCACGGATGCTCGGCCAGTATGGTCTCGAAGTAGGTGGAGCAGGCGGCCAGCACTAGACGGTGACATTGCAGCTGATGGCCCTCGCAGGCCAGCGTCACATCCACGAATCTCTGTCCGGCCAAGAGCTGGGGAAAGGCGGCGCCAATGCTACCCAAATGACTGTTCCAGCGCACGCAAAACTCTTGCGTGACGGCGCTCATTGCGTTCGAAAGAAGGTTCTCTACTAATATCTCTGCTGCAGTTATCCAGTTATCTAAATTATAAGATCTATGAATTTACTTCCTTGTTCACCTGGAAAAAGACGGATATTATCAATGGATTCTGGATTTGTAAATAATAAAAGGTATAATACGTACATACTTGGTGACACAAAAAAAAACACACACGGAAATCTCAAGTGCTTCGGTTTATCAAAATTTATTTCTTTTTCTCTGCAAGTAGAAATGTTTTTGTTTTTAATTAATTTAAATATATTTAATATTCATTTTTAAGATCTATCATCGATCTGACACTACGTATTTCTGGTTTTAAACTAATATTACTTCTGATTCACTCAATTTACTTAAAAACGAACGAACTTTTTGATTATTTCTATAAGCAGTGTCCGGGCACTGAATGTGAAGCTCGGACCCCGGCTTGCTTCGTTTGCCGGTACTTGGATCATCACCCTCTTCCCCGAAACTACAATGAGTATCAATTTCAAACTCTTAACCCTCTAATGCCAATATTTAAAATAATGTATAAAAAAACTGCCTCAAGGCTGTTGGTGGGTTAAGGTTTTGTTTTAGCACACTGGCGCCATCTATCAAAACATAACGCTCTGAACCAGGTTCTAAGGAAATGTACGTATAAACATATTTATGTTTGTACTGAAATTAAATAACCTTTAAAACAAAAAACATATCGTTCTCTGAACCATCTTGTTTATGATAACAATAAGAACATTTTTTGCTGTGCCTGTCACGGCGTTCACCTGAAAGGAGCACCAAAACAATAAATGCGAAACACACACACACACACACACACATACAAACATATGTTTATACATACACACACGCGTGTGTTTGAGTCGGTGAGGTCCCTGCTGAGTCGCTGAGCTCTAATAAGAGAGAGAGCGAAAAAAAGAAAACAACAAATAGAATTCTGCAAGGCGGCTCAGGTCGTTAATAAAAATATAAACAAAGATAGTATTCCAAATACTTTGCATTTATTCAAGATGTATGCGTACTTGCGTACTTACAATCGCCTGTCTGTATGTATGCAGAGGTAAGCACTTTTTATCGTTTCCATTCCTTCTATATTTAGTGTAAAGGATGTGGATGTGTGCTCTTGCAGAAATATACCAACATACATATGTACATACATATGTATGCATAGATGTATTCATAAATACATACCTGTTTGTAAAAAAAAGAATTGTATGAATTTCTGCCTTTTGAGTTAAGGAGCGAGGCAATTTTTGGCGTTAACTATTCGGAGTTTGGAGTTTTGAGTTTTGAGGTACAAACGTGGGGTGAAAACAATTTGCAAGTTAGGCGTGATGCGGACTACAACATACAAATGTCCTGTGCGCGTGAGCTACCAACGCCTGGGTCTTTTTGTTTAATAAAAGAACTACACTAGCATGACTCACATACACACACATGATTGCACATACATAAGTGGTTAAAAAGATTCTATTGATTTTTCTTATTAGTTTAAGAGGTCTGCAAGCTATTCCAAGGCATTATTTCGAAAATGTCCATTCATTCATATGGCGATGCTGCGCGCGGTTTTATTAATTTCGTTGGCGGCTAAACAATCACTGATTGGACACTTACTAGAACCAAAATTAACAAGAAGCGCATGTGTTGAAGCGATGTTAAAAATATACGTTTATGCACCTTTCTTAAGTCGCGTTATTTTCAATTAAATTTAAATGGAGAAATTAAAATTTGCTTTCGCGCTGCCAACTTCTTTTATAATCATTGTTATTTAAAAAACGCGTTAGGGATTAATGTTGGCATCTACTCAATTACTGCAAATATAGCTATCGAACTGACCAAACTATCGATAAAATAAACTGATCTGGCAACATTTTGGATTTTTTAGTGACAAATTGCAACTTTTTGAGATTTTTTAGGAGCTAAGCCCAATTTTCGTTTGGCAACACTGTTCCATCTCTATTTTTCAGTCGTCCGAATAGTTAAACAATGAATTATGTGTGTTGTTGAGTTAAATAAGAATTAAATTTGTAATCTGCTTCTGTGTGCTCACTCAGTCGCCGTCAAGCAACAAAGCGACGTTTTCGTGTATGTACGTTCAAATATACCTACAGACTGATAATTTGTGCAATAAATACAGAGTTAAATGCAACACGCATATTTTGTGTAAAACAAAGAGAAATTTCATGTTTTTGTTTTTGCAGTAGATCTCGGTTTTTCGTTTTTTTTTCTTTCGGTCAATGTATTTGTGCTGTTAATTTTTTTTTTCTTTCTCAAGTAACCATTACGTGTTTATGTGGCATACTGCGGCACCACTGCTAATGTATGGTATACATATGTGTGTGTGTTTTTTTTCCGATACAGATTGGATACATATATGATATGTAAAGGTGAAAGTTCAATTAATTGTGGTGCATTTATTTATTTTGGGCTGTACAGCAGTTGAAGCGCAAATTAATTAATTGTACTTGTGCCGTGCCGCTGAATAAACGAGAGCAAACTTTTGTGTACCTGTGTGTGTGTGTGAGTGAGTGAATGACTAATTCTTCAAAGCACAACTCAACATGGCTGACTTTAACTGTGGTGGGCAGAGTGTGTGTGTGCTTTAACGACGATATATCGCTGCCTCTTTTCTTCCCAAGTACTAGATTCCGCTCTCGCACAAAAAAAAAAAAGTTCTGTGAATTTCTCCACTGGGCACCAAATGCAGAATTTGTACATATTTTATCTTCGCTGAGCGGAAGGAATTCTTTGATAATGATTTCGAGTTTTCACAACTTTAACATATGTGCGTTTATCTGTGCCTACATATCCTCTATGTTTCATTTTAAGGGCGTTTCTTCTTGTTATCTCTACTGTCAACTTTTTTCCCCCCCATTTGATGACGCTGTCACTTTCTATCAACAAAGTAGCATTTTGACGCCTTTAATTTTCGTTATGCCTATTAAAATCTTTTCCATTTAGTTGTCAACTCAAGTTAACTGAATAAATCGAAACAAAGACGAGAAAGAAAACAAAGGAACCGAACCGAAAAAAAATAACATTTGATCGAATCAAACGAAGAAAAAAAGAAGGAAATAAAAAGGTGTGCAGCAAATCTTAACAGAAATCATCATCACCTACTACCAGCATTGCTTGTGCAGGCCGTTAAGATGACGCAACCGTTGCCCATTCGTTTTCAGGAGCACTTACAGGTAAGTCAGTCTTCGGTGCCGGTTTACCGGTTTTCGTTAATCAAATAAAAAAAATAGAGGGTGCACCACCTTTTGAGCAACTTGTTGAGCTCTCCTCCCCGCTCGCTGCAACTGCAAAAGAACAATGTTAAATAGAAACATTTTTTCTAGTATTTTTTTTCTATGTAAAGAAAGCAAGTTAATGCAAAAGGTAGTACATACTAATTTTTTGTATTAATTGTATTAAGATAATGCAAAGGGAGTATATACTAATTTTTTGTATTAATTGTATTAAGATAATGCAAAGGGAGTATATACTAATTTAAGTATTAATTATGGTATTAAGATAATGCAAGGGGAAGGAGTATATACTAATTTTTTGTATTAATTGTATTAAGATAATGCAAAGGGAGTATATACTAATTTGTTGTATTAAATATTGTATTAAGAAAATGTAAAGGAAGTATATACTAATTTTAGTATTAATTATTGTATTAAGATAATGCAAAAGAGAGTACATACTAAATTTTTGTATTAATTGTTGTATTAAGATAATGCTAAGGAAGTATATACTAATTTGTTGTATTAATTATTGTATTAAGATAATGCAAAGGGAGTATATACTAATTTGTTGTATTAATTATGGTATTAAGATAATGCAAGGGGAAGGAGTATATACTAATTTTTGTATTAATTATTGTATTAAGATAATGCAAAGGAAGTATATACTAATTTATGTATTATTTACTTTCCTTTTTCTTAGCTCACAAATGTTGGAATCAACGCCAATTCCTTCTCCTTTGGCACCCTCACAATGGAGTCGGATAAGTTCATATGCGTGCGGGAGAAGGTTAACGATACCAACCAAGTGGTGATCATTGACATGAACGATGCCACCAATCCCACTCGCCGTCCCATATCAGCTGATTCGGCAATTATGAATCCAGCAAGCAAGGTTATTGCGCTCAAAGGTAAATTGTAAAGAAAATAACATGTAAAATCTGTAAAAAGATGTATAATTTATGATATTATTTGCTAAAACTAACATTTTATATGTTTATTTTTTTGCATTTTTCCCACCCATTTTGTAGCTCAAAAGACATTGCAGATCTTTAACATTGAAATGAAATCGAAAATGAAGGCTCATACAATGACCGAGGATGTGGTTTTCTGGAAATGGATATCCCTGAATACCCTGGCTCTTGTCACCGAAACTAGCGTCTACCATTGGTCCATGGAGGGCGATTCGATGCCACAGAAGATGTTTGATCGTCACTCCTCCCTCAATGGATGTCAAATTATCAATTATCGATGCAATGCATCGCAGCAATGGCTTCTCCTTGTTGGCATATCGGCTCTACCGAGTCGCGTTGCCGGCGCCATGCAGCTGTATTCCGTGGAACGTAAAGTTTCGCAGGCCATTGAGGGTCATGCCGCTAGCTTTGCCACCTTTAAGCTGGATGGCAATAAGGAGCCAACGACACTGTTCTGCTTCGCTGTACGCACCTCGAGCGGCGGCAAGCTGCACATCATTGAGGTGGGAACACCGCCGACCGGCAATCAGCCATTCCCCAAGAAGGCCGTCGATGTATTCTTCCCGCCGGAAGCTCTAAATGATTTCCCCGTGGCTATGCAAGTGTCGGCCAAGTATGATACCATCTATTTGATAACCAAATATGGATATATTCATCTGTACGACATGGAAACTGCGACGTGCATCTACATGAATCGTATATCGGCCGATACGATTTTTGTGACGGCACCGCACGAGGCCAGTGGCGGCATCATTGGCGTCAATCGCAAGGGTCAAGTGCTTTCGGTGACCGTTGACGAGGAGCAAATCATTCCGTACATCAATACGGTCCTCCAGAATCCCGATTTGGCGCTGCGCATGGCTGTTCGCAACAATTTGGCGGGAGCCGAGGATTTGTTTGTGCGAAAGTTCAATAAACTCTTCACCGCCGGCCAATATGCCGAAGCGGCCAAGGTGGCAGCGTTGGCACCGAAGGCCATATTGCGTACACCGCAAACGATTCAGCGTTTCCAGCAGGTTCAGACGCCGGCGGGCTCAACCACCCCGCCGTTGCTGCAATACTTTGGCATTCTGCTCGATCAGGGAAAGCTGAACAAATTCGAGTCCCTGGAGCTGTGTCGCCCCGTTTTGCTGCAGGGCAAGAAGCAGCTGTGCGAGAAGTGGCTGAAGGAGGAGAAGCTCGAGTGCAGCGAGGAGCTGGGCGATCTGGTGAAGGCATCCGATCTAACTTTGGCTTTATCCATTTATCTGCGCGCCAATGTGCCGAACAAGGTTATTCAATGCTTCGCGGAGACGGGACAATTCCAGAAGATTGTGCTGTACGCCAAGAAGGTTAACTACACGCCGGATTACGTTTTCCTGCTGCGCTCGGTTATGCGCAGCAATCCCGAACAGGGAGCCGGCTTTGCCTCAATGCTGGTGGCCGAAGAAGAACCCTTGGCGGACATTAATCAAATTGTGGACATCTTTATGGAACACACAATGGTGCAGCAGTGCACTGCCTTCTTGCTCGACGCCCTCAAGCACAATCGACAGACTGAGGGTGCCCTGCAGACGCGCCTCCTGGAAATGAACTTGATGTCGGCACCGCAAGTGGCCGATGCCATTCTGGGCAATGCCATGTTCACTCACTACGATCGCGCTCACATTGCCCAGCTGTGCGAGAAGGCGGGCCTGCTGCAGCGTGCCTTGGAGCACTACACCGATCTGTATGACATCAAGCGAGCCGTTGTCCACACGCACATGCTGAATGCCGAGTGGCTGGTCAGTTTCTTTGGCACCCTCTCGGTGGAGGACTCGCTGGAGTGCCTCAAAGCCATGCTGACGGCCAATTTGCGTCAGAATCTGCAAATTTGCGTGCAAATTGCCACCAAATACCACGAACAATTGACCACCAAGGCGCTGATTGATCTCTTCGAGGGATTCAAGAGCTACGACGGACTGTTTTACTTCTTGAGCAGCATTGTGAACTTCTCGCAGGACCCCGAGGTGCATTTCAAGTACATTCAGGCCGCCTGCAAGACGAATCAAATCAAGGAAGTGGAGCGCATTTGCCGCGAATCCAATTGCTACAATCCCGAGCGAGTTAAGAACTTCCTAAAGGAGGCCAAGCTAACGGATCAGCTGCCCTTGATCATTGTTTGTGATCGCTTTGACTTTGTGCACGATTTGGTGCTCTATCTCTACCGCAATAATCTGCAAAAGTATATCGAGATTTATGTGCAGAAGGTGAATCCCTCGCGCCTGCCCGTTGTGGTGGGAGGACTGCTCGATGTCGATTGCAGTGAGGATATCATTAAGAATCTGATTCTGGTGGTTAAGGGTCAGTTCTCGACGGACGAGCTGGTGGAGGAGGTGGAGAAGCGTAATCGTTTGAAGCTGCTGCTGCCTTGGCTGGAGTCGCGAGTCCATGAGGGTTGCATTGAGCCGGCCACCCACAATGCTTTGGCCAAGATCTACATTGATTCGAACAACAATCCGGAGCGATTCCTCAAGGAGAATCAGTACTACGATAGCCGCGTTGTGGGACGCTACTGCGAGAAGCGTGATCCCCATTTAGCCTGCGTGGCCTATGAGCGCGGACAATGCGATCGCGAATTGATTGCCGTTTGTAATGAGAATTCGCTGTTCAAGAGCGAAGCTCGCTATCTTGTCGGGCGTCGCGATGCCGAGCTGTGGGCCGAGGTACTGTCCGAGGCCAATCCCTACAAGCGCCAGCTGATCGATCAGGTTGTCCAGACGGCGCTGTCCGAGACCCAGGACCCCGACGACATCTCGGTGACCGTCAAGGCCTTCATGACCGCCGACTTGCCAAACGAACTGATTGAGCTGCTTGAGAAGATTATCCTGGACTCGTCGGTGTTCAGCGATCATCGCAATTTGCAGAATCTTTTGATTCTGACCGCCATCAAGGCGGATCGCACCCGTGTCATGGACTACATCAATCGTTTGGACAACTACGATGCCCCGGACATTGCCAATATTGCGATCAGTAACCAATTGTACGAGGAGGCCTTTGCCATCTTCAAGAAGTTCGATGTGAACACCTCCGCCATTCAGGTGCTCATCGATCAAGTGAACAATTTGGAGCGTGCCAATGAGTTCGCCGAGCGTTGCAATGAGCCCGCGGTGTGGTCGCAATTGGCCAAGGCTCAGCTGCAGCAGGGACTGGTCAAGGAGGCCATCGATTCGTACATCAAGGCCGATGATCCGAGTGCCTATGTGGATGTCGTTGATGTGGCCAGCAATGTGGAGTCATGGGACGATCTGGTGCGTTATCTGCAAATGGCCCGCAAGAAGGCACGCGAGAGTTACATTGAGAGCGAGCTGATCTATGCCTACGCTCGCACCGGACGTCTGGCCGATCTGGAGGAGTTCATTTCGGGCCCCAACCATGCTGACATTCAGAAAATTGGCGATCGCTGCTTCAGCGATGGCATGTACGATGCCGCCAAGCTGCTGTACAATAATGTCAGCAACTTTGCCCGTCTGGCCATCACGCTGGTGTATCTGAAGGAGTTCCAGGGAGCCGTGGATTCGGCGCGTAAGGCCAACTCAACGCGCACCTGGAAGGAGGTGTGCTTCGCCTGTGTCGATGCCGAGGAGTTCCGTTTGGCCCAAATGTGCGGATTGCACATTGTCGTTCATGCCGATGAGCTGGAGGATTTGATTAATTATTATCAGAATCGCGGACATTTTGATGAATTGATTGCCCTGCTGGAATCGGCTTTGGGCCTGGAGCGTGCCCACATGGGCATGTTCACGGAATTGGCAATTCTTTACTCCAAATTCAAGCCATCGAAGATGCGCGAACACTTGGAGCTGTTCTGGTCGCGGGTTAACATTCCGAAGGTTCTGCGTGCCGCCGAATCGGCACATTTGTGGTCAGAGCTGGTCTTCCTTTACGATAAGTATGAGGAATATGACAATGCCGTGCTGGCCATGATGTCCCATCCAACGGAGGCGTGGCGTGAGGGACACTTCAAGGACATTATCACGAAGGTGGCCAACATTGAGCTCTACTACAAGGCAATTGAGTTTTATTTGGACTTCAAGCCGCTGCTATTGAACGATATGCTCCTCGTGCTGGCACCCCGCATGGACCACACTCGTGCCGTTGGCTACTTCTCGAAAACCGGCTATTTGCCGCTAGTCAAGCCCTATCTGCGCTCAGTCCAATCTCTCAACAACAAGGCAATCAATGAAGCTCTCAATGGACTCCTAATCGACGAGGAGGACTACCAAGGACTGCGCAATTCGATCGATGGCTTTGACAACTTTGATAATATCGCCTTGGCTCAAAAGCTGGAGAAGCACGAACTCACGGAATTCCGCCGCATCGCTGCCTACTTGTACAAGGGTGAGTTTGGATTCTATTTGCATAATATTTATTTATTTATGATTTAATTATATCGTAATTAGGCAATAACCGCTGGAAACAGAGTGTTGAACTCTGCAAAAAGGACAAACTCTATAAGGATGCCATGGAGTATGCCGCAGAGTCGGGCAAGCAAGATATTGCCGAGGAGTTGCTGGGCTGGTTCCTGGAGCGTGATGCCTACGATTGCTTTGCAGCATGTCTTTATCAGGTAATGTTTTAAATACTAAATTCAAATTGGGTTTTTATTTAAGTTTGAAATCTTTTGTTAACATTTCCTTTAGTGCTACGACTTGCTGCGCCCAGATGTCATTTTGGAGCTGGCCTGGAAACACAAAATCGTTGACTTTGCCATGCCTTACTTAATACAGGTAATGTTTTTTGGAATTAATCATCATTTTATTGCTTGCATTTGGTTTATAATGCTATTTGATGTCTAGGTTTTGCGCGAATACACCAGCAAGGTCGATAGATTAGAGCTGAACGAAGCTCAGCGGGAAAAGGAGGACGATACTACGGAACATAAAAATATTATTCAAATGGAGCCACAGCTAATGATCACTGCTGGCCCGGCAATGGGCATTCCGCCGCAATATTCGCAGAATTATCCGCCAAATGCCGCGGCGTCTGTTGCAGCAGCGTCAGCAGCAGGAGCAGGGCGTAACATGGGTTATCCGTATTTGTAGGCAACATTATAATTCTAATTATACAACATTAAACCATTAATTAAAACGACCTTTACAAAATAAATGTATCAGCATTATAAAGAAAATACCAATAAAACAAGAACAATAATAATAATCGTCAAAAAACAAAAAAAAAAAAAAAGAAGAGAATGCATATAAACAACACGAATTCAGATCAAGAATAAGTCGTAAAATCATTATTCAACACAAAAACATCGAAGTTTTAAAAGTTTTCGATGAGTTATCGATTAATGTCGATATGTATCCATTGCTAGACGCATTGGTTCGATTTTTGGCGTGTTTTTCTTGTTATTCCTTTATATATAGAGAAATAAATTGCTTTTATCATATTTAATGATTTTGTTTTTGATTAAGAAAGCGAAAACAGAGATAAAGAGATCAAGCATAAATAAATATATACATATTAATACTGATTTTACAATTTTCAATTTAAAGACGGAAATAGCTTATTAATTTGGGCTTCAAATATTTTAATAAACATATGTATGTATGTATAAGAACATATTTTAGCATTGCAATTGACGACACTGTTTGTAATTATTTCAAGATTTCATTTATTATAAACAACTTGATACATTTTAATTCATATTCCAACTATTATTTGTAAACGAGACTCGATACTAAATACTTTTACTGTTCGATTTCCTGTAAGAAATATTACATTCAAATATGAATAATAAATCTTCAGTGTCGTAGTTGTGACACTGTTTCGTAAACATTTTAAAAAATATACTTGCAATTTTACAGTTATGCTGCGGGATGCATGCACATTCATACGTACATACGTTTACATTAAATAATTATTTAGTTAAGTTAATACCCCAATCATTTCCAAAACACTTTAATTACAACTTTTAAGTAATTATTCATAATTATGTATGCTTGTGCTACTGGGTTCCGAAAAATTAACATATACATAAATACATATGCATTACTAAACCTTGTATTATTATTACATTTATTTATTACTCTTCTGTATGCGACAAATTGTCAAAAAACTTTATTATTTTACTCAAACAATCAAATTTAGTTATATTAAAGTTGAAACCATCAGTTGTGTTTTTTGCTCTTTTGCAAATATATAAAAAGATTTAAACAACATAACTATTGATACACACACACATACATACATATATTCAAAGTATTATTGTACCTTATGCCTTTAATATTTTCTTATATTATTTCAAGAAACTTATTTAATAC
Organism: Drosophila truncata; assembly: GCA_008042515.1. NCBI lineage: Eukaryota > Metazoa > Arthropoda > Insecta > Diptera > Drosophilidae > Drosophila > Drosophila truncata. The sequence continues at coordinate 48,291 of VNJQ01004440.1, forward strand.
AAATACAAATTAAAAATTATATTAAATTATATATGCAATTATTTTTATTTGTCTTTTTTGGGTTACCGAATCGGGGCATCAATTACAGACAATGCATTTGGGGTGTTAATGCCTTAATTAAAAAGTATAGTATTGTAGTTTACAGTATAGTTAATATAATAATAGTATAGTTTTTTCCTGGGCGTAATGATTGCAACCTTTCCTAGTCCCTTTTCCGAGGAATTCACTTTGTTAGTGGAGATTGGAGCTTCTCTGCATTTTTTCCTATATAATATTATTAATATACAGAATAATAATAATAAAACAAAATTAACTAAAAGTTCTTATTGATTTTATGGATTTTAATGTATACTAACTATTATTTCAGTTTTATTTTATTAAAAATATTTATTTATTTATATATTTGTATTAATCTGTTTTAAAAAGTAACGTTTTCTGTTTTCAAAACGATAAGAAACCGATAATTTTGATTTTGGTTTAGATATACTACAAAATTTTGGTATTTTACAACACTGTGTATCGATAGCTTACATTTGTGCCGATTGCTTTTCTTAAAATATCGTGTGTGTCCACACTGAAAGTATATAAGAAAACGAAATTCACTGTGCGAAAATGAAATTCACCACGAGCCCAGCTGGTTTTTGGCAATTTTTATAGCCAAGGCAACTTTAAAAATATCGCGATGATAATATCGATATATCGATAATTTGATATATTTCCGACATCCCTATCCATGTGGCAGCGTTGTTGTGATTTGGCAGAGAAGTGAGACAAAAATTTAGAAACATGTCGGAGCTTAACTTAGAGTTAAAGAAGCTAAGGGAACTGGTAAGTAGTGAACCCTCTAGGCCGTACCCCCAACTAAGCATATCTCAAACAAATTCAATGCAGGAACTTAAGACGAACGGACTAGCTACCCGGCTAAATTCTGGCTCCTCTGACCAGCTCGACGGCGATCTGATTCAGCTGCAAATTGAAAATAAAAAGCTGAAGCACCGCCTGCAGATTCTAAACAAGGTAATATTTGAACTCTCCAGACGGTGAATAATATCTTTAATTTAATTAATATCTTTCTTTTCTCAGTCTATTGCAGAGGAATCAACAGGTGCAAATAATTGCGAAAATTCCTCGATCACTGAGCTTTTGGAGAATGTTTTTGCGCAAGCAATTGCATTGGCATATCCCGAATATAGCAAGACTCCTGTGCTGATAGCTCCTGTCAACAGTGGATCGGCGAAATTCGGCGACTATCAGTGCAACAATGCTATGGGCTTGGCGAAGAAGTTCAAGGAAGCCGGCATTAATAAGTCCCCGCGTGAAATTGCCATCGAGTTGCAACGAAACTGCCCTCCATCGCCCATTATAGACAAGCTCGAGGTAGCTGGAGCAGGCTTTGTGAATGTTTTTCTAAGCAAGTGAGTCTTTTAATGATTTGCAAATGGATTGCGGCTTCACTGAATCCTTTTTTTGCAGGACATTTGCGGCAGAAGCCCTGAGCAGCCTGTTGCGGGACGGCATTAAACCGCCATCGGTGCCCAAGAAGCGTGTCTTGATCGACTTTTCGTCGCCGAACATTGCAAAACAAATGCACGTTGGTCACTTGCGTTCCACAATAATTGGTGAATCGATTTGCCGCCTGCTGGAGTTTCTGCAACACGATGTATTGCGTATAAATCATCTTGGCGATTGGGGAACCCAGTTTGGAATGTTAATAGCCCATTTGGAAGACCGCTTCCCCAATTATCTGAACGAGAGCCCGCCCATTCATGACTTGCAATTGTTCTACAAGGAATCCAAACTGCGGTGCGTGTGTCTGAGATCTCGTTTTCAAGCTTAATTTATCATAAATTATATTCAACAGATTCGACGAAGACGAGGAATTTAAGAAGCGAGCCTACAGTCGCGTAGTCTCACTCCAAAACGGCACACCGAACTCCATTAAAGCCTGGGAATTGATCTGTAACGTTTCGCGAAAGGAGTTCCAAACGATTTATGAGCGTTTGGATGTAACCATCGAGGAGCGTGGCGAGTCCTTTTACCAATCACGTATGCTGTCCGTGGTAGAGTATTTGCGGGCGAAACAATTGCTGGAAACGGATGAGGGACGGGAGATTATGTGGCCAGACGAGACCAAGACGGGAATTCCTCTGACAATCGTCAAGTCTGATGGCGGCTTCACCTATGACACCTCGGATATGGCGGCCATACGTCATCGTTTGGAAGAAGAGAAATGCACTTGGATTATTTATGTGGTCGATGCTGGGCAGAGCACACATTTTAACACCATATTCAAGGCAGCCGAACGTAGTGCCATTCTAAATCCATCCGTGCATCGTGTGGATCACGTTCAGTTCGGTGTGGTTCTCGGTGAGGATGGAAAGAAGTTCAAGACGCGATCTGGTGATACTGTCAAGTTATCCGACTTGCTTGACGAGGGCATGAAGCGTTCGCTGCAGCAGCTGGAAAGTCGAGGACGCGAAAAGGTACTCACTCCCCAGGAGTTGAAGGACGCCCAGGAGGCTGTGGCCTACGGATGCATCAAGTATGCTGATCTGCGTCATAATCGGGTTGGCGACTATATCTTTTCGTTCGACAAGATGCTGGATGATCGCGGTAACACTGCCGTTTACTTGCTGTACACATACACGCGTATTTGCTCAATTGCACGAAATTCTGGCGAAGATTTCACAGATTTGGCCAAGGTGCTGAGCACAGTTACCATTGAATTGGGCCACGAAAAGGAATGGAAGCTGGCGAAGACCCTCTTGAAAATGCACGACATATTCATCAAGTGTTCCAAGGAACTTTACCTGCATTTCTTGTGTGAATTCTGCTATGAGGTGTGCGCTGTATTCACTGAATTCTATGATAGTTGTTATTGCATTGAACGAAACAAAGCTGGTGAGATTATTGGTGTTAACCGCAGTCGAATTCTGCTGTGCGAGGCAACCGCAGCCGTATTGAGGCAGAGCTTTCATATTTTAGGCTTGAAGCCAGTTGTAAAAATGTAAAATTTTCCTTTTAAAATATTTGACTAAAGGATTTAAAACGAATAAAACCAGCCAACCGATTAAAACATCACGAATATTTTCTGTGCTTTAATAAAATAAATTTTGGATTTGATAATTATGCTATTCCCTCATAATATTAATTTGGAAAAACTAAATATTCGAATCCAAAGATAAAGCCAAATATATTTAAGCTGCCAATCAGGTGCAGTTTTAATTAAGAGGCAGGTTAATTATTAATTATTATGACTAAACAAAATTTAAAATAATTAGCATTTTTTCAACGTTCCGTTTGAATATGTTTCGGTGTGAATGCGGTATATTTGACTCTGTTATAGTGAAACCCGAAAATACCGAGTGAGTCCACCCTAGTATTAGCAGACAGATGGTATATTATGCATACTGCGCTTTTCGCCACACTTACTGTTATTGTGTTAACATTAATATTAACATTTTTGATGCAGAAGAATCTCGGTGGGAGACCCTTTAATATGGTAACACTTACATTTTTATTAACAATTAATCATTTTTACATACAGGTTTTTTTATTTAAAATTTAACAGAAACAAGTATACCATATCATTTTTATTAAAAGAAAATAAAAATAAAAAAGAAAAACTTTATATATTACCATTAAATGTATCTTTTTGTTGTAGAATAAAGGCTTATCGACAGCGGTCGAGGAAAGCCTTCTGCCAGGGAGATCAGCTACTACTTTGCTTAACCGTCTTTTAGGGGTTAATATAATTGTTATTAAATTAAATTGTATTAGGAAATATCCAAAAATATTTGATTTACTTACAGTTTATATTACTTTCTTCTTTACTGTGTAGCTGAGAAGAAAAACATCGTTACCGATGTTTCGATAACATCGATGACATCAATGTTGGCTTCGATGTTTCTCCACCTCTAATAAATTTTCCGAGTGTGTAGTTGTTAATAAATGTATGGTATTGGGCGATAATTTACCGAAACGTTTGATGTGAGAAAACCAATTACACGTATTGTGCCTTACACATACCCAAAGCTATATGGCTAAGACATTTGAGCGTCTTGTGCGAATACATAAATCCAGCTGCTCCGAACTGTTGACAGAGTTGTATTCAATATAAAAAAAATATGCAAAACTTTATAGGCCGGACGTTGAAATGTTTTAAAGTGAATAATGTTTTAGAATCGCTGCAGTGCAACGCAGAGTTAGACTCAAGTTAGACAGGGCCTATTTGCAGGGCAATGTAAACATAATTTGTTTTTGTCATTCCCCCAACAATTACCTGGTTCGGAACACACCTATATACCCTAATATGTACATGAGTTGTATGTATGTCTGCTATATAGTACACTCATCTGTAAATATATGTATTTATGTGTGTAAAGTCGGTAAATCCTAATAGATAACTTGTTTCGCTCCGATGATGGGACACACACGCATAGTTCAACAGGCCGATACCGGTTTCCTACCTAAAATTACCGGCATGACACTCAAAACTTTGTTATCTTGCCATCATTTTCGAAAGAATTCATTAATTTCTTGTATCGGTAATATTGGGTATCGGTATAGGTATCGATAATATTGGGTTTTTGCATTAAAAACTTTAATTTACAAGTTCTTGCCCTTAAAAAGCGTTTTTTTTTCTATTTCAACAGAGTGCGCCGACGATAGAATACATATAACTTGAGAAAAAGCACAGGGCGCAGCAGGAATTCGGATGCAATGGAAAGTGCCAGCACTGGTCGCCGAAGGAACAACATGCGGGTCAATGCCGAGGATAATGCCCTAGATCAAATAACAAAAGAGGTAACACTGCATCAATTCGAATCTTTGCTCAATCTCAATCTTAATTTTATTTTTAGGCGGAGGCACGACTTGCAGCGCGTCGACAAGCTCGTGCCGAGGCCCGCGAGATCCGTATGCGAGAGCTGGAGCGACAGCAAAAGGAACTCGAACTAACAGCTGACCGGGTATTTGACATGCAAAGCACCACCGGCAGCGGTGCAGGTGGTGGCGATACACTCCTCTCAACGCATCCCTCACGCCTCGTCTATGGCGGCCTAATAAATGTGGCCCGTGCCTCGGTATCGCGGCGCAGCAGTGAGGACTCTTTGGAGGATGACGGCCGAAGTTTTCGTGACTTCAAGCATGAGCTTAAAGTGAGTTTTACTCTCATATTTTCTATGCTCACCTTATAAGATAACATTTTTGGTTTGCTCTTAATTAAAAGGACGTTGAGGAACGGTTTCGGAAGGCAATGATAACGAATGCCCAGTTGGACAATGACCGTGCATCCCAGGCTTACGAAGTGAAACTGCTCAAGGATAAATGCGAAATAATGCAGGAATCGTTTGCGCAACTGCAGCGCGAATTCAAGGAGAAGATGCGCGACTGTAATGCCCTCAAACGAAGCCTGGACCGCGCCAATCTCGAGCTGAAGCTAGTGCAGGGACAGTTAAATGAGCGGGACTTGTTAATATCGGAGCAGGGCCTTCTGATTGTGGCTGTGGAGAACGAGGATGGCAGCGATGCCAAGCGGGCTCTGGTTAGTGTTGAGAATGCCAAGCTCTTGGCGTCCGTTCAGGGTTCTTTAGGTGAGTGCGCTACTCTACAAAGCTAAAGCGAATCGAAGTTTTACCTATAATCCTGCTGCAATTCGTTTCCAGATGTTAGACTTAAAAAATTCAGTGACGAAAAGAAGAGATTGCTATCCGAGGTGCACAGCCTTCACGAACAGCTTGATGAGTATAAAAGCGGAGGAATGGCTGGAGGTTCTGGCAGCTTTGCGCATGGTTCTCTTGGCGAAGACGATGATTACGAGGCTCAAAGTAAGTTTACGTTTATTACATTTATATTTGTGTTTGTTTATTTTTATTTAAGTTTGTTTATTTTGTTAACTATAAAACAAGGGTGTGCTGTTCAGTGGCAAACAAATTTGCGCGGGGGCGAAACAAGGCATTTTTACTTTTACTTGATAGTTTAGAGTCTTTTGAACATATTAAACGCGGCAATTTAGAGTATTTTATCATTTTTGATTGTCAAACTAATTTTAAAACAAAAAAGATTTAAAATTTACCTTGTTTAAGCCTTCATTAATTTGAGGTAGGGCTGAATATTGTAAGAATAATATTTTTATTAATCAAATCACACCGTTTTATTGATTTAAAATTTGTTTTCCTCTTTCTCCGATTATATTGGTCCGATTTATAAAAGATTTATCCCATATCTGTTTGTATAAATATTAAATTATTAATTGATATAACGATTTCGCATCAAATATTGGCATATTAATATTTTATGCCATTTATATTTTGCGGCTTGAGCAATTGGCGGACAGATTCACACACGAAAATGGCTAAAACGACTCGACTGCTAATAAAAATCATGAAAAATCACGGGAATAGGGGAAAAACGCCTTCTTTTATTTTGCTTTTGCTTTAATAATATTGCTCTTGACTTCTTCCATGACTTATTTTGTTTTATTTTGTTTTTATTTATTTTGTAGATAGAAAAAAATCTTTTTTAAAATTTTCCCCTTTAAGAAAATCTGCATAATATTTAAATTTTACTACGAGCCTTTGTCTTTCTTCTTGCATTATCCCGCAGGGGAGTCAAACAAAATCATTTCAGACTATAAATATAAGCTGCAAAAGGCTGAACAAGAAATCGCCAATTTACAATCGAGTTTAGCACGTTCAGAGACTCAAGTCATTCGATACAAAAGCACTGCGGAAGCCGCCGAAAAGTCAGAGGCTGAATTAAAGGTCGAGCGCCGCAAGCTACAACGTGAGGTAAGTGTTGAGGAAATTTCACGACCTACATAATAATAATTTTCACTTATAAATACTAAAAAAAAAACCAAACCGAAATATTATATTTCGACAAAGCAATATCGCACCTAAATTTTAAGAATAAATATCGTAGAAACTAATTGACATTGGCAATTGGCACTAATTATATATAGTAGACACTCTACCAAGGAAGAAGACCTGTATTCATGGAATAACAAGCTCAAATATTAATGAAACTGTTGAAACAACATAAATTCTATAATATACTTATTGCAAATTTATTTTTTATATGAGACCTTTTTTTGTTTATTTGGATTTTTGGCAAGGCTAGCCACAATTAATAATTCTTTAGAATATAAAAAAATCACCAAAATTCCCCAACTATGTTGGGGTCTAGCTTTTTTTTATATTTTTCCTGGCCGCACAGTTGCTCTCTCCCTTAGATTTCGTTTTCAATATTGATCTAGACCCAAGAACATTTTAAATTCTATCCTAACCCAACAGAGCTTCTAAGTTTAAAGAGAAATATTACAGAAAATATCAAGGAAGTGAAAGAGGGAAGCTTACATTGGGATTACCCAATTTATATACTGAAATTTTAACCCTAAAATGGAGAATTAAGGTTAAAGTTACTTAAGCTTTATTGCGCCCCCGCTTTTTCCTCAAAAATATAACCTTGCAGGATTGCAAAAGTTTTAAAATATATGTATTCGTGTCAGGAAATTGGGAATAATGCTGGGTTCTATATAGTCTTAAGCTAACATAGCCGCTGTTTAATGTACCTAGTGTTAAGCTGGATCTACTGATTGTTCGTCTTCTTCTCTCTTTATTAAGCTGTGATCCCTATGATATCATTACAGTTGATTTATTTTCTTTTGTATCCCTTTTAGCATCGGGAAATACTGGAAAGATTGGAGGAGGCGGAGACGGCCAATAATCATTTGTTAAAGCGTTTGGATAAATTAAAAAATGCCAAGAGCGCCATTCTAAAAGACTTATGACCTAAGATGGGAAACAACTGCATTATTGCCTCCAACCACAACGACGTCGCAGCATCATCCGATGATGGCACCAAAAGAAGCAGCAGTAGCAGCAGCAGCAGCAGCACGGCATTAACAAAGTCTGAATGCGATAAGACATAGAAGATAAAAGTCCCGGAAGAAAGCACACATCCTACGTTATACATTTAATACACTTAAAAGGATCCGTATCCTTATTCTTATGCGCATGTGTACTCCTCCAATGGCAGACATCAAATTGTGTTTATTTATAATACATTTAGTGCGAAAATTTAGAAATAATATCAAATTGATTCATTAGCGGATATATATATATATATTAGCGGATATATATATATATATATATATATATTGATTTTGTGCCCACACTACCGTTAATGACATTTATACGATTTTTTTTTTAATTTTGTTACGTGAGCAAGGTACAGTTCATGCTTTTGATTTAACATAAGGTTAAACGCAAATATATTATGTAATAACATTGTTCTGTAATATTTCAAATTAAATATATATACATTTTATTTAATAACACCTGAAATTCAGTAATTATGTGTTTTCGATATATCTAATGAGGGAGAATTGCTCAATTTCTTGTCACATAATGTGCTCACATATTTACAGATTTCTAGATTTCTTAATTATTAGAAATTATTAGAAATTGCTTCCTATATTTTTTAAAATTCAACATTAGATTTGCCTTAGCTGTCACTTTTAATATAAAAATTTGGAAAGTGGCTCGATTTGTACAAGTTTATAGGAAAATTTAATTAAAATGTCATCTATATTTGTATCGTTGCTTTGGAAGAATTTTAAGAAACAGAACCACCATACGGTCATTTTTGTAATGTCCATTTTTGTACCCATGCTGGCGGCCGTGATACCTTTAGTATCGCCGTACTATAGTGATCCCAAAGTTTTCGAACACGTAACAAGGAGCGATGAGACGAATTTGAACTTTGAGTGGAATACGCTTGTGCGAAAAATTAATGATCGACGAGACCGCATGCTGAGGGCACAGACGAAGTAAGTGTGAGTGTCCCCAACCGGCAAGAGCAAACTTTTCAGAATTTGCTTGTCTAAAAAACCCATTGATCACAATTACAGCTTTAAGGCCAACGTATTCATACCGCAAATCCGGGTGGCATATGCCAACAGTTCGCATAAAGGCCTAAGCAAACTTATGGAAACTGCTTTGGGTAAGCTGGGCATCAATAAAAATCAGACTTATGGATTTGAAAACTGCACTGTTATGCGCAACAATGCCACGTTTGAGCATTTTATCGCCAGCGTTTGCTTCCACACTCAGGATGGGAATGAGTCCACAAATGGCCTGCCCCGAATGCTGCATTTTTCCATTATCCTGCCCTCCGAGGTGCGCAACTATGAACACACTTGGATGGGAAAGACCTGGAAGCACAGAGGCCCCACCGTTCTGAACCCTCCATCGAGAAGTATGACGGAAATCGACGAAGATGGCTCCACGGAATATTTGCGAGAGGGCTTTGTGCCGCTCCAATACTACATTAGTACGGAATATGTACGGATGGCCTCCAAGGGTGCCGAAATTCCAGCTGCCAGCTTGCGTCCCCTTAATCCGGATCCAGAACTTGCCGATGAGAAATACCCTGAGGGTTCAGTAACTTCTGCTAAAATAATAATGGTGCTTGGGTTTATGTTTCCGGTGATAATACTAGTTAAGGTAAACATTTAGCTGCTAGCTTTCAATAGATAATAATGATATAATAATGATAATGATATAATTGCACTTTTCAGCTCATTGTGGAGGAACACGAGCTGGGACAATGCTTTGTGCTGGAGGTGAATAATGCCGGTAAATGTTTGCAGATCACTGCTTGGTTCTGCAACGCAAGCGCCCAGCTGCTGATAACTTCCATCGGTCTCGGAGCATTGATTATGGTATTTAGCCTTCAGTTCAGCCTTTCATAGAGTTAATAATTCAATTCATTTCTTTGCAGTACACTTCGAATTCGCTGCCCACGGCCAAACTGACCTATACGGTTCCCTTTCTTGCCGCATACAGCATCTCGGTGGCCAGCTTTATCATCTTCTTATCCGCCGTAATACGCAGCACAAAATTGGCCTTGGTCTTGGTACCCATTATTTGGTTCCTTGTGCCGTTTCCCTTTCTGTTCACGGAACATCTAAAGGTGGAACCATCGTTCTTTCTCTACTTGCTGGCCACTTTCATGATGTGCAATGTCACCCTGAGTCATGGACTCAACATACTGCTGATGTTCAAGGAGCCTGCACCCGCTAAATCCGCTACGAACCAACCTCTAACAGATGAGGATTCCCTAAGGCTTGAATTTCCTGTCCTAATTGGAATCTTTCTCATGCAGGCAGTATTTTATAGCATTTTGGTGCCCATAATTACGATCCCCGAGTGGGTGCTATTCGTGCGCTTCATCAAGGGCCTTCCGAGAAGGTGTAGACTTTGTTGCCGCCGAGGTAGACGAAGACGGAGGCCTCACAGGGATAGCTTTATGAGTGGGAACAGCGTGATGAGAACGATGGACAACATTAAGCCAATATTGAACGCTAAGTTGGAATTTGATGGCACTAAAAACTCCTTCAAGAGGAGGTCGTCAGTTGTGGAAAATAAAGCCAAAGAACCAGGCATTGAATTTCGACGTGTCTCCAAGAAATTCTTGCGAAAATATGTGGTAAAAAAGTTAACATTAAGCGTGTTTCCGGGTGAAGTTGTGGTGCTATTGGGTCACAATTCGTCCGGCAAGTCGACAATAATCCGAATGATACGTGGCCATGTCCTGCCGACATTTGGCAAAATCTACATCTCGGGCGCAAATATCGTAAAGAATGATTTGTATTTCAACAAGAAGTCACAAAAGGTTGCTGGATTCTCCGTAACTTCCACCGCATTATTCGTCGAATTGACCGTGTTCGAACACCTGGTGTTCTTCAGCATGCTGCGCGGCCTCCGAGAGTCCGAGGCCCGGGAGGAAGTAGAGTACTATATGCGCTCCCTGCAAATGGAGGACAAGAAAGAGGTTATAGTGGGTCATCTTAGCCTCGGAAATAGGCGTATTGTCCAATCGATATGTGCGTTCGTTGGCAGAACCCAAATTGTTATTCTTCACAAACCCTTGGACGGTGTGGATGAGAAAACGGCCGGTTTGTTCTTTAGATTTGTGCAGCGCGAGAAGAGAAATCGGTGTATTTTCGTCACCTCAAATCGTTCGAAGGTAGCAAGTTACCTGGGCGACCGCATTGGCATTTTGGTGAAGGGTCGCCTCTTGTTTCTTGGTACGGAAAAGCAGCTATGCCAGAACTTTAATAATTTCTATCGACTGGTAAGCTAAAGACACTATGTTATCCTTGTCATATAATTGTGTTTTCATCCCAACAGACGATCTATGGTAATTCACACTGTAATTTCGACGTAGTACACACGTTTTTGGAGGATTTTACACACACTAAAGTTGAGGTGGAGTCCAGATTGGGCGACCTGGCAGTTTTCCTTATAAATAAAGCGGACTATCACGGATTCATTAAGATGCTTGAGGTCCTGCCAAGGAAGAAGGTGGACTTGAAAATAGATAGCTTTAAAATTCAGCAATGCAGCCTTGACCAGATTCTCATCAATTGGTTTACCCCCGAACCGTTCAACTTTGCTCTCCAGGAAACGGAACCCGAACACCTGAAAAAAAGGAAAAATCGAACATTGAAGAGAATTTTAAGATGGATATCGCACTTTATAATCGTCTTGCGTCATCGGGCGCTAATTGATATATACAACTCGTATTTTCTAATTGTTAAGATTGTGCTGCCCATTGTGATGATCCTGTGGCTGGTCCTTTGTATCATAAACAGTCCGTCCCAAATCCTGGCAGTTGGGAGGAGAGCCTTTCCCATTTCTGATCCTGAAGATGGTGGCATTACTCTTGCACAAAAAGAAACACACTTGGAGGATAATAGTCCCCTGAAAGCATCCTACGACGAACTTCTAACAACGGGAGCTGAGGAAGTTGACGAGGATCTGGACATTACGGATATGCGAATGATGCGAAAGAGCTTTGGGTCATACGAGGGCAATGAGATACTGGCAACAGCCAAGTTCAAGGCGGGCAAAGTCGAGGCTCTGTATAACAACAGGTGGGGCCATGCAGCCCCCCACAGTCTGGGCATTGTGATGAATTCTTTAGCCGTGTATGTACTCTCTCCACTTGCATACTGCATAATGCTTGTAAACTATAATTTCATTTATGTATTTTTTTTTAGCGGCTTCATTGGTCCCGATTCGGGAATTAGAGCGGAAATGGAGACGCTGCCCTTCTCGACCACACACTCCGTGGATCTGTACAATGTACCCTTGTTGTTCATCACCATGATGTGCTACAGTTTCTGCTTCACCTGGACCATGCCCATGCTGTACATGAATCTCAGCCAGGGCCGTCGCTTCAACTACATCGAGTTGATAGCTGGAATGCGGCTGAGTGTGCTGGCCAGTGCCATAATGCTCTATGAGCAGCTCGTGTGTGTGGTTTCCTTTATCACCATCCTCCTGATCGTCATCATTTTGGGGATAGATCCCGTGATGTTTAAAGAAACATTTTGTAAGTATTAAAATTATTCTTAGAGAGGATTTGCACCTTGTTGTATAATTTTATAATTTCGCAAGCTAGTCACCTATACACACGTCCTAATATTGGTGAGCCTGTGCGTCCTCAGTGCTAACGTACTGATTTCTCTGGGACAAACGTTCACCCAGGATGCATACTTGTTGGTCTTTACATTTCACACAGTGGGCGTAATCGCTTACTTGTATGTAAGAGAGTTTTCCGAGACGTCCACAAAATATATACACATATTTATGGACTTTTATCCGCTTTACTCCCTGATGGATAATCTAATAACCATTGCCAATATATCGGAGACTAAATGGCTCTGTCGCGATATTCAGATTTATGAGACCAGCGTCTACGTGGACAAGTGCACAACGACGCCGAATTGTTGCGGTAAGAATATATATTTATAGTTAGTTATTTATTATAAATAATAATTCCAACTCTTATTTCTGCAGAGGATCCACAGTATCATCACCATAGCTACGTAATCCCTAACTATATATATCTATTTATTGTGTGGGTCTTGATACATTTTCGCATAAGAGCATCCTTGCCCAAGACCACGTCGCAGCAGGGAAAATACATTTGGGACAGTGAGTGAGTAAGTCCTGGTATTCACTTTCCCGAGCCGCAAACTTAAACTTAAACTTGTGCTCGCAGTGCTGATAGTTACAAGGATCAGAGAATCCTACATTTTACCGATCCCACGGTCTTGCAAGATACGTGGATAGCCGAAAAGTCGCTGGTTCGGACACTGGAACGCTCCTTGGTCTGGGACAAGACTATCCATGTGAGGCACTTGAGCATCTTGTTCGAAAAGTTTGTGGCACTCGACAAAGTTAATTTTATGCTCGATAAGTATGTGTATATTGTTGTAGATAAGTTTATAGAGAAGATAACTCAATGTTTTTCTGTTTAGCCACCAAGTCTTGAGCTTGTATGGACCCAATGGATCGGGTAAAACGGTTCTGACCAAAGCCATTCTGGGCTTTTACGCAGCCAACACAGGTAGCGTGGACAGCCCCCATAGGATGCCGTATCACAAGCACAAGTCAGAAATCGGCAATCTGGCTGGCTATAGTGCTCAAGAGGTCTTCCTGATGCAGGAGCTAACGATATTGGAAGTTCTCAGTTTGGTTTTGCGTATTCGCCACTGGTTAAAGGACAAACAGCTCAAGCAAGAGGCGACAACGATATGCCAAATGCTGAATTTGTACGACTATCGGTATAAAATCCTATCGACCTGCAGCCAGGGTGTACTGAAGCGATTAAGCATCGCCCTGGCCCTTATGACCAACGCCGATCTGATCCTGTTGGACGATCCCTTTGCCAATCTGGACGTTCTCGCACAGCACCTTGTGCTCCAATCCATACAGGATGCCTGTAGACACGGCCTCTGCATTATTTATACGTGCGCCGACACTGATTTCTCGACGCCTGCGCAGCGTTTGGCGGCTATCAAGTACAGCGCCTTGATCGGTATCGGTGAGCGAAGCGAGTTAACCCAGCATTACTACCCGACATATTATGTGATCGAGACGAAAATCCACCTGGCCCGCCTTAATGCCTTGATGGCCTCGGAACTGGAGGAAACCGGGAGTGATGACGAGGATTCGGCGATCGAGAAGAGAGCGGCGCGAATATATCAGGGCATAAGTAGTTTTGTAAAGCGCATATTTCCCAGGGCCATTATAAAGTGAGTGAATTTTCCCATATTTTTCTTTGCAAATTACATATCAAATATCCCTTAACTCTAGTGCCGGTTCAGTGAGCTATCCAAGGGCCAGGTTTTGGCTGTCCAGTCAAAAATATTCCGTGTCGCAAATATTTCAAAGACTTCATCGAAACAGAAGGAACTTTTATTCATTCACCATTGCCCAGCCATCAGTCGGTTCCGTGTTTCTTCATCATACACCAGAGCAGGTGTAAGACAAGCCATTAATTTATTTATGTTAAACAAGGATCGTGGAAGGATGTCGAGAAATTAGAGCTGAACAAGTACCATTGTTAATCGATTTTGCATACAAATATATCGAAAACTTTCATTCATTTCCGGTTGCAACGGAAATGGCTTACATTAAGGAAATTTATCGATATTTATCAACAAAGTTTATATAAATTTGTATTTTAGCGCTGTGCTAGACATATTTAAATAAATATAGTAATAAATGTAAAGAGGTTATCAAAAATGTATTTTTTTAAAGATGTTTTAAATATAATAATTGACTGCATAAAGAATCTTTCCATTTGTAGCCCCAAAATAAGTAAAAGTTATACTTTCTTTTTATTTTATTTATTTCCTTTAGCTTAATATACAAATAAAACAATTTGCAATTAATTAATTTATAAGGTGAATTTATTTTTGTTGTTATTCCTCAAAAATATGGTTTTCCTCTAACCAAAATTTAACAATTTGAAGGCTTTGGTATACCAGACCAAGTATTGCAGATGGATCAGTCAGAAGTGCATTAATCAAAGCATTAAACAATATTATTTATTCTGTAAACTGCGTAAAAGCTGTTGATATTTTGTCATTGTTTTGCAATTGATTTAACCCCGCCCTCTCAGTGAGCTGCCAAAAGCTTGTGTCCTGCTGGAGAGCATCAGGCAGCAGCCACTGGACCAGTGAAAGCTTCGGGGCCCAGAGAAAACTTTGAAGCGATGAAAACGAGAGTGGAAATCTGCAGCATTCGCTCGTTCATTCGTTCGTTTGCGTCGACGGTCCTCGCTTCCCCCGACGACCGAGCGATGCTGTAATATCTGAATACTACCTTACATTCGCTATATTCATTCGCAAGTACGCCGAGTGACGTTGACGCTGTCTAGCGCAGAATATCGTCCGTGTTTTAACCATTAAATATATTATTATAATAAACAAATTAAGGAAATCTATCGGTTACGAACAATCTATGAACTCACCAGGAAAAGATTAACTGGGAATTAATCCCTTGGTCCTGACCTAATATATATACTTTACATATGCTCGTTCGGGTGTGAGAGTGTGTGCGCGAGGGACAACATCATAGATACAGATGCCAACAACAACAACAAATGAGACAACCAACCAAAGTTGCCCAGAATAATAATATTTAATTTATGTAAATACATGTTGACAATGTCCTTTGTTTTCCATCATTTCTCTGTTTCATTGCCAAAGCTTAGGCAAGCTTTAAAATAGAGACGTGGAATTCGCGAAATCCCACGCAAATCCGCGAAACCGCGATTCATGAACAAAATGTGAGTAACTCTCCGTCGCCTGAAGTGCAGTGGAAAAAATAGAATTAAAACAAGGCGTCTCAGCAGTGCCGCCGCCCTAATGCTGCGAGTCCTTGGAGCCCCCCAAGTTAAGGCAGGAGCAGGAGCATAGTCAATGGAGTTGTCCAATGTCCATATTAGCCGCCCATAAGCCAACAAGGATAATCGAACTAACTAACTAACTAACTAAGTCAGTGTGGCGGATGCTGTGCTCTATTTTTTTTGTTGAATAATTTCCTAAACTAAACTAAATAAATGTAAGTACCTTACATGTGAGAGATTATAATGTAGAGATACAGCATCAAAATAACCTAGAAAACAAAAGCAATGCTGTGCAAGAAATTCAAATGAAATTAAGTAAAAACATAGCATAACTTATTGCAAATATTTTTACTTATATACCAGATCCTGTGTGTGTGTGTGTGCTTGTGTGTGTATTGTGGCTGTGCGACACCTACGCATAAACTAGTAAAGTGTATGTACAACGGCCATGCCATCCATGGCACACGCAAGCGCTCATGCCGAATTCCTTTCCACTCTCTCTCTCTCTCTCTCTATCTCTCTCGCTCTCACTCGCTTTCTCTTCCAGCAGACACCGTTAAAGTAGCATCAACAAAAACAACAACAAAAGGACCGCAGCATCAGCAGCTCAGCCTCAGCATTAAAAGCTCTGACACACACGCACGCACGCAGGCACACACACCGTTACACAGTTGCGTGCCTATGAGTGTACGCGTGTGGCAATGTATTTGACAGCCGTTCCCATTTGGCCCTTGGTATGCTTCGTGTATTTTTTCTGTAAGTATATTTCACCTGGTGAGTGAATGGTCTCAGGATTTAGTTACAGCTTACAAACAACAAACGAAGTTTGTATATTATTTCCGTTACAATTTGAACCGGTAGACATGACAGACACATACATACATACATGGTACATCATATGCATATGTACATATATCCTTATGTACATACCTACATTCGTTGATCATAAAATTTACAAATTACATTAATTATTATGGCCGTAAATATTCATTGCCTACTTTTTTGGGTTTGCCAGAAGCACAATTAAATCCTTTTTGAAACAGTTACTTAAAGTGGGCGGAAAAGGGCGTGACAAAAATTGTAAACAAACTTGAACTGAATGGGCATGTAATACTTATAAAAACATACATTTTTACATATTATTAATTTTTAAAAAATTCTACTTTTGCTAGTTTGGAATTAAAATAATTAAAAAGAAATTAAAAAGCCAAGAATTCAATAGATTTCAAGTGCATTATCCAATCACCCTGATATTATGTTAATATGTATGTATGTATGCATTAACATTTTACATCAAAAGATCACGTTAAATTCCTTTTGTCATCGATATTTTTAGGTTTTACGTACGTCGTAATAGATTTATCGAATTCGCAAAGAATGCGACGTTTCCATTTACTTTATACAAGCTTTTATTTATTTTATTTACTAAAAGGATTCGAATATTCCAAGCATTTAAATCACTTTTAAAAAACTTAATAAATTCATTATTTAATTTTATTTCTGCACTTAGGTGTCGGGTTTGGCGACCTAACCAAATACTCTGTAGAACGTAATGCAGCTACTGATGTTGGCAACTTGCCGGAGAATGCATCTGGACGCTTGGACTGGTTCCGGCAGGATCATGGGCGTGGTGCCGCTGGCCTAGAGGCCGGCAATGAATCTCAGGAAAACAACAACAACAACAACAGGTTGAAGGCTGAAAAGTTTCAAAAGATTGGAACGAAATTTATCACCGTCTCCGATTATCCGCCGTTCCAAAGCCACAACGAGGATAGCCAGGAAGTGGATCAAAATGGTCACATGGAGCCGGGTGCTGTGTCATCCAAGGCCGGCGGAGGCAGTAATCCGGGTGACGAGACCCCCAAGTTTCGTAATATTGGCGCCAAGAAGAGTCGCACGGAGGTGGGCAGCCCCAGGGAACTGGATCGACTCAGTTCCCGTGGACGTGATGGGTTCATAGGCGGCGCCAACAATAAGCAGAAGCCGTTTCGAGTGAATCTAGCCGTTCTGGTCCAGGACGATCCCAGTCAGCCGGGCGAGAAGTACACAAACTGCCAGAATCAAAATGAATCCGATGAGAGTGCCTGCAAGACGGAGGAGGAGACCACCGACCAGATGTCCAACCTGCAGAAGAACTGCGAGACGACGGGCCTCCATGTGATGTGTCCGCGCACCTATCGCTGCATCAGCAAGTACTGGCTGTGCGACGGCGACGACGACTGCGGCGACTATTCGGACGAGACGCACTGCGGCGCCCGCACCAACTGCACGGAGGATCAGTTCGAGTGCCTCAACGGATTCTGCATTCCCCGCACCTGGCTCTGCGACGGCGAGAATGACTGCAAGGACTTCTCCGACGAGACGCACTGCAACCGCACCAGCTGCACGGACGAGCACTTCACCTGCAACGATGGCTACTGCATCTCCCTGGCCTTCCGCTGTGACGGTGAGCCCGACTGCAACGACAACTCCGATGAGCACAAGTGCGCGGCGGTGATCAATAGCTGCCCCGAGGGAGAGTTTAAGTGCCGCGGCGGTCTGGGCGGCGCCGGTGGTCCCAGTGGCCAGTGTATACTGAATCGCTTTCGGTGCGATGGCGACAATGATTGCGGCGATTGGAGTGACGAGGAGAACTGCCCGCAGAAGCCGTCGCTCTGCACCTCCAACGAGTACAAGTGTGCGGATGGAACTTGCATACCCAAGCGCTGGAAGTGCGACAAGGAGCAGGACTGCGACGGTGGCGAGGATGAGAACGATTGCGGCAGCCTGAGCTCGGAGCATCCGTTAACATGCGGCACAGATGAGTTCACCTGCAACAATGGACGCTGCATTTTGGTAAGTATTGCTCTAGGTTATCCTAGGATCAAGGAAATAATATAGTAAATACTTTGAAAATGCAGAAAACGTGGCTCTGTGACGGCTATCCGGACTGCACGTCCGGCGAGGATGAGGTCGAGTGTCACCTGCAGTGCGACGTTGGCCAGTTCCTGTGTCCAACCAAACAAAACGTAACACACCTCAAGTGAGTAGACTGACATGTCCCATATATTTGTACTTCTTGATCAGCATTAGCAGCCGAGTCGATCTAGTTGTCCGTCTGTCCGTCCGTCTGTCCGATTATACGTGAACTAGTCCCTCAGTTTTGAAGCTATCTAAATGAAACTTTGCAGTTAGCTTTCTATATACTTTCACTCGTACATATGTCGGAACGGGCCGAATCGGACGACTATATCATATAGCTGCCATAGGAACGATCGGAAAATTTTTCAATAATAATGTATAACTTTGTCAGTTTTCAACATATTTTCACCAAATTTTATAATTAGGCATTTATTGTTATTTAAGAGTTTTGTTTTAAATTTCATGAAAATCGGATAACCATATCCTATAGCTGCCATAGGAACAATCAGGGAAGTAATAGAAAAGATCATAACTTCGCTGTTTCCCAACATATTTTCTTGAAATTTGAAATTTGGCCACTTAATAATATTCCAGATGTTCGATTGTAATTTCATAAAAATCGGATGACTATATCCTATAGCTGCCAAAGGAACAATCAGGGAAACAATAGAAAAAATCATAACTTCGTAGTTTCCCAACATATTTTCTTGAAATTTGAGATTTGGCCACTTAATAATATTCCAGATGTTCGATTGTAATTTCAAAAAAATCGGATGACTATATCCTATAGCTGCCAAAGGAACAATCAGGGAAATAATAGAAAAAAAAGGTATATAAACTTCGGCGAGCCGAAGTTAGCTTCCTTTCTTGTTTAATATATTTTTTAATATACTATCCTATATATTTTTTTAGGATCTGTGTTCACCAGAAGCACATCTGCGATGGCCACAACGAGTGCCCGGCTGGCGAGGACGAGAAGGATTGTCCCAGGGAGCAAAAGTGCTCGGAGCCCAGGCAGTGCGAACAGCTCTGCATAAAGACGAACATGGGACTGGATGAGTGTGCCTGTCGCCTGGGCTATGTGATGAACAAGAACAAGGTCAAGTAAGTAATGGAGATAGATTTTCTAGGCTATAAATATACAAATGTGTGTAATCAAGCTGCACGGACATCGACGAGTGCCAGTACATGACCAGTCCGGTGTGCTCCCAAAAGTGCCACAACACGCTGGGCTCCTTCAAGTGCTCCTGCGAAATAGGGTATATCCTGCGGCCAGATCTGCGCTCCTGCAAGGCTTTGGGCGGGGCCATGACCCTGCTGGTGGCCAATCGGTGGGACATACGACGCGTAACGCTCAGCAATAACCGGTACACGGCGGTGGTCAAGGGGCTGCACAATGCCATTGCCTTGGACTTCCACCATCGTCGGGGACTGATGTTCTGGTCCGATGTGTCCACGGATGTCATCAAAATGGTGTACATGAATGGGACGCGGGTTCGCGATGTCATCAAGTGGGGATTGGAGTCGCCGGGCGGCATAGCCGTGGACTGGATACACGATCTGCTCTTCTGGACCGACTCCGGGACACGGCGCGTGGAAGTGTCCAACTTTCAGGGTAATCTTCGTACGGTCATTGCCTCCAGTGACCTGGACAAGCCGCGGGCCATTGTGGTGCATCCGGGCGAGGCGTTGGCCTTTTGGAGTGACTGGGGACCCAATCCGAAGATCGAGCGAGCCCACATGGATGGCACTCAGCGTAGAGTTATCATTTCCAAGGGCGTCACGTGGCCCAATGGCCTGGCCATTGACTATCCGAACGGCAAGATTTACTGGGCGGATGCGAAGCAGCATGCCATCGAATGCTCCAATTTGGATGGCAACGAACGCAACAAGATCCTCAGCACTCACCTGCCCCATCCCTTTGCCCTGACCATTTTCGAGGACACCATGTACTGGACGGACTGGAATACGAAGACTGTCTCGGCGGCGGACAAGACGACGGGCAAGGAGTTTCGTGCGGTTCACGAGAACTTCCATTTCCCGATGGACATCCATGCCTTCCATCCAGCCCGGCAGCCGGAATATCCGGATCGCTGTCAGAAGGATCGACGGGGCCTGCGTGGCGGCTGCTCCCACTTGTGTCTGCCCAACAAAACCTCTCGGCGGTGCGGCTGTCCCATTGGTCTCTCCCTCAAGGAGGACGGCAAGACGTGCAAGAGTACGGCGGATAGGCTGGTGCTAGTGGCTCGTCGCAAGGACATACGTCTAAGGCAACTGAAGAACAATCAGGCCGATCCCGACGAGGTGGATATGATTGTGCCGCTGGACAACCTGAAGCATGCCGTGGCCCTGGACTGGTGCAGCGACACGGACTTTATCTACTGGACCGATGTGGAGCGGAGTACCATTAACAAGGCGCACCTCAATGGCAGCTACCAGCAGCGGGTGGTGCACTCGAATCTGGTCTCGCCGGTGGGTTTGGCCCTCGACTGGATAACCGACAAGCTGTACTGGACGGATCCCTCGACGAACCGCATTGAGGTGGCCACCACCAATGGCAAGATGCGAACTCTGCTCATTTGGGAGAAGCTGTACAAGCCCAGGGATATCGTGGTGAATCCCATAGGTAAACAAAATTAAGGTTTTCTTTTAGTAATTTCATTTAATTTCATTTAATTCATGTTTCTATTAAAGATGGCATCATGTTTTGGTCGGATTGGGGCGATGATCCCATGATTGAACGCGCCAATATGGATGGGCATGATCGCGTGATTATATCCTCGAAGAAACTCATATATCCCAATGGTCTGGCCATTGACTATGACAAGAGCAAGCTGTACTTTGTGGATGGGGGCACCAAGACCCTGGAGAACATGAACTTTGATGGCAGCAACCGTCAAGTGATTTTAAGTAAGTATTCTCAAAGCGAAATCCTTTAAAAAACCTTCAAATTAAATCTAATTTAAACTCAAAATCTAGATGGACTTGGGCATCCGTTCGGCTTGGATGTAAGCGAGGGTCGCGTTTATTGGACGGACTGGGACACCAAGTCGGTGATGAGCGCCAACAAGCTGACCGGCGGCGAGTCCAACATAATTATTGCCAACACCACCGACCTGATGGACATCCGGGTGTTCCATCGCACTCGCAGGCGCATCTACAATGCCTGCGACAAGTCCAACGGCGGCTGCTCGCACCTGTGCCTCCTCAATCCCACCAGCTACACGTGCGCCTGTGCCGTGGGTGTCCAGCTGAGGGATGACATGCGTACGTGCTCCGAGGGGCCAACCAAGTACCTGCTCTTCGCCCATCGCATCGATATCCGTCAGATATCGCTGGACTTTGATCATCTGATCGATGTGGTGTTGCCACTGCCGCCAATCTCGAATGCCGTGGCCCTGGATGTGGACAGGAATACGGGCACCATTTTCTGGTCGGACACCATTGAGAATGTCATAATGAGCTCCAGTCCCGATGGCCTGCACGTTCACAAGGTGGTCGGCGACAGCCTGGAGAATCCCGATGGCCTGGTCGTTGACTCCATTGGCAGGACTATTTACTGGGCCGATGCCGGACGTCATACCATCGAGGTGGCCAGCCTGGATGGCAGCAATCGGCATGTGATTGCCTACAAGGATCTAGAGTCGCCGCGTGGCCTGGCCCTGGACTATGAGGCGGGTTTGCTGTTCTGGACAGACTGGGGACACTATCGCAAGATCGAGCGTTCGCACTTGGATGGCAACGAGAGGTCACGCATTGTCACAGCCAATCTGGGCTGGCCGAATGGCCTGTCTCTGGATTTGAAGAGCAAACGCATCTACTGGGTGGATGCCCGCCTCAAGACCATCGACTCCTGCGACTATACCGGCAATCAGCGCAAGCTAATCATATCGTCGCTTCACCATCCCTACGCTTTGGCCCTGTCGGACGACAAGATCTACTGGACGGACTGGAAGTCGAAGGCCCTGCACATGACCGACAGGCGGAACATAACCGCCAAGCGGGATGTGATCACCAACATTGACGGTCTGATGGACATCAAGGTGATCTCGCAGGATCAGCCGATAATCGAGAATGTGTGTGGTCGCAACAACGGCGGCTGTTCGCATCTCTGTCTGCGGAATCCATCGGGATATACGTGCCAGTGTCCGATTGGACTGAGGCTGCGTCAGAATAGCACAACGGAATGCCAGAATCTGCCAGATGTAAGAGCGTTTACCTTCCTATGTTTCTATGTATTAATTATTTAATCTCGAATACTTCACAGGACTACCTTTTGATTGCCTTGCGTTCGGGTATTGGCATGATTTCCCTGAACTCTGGCGATTACATGGACGTTGTCCTGCCCATCAACGGTGTACATGGCGCCGTTGTGTTGGACTATCACTACAGGGAGAATATTCTATTCTTTGCCGATGTCAATCTAGATGTCATACGGCGGGTGAATCTATTGAATTTCACCGACAGCCGCGTCATTGTCAGCACTGATGTGCTGACGCCGAATGGCATAGCCGTCGACTGGATAGCGGACAATGTTTATTGGTCTGACACGGATCGCAAGTTGATTGAGGTCTCCCGCCTGGATGGCAGTTCGCGCAAAAGAATCATCGAGGATGATCTGGGCGATCCTCGGTCCCTGATTGTGCATCCAAAGAAAGCGTACGAATATAATGGGATAAAATTGTGTATAGTTTATAATTTATTCTTAATTCTCAGCTATTTATTCTGGTCGGACTGGAGTTCGCCGGCAAAGATTGAGCGCAGCTACTTGGATGGCTCGAATCGAACAATACTGGTCACATCCGGCATTGGTTTTCCCACAGGACTTACCATTGATTTCGAGTAAGAATTTATTCTTTATAGTTTTTTCTGTATATATCTTGATGTGTTCTCTATGTTCTCTATAGTAATCGGCGTCTACTTTGGGCCGACGCCTTGGAGGACAACATAGGCCAGGTGGATTTCAATGGCAAACGGCGACAGACCATTGTTCCCTATGCACCCCATCCCTTTGGCCTGACCATGGTGAGTCTCGATTCTTGAAATTCTACAATCCCTTAAGCTCCTGTTAACTATCCTTTCATTCTTTTCAGTTTGATAATAACATTTTCTGGACGGATTGGTACAACAAGTCGGTGTATCGCTCTCAGCGCATGCCCCGCGGCGTCTATGGCAATCCCTTCGAGGTGCGGGATGCTCTGAGCGGTGCCTTGGACATTCGGGCAGTTTCACTGGGCCGGCAGCCCAAAAGCTGGAATCACTGTGCCCAGGACAATGGCGGCTGCTCGCATCTTTGCCTATATCGCGCCGTAGATTATATATGTGCCTGTCCCGATCGACTCGATGCCAAGGATGAGACTCCGTGCTCCACCAAGCCCAAAATGTTTGTGCACTCGCGTTTGGACAAGGATCAGGCACCGGATTATTCGGACGAATCCACCGATGATTCCATACCGACCGAGCTGCTGGGCGATGTCCATGGCCATGGCGAGGACGAGCATACGCGGAAAACTGACCATGAACGGGAGTTCTTCGTTCTGGTGGCCCTCGGGGTGGTCATTGTGATGGTGGTAATCACAATACTTGTGATTTTTAGTAAGTAAAAAAATAAATAAACCATATTTAGCATATAATATTATAATAATCGGATCTTTGCAGTGCTTGCCTTCAACACGAGCAGGAAGAAAACGAAGCGCAACTCGCGCGGTTCAAGTCGATCTGTCCTGACCTTCTCCAATCCCAACTATAACGTCGATGGCACACCCATGGAGCCCAAGACGAACATTTGGAAGCGGTTCAAGCACGACAAGTCGCATGTACGTATGTCTTTCTTTTTTTTTTATACCCTTGCAGAGGGTATTATAATTTTGGTCAAAAGTGTGCAACGCAGTGAAGGAGACATCTCCGACCCTATAAAGTATATATATTCTTGGTCAGGATCACCTCCTGAGTTGATATAAGCATGTCCGTCTGTCCGTCTGTCCGTCTGTCTGTCCGTCTGTCTGTTTCTACGCAAACTAGTCTCTCAGTTTTAAAGCTATCGACTTGAAACTTTGCACACACCCTTCTTTCCTTTGCACGCAGTATATAAGTCGGAACGGCCGGGATCGGCCGACTATATCCTATAGCTGCCTTATAACTGATTGATCGGAAATGGTATAACTTCGGTGTTTTTAGAGTTAGAGAATTCAAATTTAGTAAGAATGCTATTTTTGGCAAAATACTACGACAAACCAAATTTTATCAGGATCGGCCGACTATAAGATATAGCTATAGATATAATAATATAACTGAAAAATCGAAAATTGCCCATCTTTTGTGTTTTTGAAGAATATTCTGCAAGGGTATATAAACTTTGGCTCCGCCCGAAGTTAGCTTTCCTTTCTTGTTTTATATTACATTTATACAATTTCTTTTATTTTATTTGCTTTGTTTTATTAGCAGGATCGTGTGGGGGTCTTCGAAGAGCGCAGTCTGACAACGGAGACAGCTTCGTCCAGCCTTTTTGTCCCGACACCATCGCCCATGGCGTCGCCGTCAACAAAAACAATCCAACTGACAACGCTCTCGACTATCACGTAAATGGCAAAAATAGTGAATAATACTACAACAAATGGCTTCAAGAAAGCGCAAAAGCAAAATGCAAAAAGCAAAAAGCAAAAGAAAGCAAATCTTCGAGAACGAAAATGCTCTATTTTAATCAACATCTGTCTGAAGAATAGATTATATAAGCTGACACAGCCTTTTCACCTTTTTTTTTTTTTTTTAAAAAACCCTATTCTTTATCGATTTCAAAATAATGGTAAGCCCGAGTTTTAAACCATTAAAAAAAAAACGTACTCCTTCAGCACCATTGAATATATATATTTATAAGTGGAACCAAGTCCCCAGTCAGAACACGAAGAGTATTTTAAAATATTAAACAAAAAATTATTATTATTTCTGTTTTATTTCATTGATTGATGTTTATATTAAGTTTAGTTTGAAAGTAAAACTTTTGGACGATAAAGTCGAGTGCGGTTGATGATAAAAATGAACGAAACTGAATAATAGTTGATAAAATTTTTGCATTACTTTGAAATAATAATTTTGTACTCTTGCCGCATGAAAAAGAAAGGGAACGATACAAAAAAAAGAGAGAGAGACCACGATATCCAAAGTCGCTTGGGGCTCTATCTAGATATGATAGCAAAAGTTTAATGATATTTATAATATTTATATAATTTTCAGAATACAAAAATGCATTCTACTTTATTGTCCAGGTTTTTGCATTTATTTTCTTTTGTATAAACATTTTGCATTCGACTTGTTCTATATCCAAAAATCCAAAAAAAAAAAAACACACATTTTGATCAACAGTTTTGACATTGTTAAAGCGAACGAAACCTTTTGTTCGGGGTTTTAAAAAGGGCAAAAATATACAACTAATGGATAATGACTTATTTTATTAATCAAAGTAAAACTTATATGTATGTATGTAAATTCTTATTGTACATGGTACGGTTATATATATATATGTATGTTCCTAAGAAGCCGTGCAGCGGTCCGTCTGCTTCGTTGATTTAATCTTAATTCTCAGGTGTAAAGAAAGACAGACACTAGGCTGGAATATATATGTGACAGATCCGTCATCGAAACTATATATTTGTACATAGGTTATATGATGAGCATTTTCTTTTCCGTTTTATACACAACACACAACTTGATATCATCTTAAACGTTTTTCATTTTTTCTTTTTTGGAATATATCAATTATAATATTCGGAATTCATGTAAAAGGGAAAATCGTACGTACTGTCAGACCGTTAGCAGCTATAAAGGGGCATTTGGTAAAATTGAATATCCTAAGTTTTAAGTATATATTAATGTGTAAATACTGATTAAAATTTGAATGTTATTCGAAATATATTTTCGTTTTATTGGGCCAACCCCAGTTCATGTGGCAAAAAAAAAAAGAAAAAAACAAAAACAAAACCAAAAAACCAAATTAAAACCAAAACGATTACGAAAATAAATAAAACACGAAAAGCTTAAAAAGCTACGAGCTACGTTTTGTCGTCAAAACGATGTGTTTCATTCTGGGTTTATTTTCTAAAATGTGGGGGGAGTTCTGTTGCGCAAGGAATGACGGATGAGCATCACTCGGTGAGGGGGGGGTGCAATTTTGTCCTTAAAAAAGATAGGTTGTTGTTGTTAAAATTGGTAGTTTTTTAATTTGTTAAAAATTGTAAACACCGAAATGCTTTCCAAATTGGCTTAATTTTAATCGATTTAAGATTTGGTTCCTGGTCCTGGCAAGGCTATATCTTGTCTTAAATTTAAATTCAAATTTGGCGGTTGTTGCGTTGTGTTATGGTCTATAAACTTATCGTCTTTTTAAATTTAAATTCAAATTTGGCGGTCTCTGCACGCTTTTATTTAATTTTATTTATTGTTTTATTATTTATTATTTTATTTAATTTTATTTCAAAGCTTTCAAAGCAGAGTCATAAAAATTACGTATACGCACGAGTGTAATTGGCATTTAAAAATTAAGACAAACGAGTAATCTGCCAAAATAAATTATTTGTAAGAAGTAAGAAGAAGAAACTACTCTTGAATTGATGATATTTTCATGGATTTACAAATATATACTGCATTATCGGTTTTGTTTGTTTCTTGTGCTTAATTATTGCTTTTATTTAAATAAAAATAATTAAGCAAACCCCAAAAACAAAGTTTTTTTCCGTAGGAATATACTAAAACACCTACAACATTTTGTTTATTTATTTTTGTTTTTACATTTGTTTAATTATTTAGTTCCAATTACTTACAAGATCGGAGACAAGTTGGAAATGTATTTATTTTTATTGGACATATGGCTAACCGAGATTTTAAGTGTGATTTCTATTACAAACTATTTCCAACCGAAAAAGGTTTTAAAATGAAGACCTATTCTTGACATAATCATTCTAAAAAGTTGTATGTTAATTGTAAATTTAATTAAATATAACATTAATAATGATAAAAACCATTACGATTATTTTAAAATCCGATATCGTTTGCTCTCTTAAACAGGTGTACCTGGAACATATTGCGCCACTGCGTCCCAGTCCAGCGAGAGAGAGAGAGAGAGCCAAAGTGCTGAGATGCTGAGATGAAGAGATGCCCGGACTTCCCAGTTGCCAGCTCCCAGCTCCCAAGCTCCCAAGCTCTCAGCTCCCAGATGCATTCACGCCCGTTGTGCGGCTGCGTGAGCTGGGGCTGGCTCCTTCAGTCGGTCGTGTTTCGGGGCCCGGACATCGGCATCGTCGTACCACTGGCCAAATTCCTGCAGACGTGTGCGAGAGTTTTAGAACGTTGCTTGCAATAGCGGAAAGCGGCAGGCAGCCTGGAAAAAAGCCATAGGGGTGTAGTGTAAAAAAAAACAGAATAGAGAAGCACCAGCAGAGGCAGTCCAAAAATCAAGAATAGCCGCATTCACATTCTCGGGGCCGCAAGGCAATTAATATTCGCATTCGGATTCAGGGACGACGAGAGCCTGAAATCTGAAATCTCTGACTCGGCGACAGAAAAAAAAGGAAAACTGAAAAAGCAAAAAAGCAAGAAAGCAAAAAAAAAAAACGTAAAACATCTCAAGGCAGATGACGGTTTATATCCTTATTTTCTTGTTGCAAATCTCACACGCCGCGAACTTTAAAAGACAATCGATGAGTGGTGGTGGCAGGAGGCCAGCCAATATGTGAAACCAAACCTAATAAATAATTACTCCAAACGGATATAGATGAGAAAAATGCACAGACAATAAAGAGGAGAAGCACACACACACACAAGTTACAAATTATATATAGCTATATATATATATATGTGTGTATATATATATAAAAAAAGGAAACCCATACAAGAAATCGTTTTTTGCATTTTTTTACATCGTTCACGTATTTTTTTTCTGTTTGCCAAAAAACCCAACCAATGAAAATTACTGAGTGTGTTCATAAAAGCAGTTCAAGGCACTACAATTAAAATTAAAATTAAAATTTAAAATAAAATTAAAATAAAATTAAAATTAAAGGAAACCCGAAGCTCTCAGCATAAATACATAATATCTGCTGGCAATACCTACATATACTCGATGGACTTGTCCAAAATCCGTGGATTTGTTAAGGTGAGTTTGTGGGACAAACATACATATAGTCTTATACCGAGTGAGGCATACCGACGGTTATGTATTGTATATCTAGGAATGTAGAGGAATGTCCAACTCAGACGGGAGTGACAAGTGTATACATATGCAGGGGGCGTCAGAGGGGAGCAGCTTCGTGGGGGTTTACAGGGTAGAGCTTGGAAAAAGGAAAATGATTTACCAATTTTCTCATTGTGTACCATGTAAAATGTATGCCTTGGCCAAAACACATGCCAACAAATATAATATTAATGCAAATACTCCCATCGTGTTCCCAGCCTCATACCCATCCCCATGCCAGTCCCATTCCCATCCCCATCACCATCCTCGTTCTCGTCCGCCTCATCTCGTGGAAGGGAATGAGGCGCGACTGACTGCGCATGGCCACGGAACAATAGCGATACAGAAATGCTCACGTACTACACTCGGAATTTCGATGCATATTGAGCGAGCATTACACCCAGTGTCTTTCGTCACAACAATTACTCCTTTTGGGGCCAGCAAATTTATTTACTAAGCCGCAGCGGAGATTGAGCCCTGATTATCTCGATAAATATACACGTCCTTGCGGGGCCAAGGCTGATCGACTCACCACTTTTCCACAAGTGTTCTGGGGATGGGCATGCGTTTTATTGACCCACCTACCCCTAAACTCTACACGGCAAGAAATATCATATCACACTAGCCCCCCAAAGGAGCCCCCCTACAAGGGGGGGAACCCAACCAAAAACAACATCAGTTGATGAAATGACTTCTCAGTTCCCAGTTCCCAGTTCCCAGTTCCCAGTTCCCAGCTCACTGGGGATTCCCCAGGAGTACCACATAGAAAATATATAGAGAAGGTCCTGAGATGTCTACTTTTCGGCAAATTGCTTCCTTCAGGGATGTCTCCCCATTTCTGTGTTGTGTCAGTTTGTTTTCCAGTGCCTCTTCCAATTTTAAGGGGACGAGAGGGGGCGTGGCTTTAAATGTGAGACACACTTGTTATTGGGCAAGGGGGGAGTATGTGTGTCAATTCTGTTGCCTTTAGGCTTTACAGCAACTTTGATCTAGGTTTTAGGACCTTAAGTTGAATAGAGTATAGATCACAATTTATATATAGACACACGCCTAAGGGTTTGAGCTTTATGATTTATTTATAACTAAATAGTAGTAGAAATAGTACGCCGGCTTAAAGCAATTTGTAATTCATTTATTAGTACAATTTCTTTTTCCAAAGCTAAGTGTTTGCTTAAGTGGCCTTTAATATTCGTTCAGTTCGTTTATAAATCCTTTATAAATAAAGGAATTTTATATTTACAGAGAGTTATGGAAGAAACTTTTATTTTTTATGACTAAAAACTTAAGACATTGATTTAAAACAAAAAAGAATGTATAACTTCTAAACGGTTTGTGACCAATTTGGAAAGATTTCCATTTTACTTTCCAAAATCGCAGAATATCCCTATTTATCACGTCTTCTTATTTTAAACGTCTGCCTGATCATTTTTTTAGCTTGTTAACTCCTAGCAGAAGCCTAAAAATGGTTCATTTTGCTTGCAATGTTTAATAAAATGAAATAAATTTAAAATTGCTTGTTAGAAGAGACCGAAATTTAATAAGAATTTTCTATATTCTTTCAGACTTGAAGCCAATTTATTTAAAATAAATTCACAAGAACAAATTTTCCTGTTTAGTTACTTAAACGTGGTTTTAGCCAGTATTTTCACTGAAATATATTTTCAAACAATTTAATAATATAAATAAATAAAAAATAATATGAATAACAATGAACAAATAAATCTAATTCGATAAAAATTAATTATTAATCTGATTCCTTTGGCTGATGATACTTTTAGCAGCAAACATTTTCAATTCGGGGAACGGAACTGCTCATAGACATAAATTCTAGAATAAACTTGGATATTTAAAAATCAGCACATAATTTGCACTTTTCATAATAATTCTAGCTTTTTCTAATAAAAATCCCTTGCATAAAGTGGAAACTCAGTGTATTGACGATACTTCTATAAAGAGTTGAGTCTCCTAAAGCTATAAGATTTGGATAATAGTGTAGTAATACATAGTGCCGGAAAAAGTGAACGCCTAATGCCTTACGGGGCCTCGGGGCACGAGGCTTTGTATACTGGACACCTTACAGTCGATCACCCTCAAGGCTCATTTTCTTAGATTTTTGTAATTGACATGGTCAGGTGATTATTATAGAAAAGTCTTAGTGCATTCCTGTACCTCCCTATTAATCAGTTGAATCTGATAGTTAGGAATTATAAGGTGGTCAGGAAACTACATAAATCTAAGAGATCCCAATATTTATTATTATGTAAATTTTAGATCACATTTTTCGGATAGTTGTGGCCTTATGTAATTGTCTCTAGGATGCATGCACGCCTCTTCTCAGCCGCCGGCTTGGCAGGGCATATTCGGCGAGCCACGCCCAAAGCTGGCAGATTAAAAAATGTCAAATAAGTTGTTGGTGCAACTGCTAAAAAATGAAAAATGGATTTTCAATGAACCAATCAAAGGCAATGATTCTATGTCTCATTGATGGCCTATTTCATATTGAGGAATGTTTGCCGGGTTGCAAAAATACAATTTGTTCAGAAATATATAAGATACCGAAGAATGTATAAAAATTAAAGACAAATTGGGTTGCCTTTTTACAATTTTTATTATTATATATATAAATTTTTTTTATTCAATTCCTGAAGACCCTATAAGTAATATATATTTTTGATTCGCATCAACAGACGAGTCAATCTAGTTATGTCCTAGAGAAACTAGCAGAGGAAAGCTTTCCGTATTAAACGAATTTGTCCAAAAAATACTTTTTTATGGTCAAAAGTAGTATATATTCCTATTCACTTTTTATTTCTCAATATATTAACAATTATATATTGAGATATATTTGGAAAATAAAATGTTTTCAATTTTCTTGAGTTTGTTTTATTAAAATTCTCAACAAATTGATTAAGTTTTTATTTATAATTTATTATTTATTCGCCTAGTTGGCCGTGATCTTGGTAGAAAAAAGAAACTCGAGAGATGTATAGTCTGATCATAAAGCTGCCTTTTTTTATTAACCCAATTTCAATATAGGTCACACGGGAAATTAGCTTAATAATTAAATCATTTGTCAAAACAATCGAATTTGTCTTTCACTTAACTTGATTAAAGTTTTCTTTTTGATTTATTTTTATTGATTGATTATGCAATTTAAATTTTAAAAACAGAAATGGGTAAAAATGATTCTTGGACTTCAAGGGATTGATTTTTATCTATCGACCTGATGACACATTTCGGTAATAACCAAATGGGTTTATAATGTAATGCCGGCTGGGATTGTTGGTGTTATGTTTGGTGCAAAGCTTCAAATGGCCAGAGGGCTTTCGGGGCACTTGATGAAATTTAGGGGCTTACGCCAAGGTAAAAATATAATAAATAAAATTATGCAAAGTTTGGCGGTTTGGTTTCGCCTTCCAGTTTGGAGGCTGCGCAGTCACGAGAGAGCCAGCCGTCTCTCGCATTCATCATTTTCATCCCCTTTCTATATTTACTAGTAAATACTGTCTGCCATCTGCTGTCTTGGGTCTGGTCCTAGTCCAGCCTATCCTTATCGCGTCCTAACCTTGCACTACTCAGACGCTGAACTGAACTGAACTGAACTGAAGAA
The DNA here is from genome assembly GCA_008042515.1 of Drosophila truncata. Lineage (NCBI taxonomy): Eukaryota > Metazoa > Arthropoda > Insecta > Diptera > Drosophilidae > Drosophila > Drosophila truncata. Next base: position 80,738 of record VNJQ01004440.1, read on the forward strand.
TTTATAAAGAGATAACAAGAAATGTATTGCTATTTATATTTTTAATACCATGTCCAGCTTCAATAGTTTCTCTGTCAATTTTCTGCCTTTGGAATAGAGCTTCTTAACTTAACAGAAGATATTTTATATATTTTATGTGTTTTGAGCTTAAAAATAAATAAAACATTGACTAAATACTAAGTTTTACTTAGTGAAACAGCAGCTTTGGCATAAACAGCTTCCATTTTATACATTTCCTGTTCAAATTCACTCAACAAAAAGGTCATTTAGCCAGGTAGTCGAACTCCATCACAAAATAATTGTATTTAAAGAGCACTTTGACTCTCTATTAGAAACTATAATCACATTTTGCAGTCCCTGACTTTGGCTTCCATTGTGCCGTGTCTCGCTGACATCGCTGGCGTGTGTGGTGTGGGTATTTCCTAAATACCCGCTGTGGATGCACTCAGAGCTGCGCTCTGCCATCCGGCGGCAGTTCATTCGTTTCGCTACCCAACAAATTAATATTAATTATTTAATCGGTTTTTTTCTGCTAATTGGATCTTCTGGCTGCAATTTCGCTGCGGTCGCCAAAGGTCTGTCCTTGCCTAATTAGCGCAAATTTAAATTGTCGACGCTCTGGCCTCGGCGGTGCTCTTCGCTGGTGGGTACGTACGCGTCCATGTCCACAGCCTCCACCTTAGTATCAACCTGTCTTTTCATCAGTAATGTGCGTCAGCGACCACTCGAAGCGGGTTTATTGCAAGGCTTTCCATTACAAATCGGTGTAATATCGATATCGGTGCTTCGATAAATAGTAAGTAATTGCAGGATGTACCTGAAAGATAAAAGGAAATTGGTTGAGTTGTTTATAAAATAAATTAAAAAGCTTTGAAAACGACACGCCCTTTAAATTGTGCTCTATTTCTTGCAGTATTTATGTATGTGTGTGCAAAAACCTATGATCCGCTTATACTTTATCTTTCATTTGCAGCACAACGGTCACCTGATGAAGTCCAGACCTAATTTTTTTGATATTTCGCCTGGTTTTGTGTGAAACCCATGAGTCAAGCAGTGGCCACGAGAGCCAACGAACGTAAATCACTATGCCATTCAATGAATGCAGATTCAGCGCTGGATTTGCACGCCTTTGATAGCCGATATATAGCCCAGCAGCCTCAAGTGCACTAACAGTTCACAAATGCTTTTATCGCCACAGTCACAGTCACAGCCAGAGCCAGTCACGACCGCCAGCCACTGCCACTGACACACAACAACAACAACAACAGCAACAACACACAGTAAACAATACATACAGGAAAAGAGGCTAAAGCTGTGCGTATACGGATACGGATGCGGATGCGGATGCGGATCAACTTCCCAATGGCCAATTTCAGCAATCGCAGTTACTACTACTACTACTGGAGCGGAGGAAACTAATAAAGGCGCTTACTTCCACCACTTCCACATCGCTTTCGGGTGCAGCAACCATGTCGATTAGCATTATAACCATATGAGGGCAGTTTTCGTATCAACTGACCGAGTAAGACTGGCAAGGCGTATTTGGAGAAAGCAGAATCAAACGAGGAGAGAATACCAAGACTTAGCAGTGGCGCTGAATTCGACGTCTTCGCTCGAGAGCAACAGAGAATATCGCAACCGCCGCCATCATGTGGATACACATCGCATTTTTAGTCCTTACCATTGCTCAGCTGTGTGATTTAGCCATATCTGCAGGTGGTAAGTCATTTATGTATATGGCAATTATGATCATAAAACCATAAATATCCAATAAGTAGCAGTGCTTCGATCGATCTACATATTGATATCAGTTTTAAAATCAAAATTCCTGGAACTTCAAGGCCATCTGTAAATAAATTTGTTTATTATTTGTGATATTAAGATTATATTTCTATATATTTGCATCAATTTGGCATGTCTGGGGCGATGTAGGGCTTTAGAATTCCTACGCTTTACCGTGGAATTTGAAATTCGGCAAAGCGTTTGGATTCTGAAACCCTATGCGTCTGTGAGCTCAGAAAAGTTTTAAAGTTATATTCAGTATACAAAAGTATAAAGCATTATAATAACAATCCTCTAATAAACAAATCATTTTACATTGCAGAAGCAGATTACACACTAGATGATTCTTTTTGGAATGAAGAAAGTCCCGTTGGTAAGTACCTCTTTATGCCACATGGTTTTTTGAGTTTACATTTATGTCTATCTTTCTGTAAATATGAATTACTTTTTAATTCTTTAAATAGAAATATTTACTTAAATTGTTATTGATGTATTTTCTAGGAGAAGTGGAACGCTTACTTAAGGAATACAGGCAAAATCAAGAGCTGGTCCGTCGAATTGGTGGCCATTATTACCAAATTATATATCCAGTACAGTTGCGCCATCACGAGAAGATGGGCATATCTACGCGTGAAGTCAGCGTGCCAAAAGTAAGATAATTTTTCCATTTTAAGAGCATAGATTACAAATTTATATATAAACTTATAAGAAACTTACTTATTACAAGCGAAATTGTAACTTATGTATTTATTATTATCGCCATTACATTTCCTGACCAAATTGTTTCCTTACAGCCTGGCCAAAGACCGCGACCACACGATGATAGTGGCTTTAACAGAGGAAGAACAAAGGTATGTTGGCCATAATTATTATCCTTGAAATCTGAAAAGATATTTAAATTGTTTTAATATAAGAAAATAATAACTAAAAGTAAACTTTGCATATTATTGCGCAATTGCAGAAACACTTTCATCGCACATCGCTGCTTATCAAGGCTTTTAACCATAAATTTCGCTTGGACCTGGAGCTCAATTCGTAAGTTGCTCAATTTTAATACTTAATCATATTAATATATTATATATCTGATACATTTTATTATATATTTTCGCTTAGGCAACTTCTCTCCCCGAATATACAGCAGAAACACTATCATGTGGGCGGATACCTGGTGGATGGCAACCGACATGTAAGCTTTCTTTTTCTATATGTTTTCTAGCAATCTATATTTATATTATTATAATTACCTTTCAGGATATTGAGCACTGTTATTACCACGGGACAGTGAAGGATTATCCGGGTGCCAGTGCCGCCTTTCACACCTGCAACGGTGTCAGTGGCGTCATACACATTGGGAATGAAACCTTTGTTATTCATCCTTTTTATGGCGGTGATCTCTCGGTATGTACACATAAGATATATCTCTATCTCAATTGGATTCTTAACTGTCATAGTCTTATTTTGCTCCAACAGAAACATCCCCATGTCATTTTCGAGGCACGAACGAAGGCCAACAAGGGATGCGCCAACTCTGGCAATCTAGACTCCTGGCGACTCTCGCGTCGCACCAAGCACCTGTCGGCGGGCGTGGCGGGCGTCATCGAGGAGATCCTGCAGGGCGGTGCGGGGCGCAGTAAACGGGACGTGAGAGAGGCCACCAAATATATTGAGACGGCCATTATTGTGGACAAGGCAATGTTCGATAAGCGGAATGGCAGCACACGAGCGGAGGTGATTCACGATGCCATACAGGTGGCCAATATAGCCGATCTGGTTAGTACAAATACTTTCTTTTAGCCTTCATATATTTGCCTTATTGGGTAATTTCCCCCTTGCAGTACTTTCGCACCCTCAATACGCGTGTATCGGTTGTGTATATAGAGACTTGGGGGAAGAATCAGGCAGTTATTGATGGCAGCAAGGACATAAGCAAGGCAATCTCAAATTTCAACGACTACACCTCGAGGAACCTGTTCCAGATCGAACGAGACACAACACAGTTGTTAACGTGAGTATTATTTATTTAATTCGAACTTATCTGGAGCTTCCTATATCTTCTATTTTCTATTATCCTTTTTCAGGGGCGAAACCTTTGCGGGCGGCGAGGCTGGCATGGCCGTTCCTGAGACCGTCTGCACGCCACGCGCTGTGGGCATCAGCGTGGACGTCAATGTGTATGAGCCACATCTGTTGGCTGGCACCATGGCTCACATGATTGGCCATAACATTGGCATGGGACACGACGATGGACGTAAGTAGATTGCTGGGAGACTTTCATAACTTCAACTACACCCCCGGCTCTTTGTGTGTTTTTTATTAGGAGAAGAATGCTTTTGCCGGGACTGGCATGGCTGCATCATGGCGCAGTCCATTGTGGGCCAGGAGAATGTGCAGCCCTACAAGTTCTCCGAGTGCAGTAAAAAGGATTACATCGATGCCCTGCGCACGGGTCACGGTTTGTGTTTGCTGAACAAGCCCAATGAGGTGAGCATCTGATAGTGTGACCATGTTACAATGTTGATCAGCTGATCAATGGCTGCGTTTACCAGAACAACATGATCACTGATCACTGATGGATTTCTATCGATAGTGCTAAGATTTCCTTGCAAATAATTAGAGATAAAACGCACTATCGATAGAAATCCATCACTGATCAGTGATCGTGTTATCTTCAAACAGCTGACACTCTAAAAAGTCCTTAAATTTAGCTTAAGAAAAACATAGTTTTGTGCTTGTTATAAACCCAAATGTGTTGGTATAACCCTCTAGATCGAACTGCGTCGTAATTGCGGCAACAAGGTGGTTGAGGAGGACGAGGAATGCGACTGCGGCACCTTCGAGGAGTGCGCCCTGGACCCATGCTGCGACGGCATCACTTGCAAGCTCAAATCAGAGGCTCAGTGTGCCACCGGGGCGTGCTGTGAACAGTGTCGGGTAACTGCTTTACTTCCCTGCCACAGAATATATATAGTATATCGTTCCTAACCTCTCCCAAAGCTACGGCCCAAGGATTACATTTGCCGTGATTCGCACAATGAGTGCGACCTTCCGGAGTATTGCGATGGCGAAGTGGGTCAGTGTCCCTCCGATGTGTTCAAGAAGAACGGTTCTCCCTGCGGTCTAAGCAAGACTGGCGTTTCTGGTTAGTATATACATACATGCAGAAAGATAATCAAGAACCCAGTCTAAATGTCTCTTCAATTTGCAGGATATTGCTTCCAGGGTTACTGCCCCACGCTGAGCTTACAATGTGAGGCAATATGGGGTTACGGCGGATCTGCTGCGGACAAACAGTGCTACGAACAGTTCAACTCGAAGGGCTCCATCAATGGCCATTGTGGGCGCGATGCCAATGAGCACTATATCAAGTGTGAGCCAGAGTAAGTAATAGCCAGATTTGGGGGTAAGAATATGCATTAAAGTTGTCTCCAATAGGAATGTGCAGTGCGGCACGCTGCAGTGCAAGGAGGGGGAGCGACAGCCCGTGAACGATGGCATCGATCAGCTATATTCACGGACGATAATCTCGATCAAGGGCCAGGAATATGAATGCAAGTGCGTATGGGCACGGGGCAGGGGGGCGCGACTAAATAGAATGTATCACACAAACGCTTGAGTATTTGCAGGGCAACGAGCGGGCAGGTGGGCTCAAACAGCTATCCAGAGCACGGCCTCGTCAAGGACGGAACGCCGTGCGGCGACAACTTAATTTGTCTGAACCAAACGTGTGTCAGTCTCTTTCCCCACGTGGATCAGACCAAGTGCCCCGCAAATAAACAGGGTCAAGAGTGCTCAGAACACGGCGTAAGTTCAACTCAACTCAACTCGGCGAAATGGAATGTGCCACTCGCCATGTGCCACTCGCCATGTGCCATGAACATTTACATTTACATTTACATTTCCATATACATTTATACACTTTTACATTTAATGCACATACAACGCATACGCACAATATCTCTCACATGGCCACAACAACACATTTGCATATTCCTCTTGCAGGTCTGCACCAACACCAACCGCTGCTTCTGCGACATGGGATGGGGCGGCACGGACTGCAGCTCGGTCGTCCTGCTCACCACAGCACTGCCAACGGAAGCACTGCCCACACCGGAGAACACAATCAAAATGGAGAAGAAAGAGACCCCATATGGTAAGAGAGAGAATCATAATTATAATACCGTCCAAGTTCGATTGTCTCAGCTCGGGGATCGAAGCTAAATCGAAAGCGAAAGCCACTCACCTCGATATATGTATACCGTATACTTCTACCACCTAAGTCTGACTCGGCTCAATGGCGTTGACTACTCACTCACAATTGATTAATTCGGTAGCGATTCGATCTCAAATCATTCGGTTTGCTTGTATGACAATGGTAGTCAAAAAAAAAAAAACACAATAATTCGAGTCTCTGGGTCTGGGCAGGAAGTCCCATGGGTAAACACTATTACTAATCGCAATTAAACACCACAAATGATTGAGTAGACAGAATATAAATATACATTTGTATAGATTAATCTCAAGTATCGGAACTTTTTAATATTTAAATTCAATTTAATCGTTCGGTAAACCGGTCTAACTTTTTCTTACGCTTTCTTGTTTTACTCAAGACGAAATATATTACTTCCAAGAACATCTATTAAAAAGGGTTCATCATACCTTCATATACCCTATAAGAATCATGTCAATTTCTGATTTTATACAACTATATACTTATGGAATATAAGCTTTTCGAATATTTACCAAGTTCCTAGTTAATGGTTTAACTCAAAGGTCTGCACCATTACATTTACCTGTTATCATTGCATTTGTGAGTGAGAAATATAGGAAAGAGTCTAAGCATTCTATTAAAAATATATAAATATAAGTAATACAAACTATGAGTAAAGCTAGACTTAGCAATGGTTCTTATGTGCTTATCTGTGTCTGGCCGGAGAGGGGCTGGGCAGAGACATTAGGGCCCTGGGGACCACTGGCTTAAATTATCCCTTAGCTACTAAGTACTGGTTAAATCGTAAAGGTATAGAAACTTGATCATTCCTACTACTCTGCCAAATAGTAACAACTTTTAATATCAATATTCGCCAATTAGCATCGACGACACTTGAGATGTACAAAGAAGTTGTGTGTTGCTGTGTTGTTATTTCCTCCGAATGTTTGTTATCATCTTAAAAAAAAGACATCAATTTCACTCTAAATCCCAAAAGTTACTTGTTTTTAAAAAGTAAAACCTAATTATATTTAGAACGAATTTGGAATTTCAATAAGTTTTAATATTTGTATTTTTATTTATTTCTGTTTTTACAAGTTTTTGTTTTATCTTTAGTGTTCCGTGGCAAGCTCAAGGTTAATTAAGGAACGTTGATAGCTTTATCTTTTAAATATTATATATTATATAGATGACCAATCTATACTGCCAACTTTAAATAAGACTTACAAATACTTTCTTGTTAGGTATATTATTTCGGCAGCTTAAGATGCAACCTTTTACCTTTATGAAATAGGAAAGGCTTTAATTCAAATCTTTTCTTTTCTAATTCTATTTTTTAATTAAACCTGGTTCAATACCAAGGGAATATCTTTATGAAAGTAAAGGCTAGCCAAATTTATCAGTCTTTAGTTTGGTCTTATTTTCATTTTGAATTAAATCTAATTTACTTCAATAGTCAATATTTTGTAAAATCCTTATATTTATTAATTGCAGTATTTAAAAATAACTTAATAAATTAAAGTGCAGTGTGTGCAATTTAGGCGCATGAAGAGTGTAAGTAAAATTACCTAAAACTTTTCAGATCCGCAATGTAATTAAGTTCTTCACTTAATTCGAAACCTAAAAATTAGAAATTCAAGATAAGAGACTAAATGCTTTTTTGGCACTTGTGTTATGTTGATATTCAAAGTCGCAATACGAAACACGACGCATATATAATTATATATTTTGATTGAAAATAAAACGCAACCACCATTTGCAGGCACCTCTGACAAAAATAGGATCAGCACATTAACCATGGTCATCATTTTAACAGTTATCGTCAAATGTGTCTTCATTAGTTTTGCAACACTGGCCGTTTGCTACAGGTAGAGTACCAAGCAAGTCAAGCTCCTCCTCCTCCTCCTATGCATTTAGCAACACTTACATCAACTTACATCAAACATAAGTATACACGTACTATATACACATATAGGTCAATCAATATGTTTTTTTGTACGCAGGACAAGGGATCGATACCGTTACCGATACCGATACCGATACCGATATTGATACCGATCAATACTTCCGTTTAATCCTTAGTACATCCTGTCTTTTTATCGGTCGGTTGTAAGTGCATCCATATGTACATACGTATGTACGTACATGTGCCTGCGCATGCATACTTACACACACTTCTCAACATCATTTGATCATTTCGTTTTCTTTTGACTGTCTTTCTGCCTCTATCGCTGTGTGTAAAATATTCGTAGTGCTTATATCAGATTTAAAATTGTACGTGCTTGTAATTTGTCGCCGTAATTCACAAAATGTATAAGTATATCTGACGTTTTTCTGTAATATGTGGTGTTTAATGGAACTCTATTATGATTTTCAAAATATTTTTATAATCATTTCGTATTGACAACACTTACTACATACATGGGTAGTAGAACAAATGCATGAACAATAACAAATTCACGAAAAGATGCCTTACCAAATGGTAAAATGATTGTGGACATCGATTCATCATCAGAACCTAAATGACCAAAACTTGTGGACTTTTCAAAAAACTACCGCGTTCTCCAACACTCATTGGCCTCGTTCATCATCCAAACAAAAAATATCAATGTACGTATGAAAAAGCATTGAAAAATAGTCATTTTTGTATTTCGGTAAATATAAGGGCGTTTTCTTGATCCCTTGAGTATCGCTTAATTTTCGTAACAGGACCCGACGAAAGGTCAAGACTAGATTTAGTATCTTATCAACGTCACATTGACGGAGTGTTTTGGGAGCAGGCGAAGGACTATAATTTTAATTGTATTTTATATTAAATAACATAGATATTATATCTGAGGATGTCGCATGACTCCATTGGCACAAATATGAAACAAGGCAGTCAAAAACAAGAAAGCGAAAAAGAAAACTTAAGAAACGTCTAACAGAAATTTCAACATGTAGAGAATTAATTTTATAAATTAATAGGTTTTAACTTAAAATAATAAATATTTTAAATATTGTTTAAGGTGAAATCCAGTTGGTTGATAACAGCGGCTTAGTTGCATTTCTTTGCATTTTATTTTCCACCTACGCCTCATCTAATTTCCCATATTTTAAGATAAATTATAACCATTTATGGCTTGGGATCATAACTAATATGTACATGAATGTCTTCTATAAAAAAATCGGTTTAAAGAAAGACATTTTAAATTAAAATACTCAATGACCAAAGTATAATTATCAGAAAGCAATGAAACTGTTTTATTATTTAAATTGAGCGGGTTTAAAAACAGTGTTAAAACGCATCCCTTCGAGTACTTCCGGTACTCGAAATCTGAGAATATTAACCAGTGTTCTATAAGTTTTCTGCATATATTGCTTGTCAAGAAAGTATAGCAATAAGAAACTAAAAGGCACCTTTATATAATATATAACTTATAAATCTTATAAATCTTCGGGGGAATATATCCAAATTTGAAAAAAAAAAACTAAGATTACCATTGTCATAGAAAAACAAACAAAAAGGAAACATAAAATTTACAACGTTCTATGCCCAAATAACTATCTATTAAATGTGTGTAACTTTGTACAATTGTGAGAATCGTTTTAGCATTTAATGGCCTTATGGAACCGGAATAAACTTCCTACTGAGAACACATCCATACTACTTACAGTGTGTGCATGTTTCCTTGATTACTTATATACATATATGTATAAATATATATGTGTATAACTAACCAAGACTTATTTGAATAATATTTACATATTTATCTTTTGAAATAACATATATATAAATATGTGAGAGACGTTCATAGTACCTGATTTTGCGAAATGCATACAAAATTGTATATTTACTTGTTTTTTTCGGCTGACCCGCAACCCTACTGCCTACTTCAATATAATGACATATATATAAAACTACGATATCTCGGAAATGGCAAATACCAATTCATCCCTGGCCTGTCACTACTGCGTAACGCAATAAACCAATAAACCGAAAAACCAAATGAAATCAAACACGATTAATTGGGGCATCGACATCGACGACCCATTTACTTAATTTACTGAAATCCACTCTAAATACTCTTTCTTTACATATACATATGTACATACGAACTAAACAAAACTAAAAACGAAACACTCTCACTTAAACAAAAACATCTGCGCGCATAATGAAACAATTGGCTGAAAATTTCTCGTATAGAGAACTACCACGGCTCAAATACAGTGTTCCTAGTCGGTGTTCTAATGTCAGTTGTAGGGTTCGTTTTTATAACATTCACCTTGATGGCATTGTGCTACAGGTCAGTTGTAGTACATAGAAACTTCTCCCTGTGTCTGAGGTTAGTTGAAAAGAAGTAATGAAAAAGCCAGCTCTAAATACAAATACAAATTACAACCACAAAAAGAACAAGCAAAAAAAAAAAAGAAAAAATATCCAAATATTTTTTTAAAAAACTAAAAAAAAAAGAAAAACAACAACAAAAAAACAAAAAAACAGTTGCAAATGCAAATATTTTTAACAAAAAACTTTAGTAAATTTGTTTATTTTGTTTCGCATTTTGATAAATTTATTAAAGTCGCTGCATTAAGCCATTGTCATTGTTCGTTTTCCGTTAAGCTTCATATATAAGAGTTTTTTAACTTTCAAACTCCTACAATTTATCTACTGATACCACATCAGGGGCATATGCAGGCTTTTGTGACTGAAGGGCTCCAAGCAGAGTGGAGGAGACCAAAGTGCTGTAAATATTTATTAACATCTGATTTTTGTCTATATATTTACTCAACAACCTCCAGCCCTTTTCAGCATTAACCTGCGTACGCAACTGCCTAACCGAACACGTCCACACATCTACAATATATACAGACATTTTTTATTATAATTGTAGTTCCTTTAATGCCAGAATACTGTATGAAATGAGGAGTCTAAGAGTCAATATATTTTCAATTTATTTCGTTTTGTTTTCTGTTCCTTTCTCTTATGTGTAGACTTGGTGCTGTCAAGATAAACAAGAAAGAAGCACTTCAATTTGGTATTGTATTTTTTTGTTAATAAATCTAAAATGCTTCCACAGAAAGTACACTGTCCTACCGTCCTACCAATAACCTGAATTATAAAAAGGTTGAAAATATTAAAATAATTTCATTTCGTACAATTCTTCTATTAAAATGAATTTGTCACATCTTTTGGGACGACACAAAATTTCAATGCAAAGCTCAGGAATTTTCGAAAGATATCTTTATGTGATATTTTATAAATTAAATTAATTAATTACAGCCCGTGTACATATTTATATATGCATAATTAACAGGAGTGAGGTCTGTTTAGGCAACGCATCACCTTGATCACTTGTATAATTTCCGTTATGTTTGTCATGTGTAAATATTTCTTATCAAGGACAATACAAAAATATATCAAGAAAACTCTTTCAGGACTCTGAGCTACTAACATTACACCACAAATCTTTATCCCAGCGCAAGAATGCTTCAAGTCAACACGTTTTATACATAAATTGCAGTCGATCGCTCATTTTACCTTTCAAGAACCAGCTGTGTACCTCGACTGATTAACTTTAACATTACTTTATTTAAATCATTTAGTTACATTATCAGTTAAAATGCATAAAAATTGAAAGGGGGTGAATTTAATACTAATAGTTAAAAGTTTATTTTAGGTAGGTGAGAAGTATTTTATTCCTTCTCTTTAATCCCAATCGGTCATATAACTAATGTGAAAAAGATCTTATGGCAGGCAAGGGGATATTCCAGATTCAGGAGTTTTTATATCTAATTTGGTTTACTTTTAATATTTTATAATAGTTTAGCCAGATTATTAAAGATATTTAAAGAGTTTATAATTATAATAATGCCAGGATAATTATTATATATTTTGTATTTATTTATTTTAATATTTGTTTATTTAAAAGACCTGTGCAAAATAAGCTTAAAATTCAAGCAGAACAGAAAGGACATCAATAATCGATTTCTCTTATAAAATCATCGATAACACTGATGAATAGGAGTGGGATGACATACATATATATATGCAGCATTATTTGTTATGGTAGAGGTTATAATATTGGTGTGGATTCATATGCTTTTTAAACATATTTTATGATTTCTACTTTTTCGTTCGGTCACCTATTCTGGCTTTAAAACGTTCTGTTTCTTAAGTACAAAAGCACACAATTTGAAAGCGGCTATACAAAGGATTGCCATTTGTGTATGTTATCGTTGTCGTCAGCACAGCGGTGATCTCGTTGACGTTTTTCATTACTACTTTTGTTCACTTTAGTCTGTCCAACACTATAATCCTGCCTAAATATTTTTTTTGTATGTACGTACGTATGTGTAACCAACAAAATCAATAACGCTGATGACCCCTGCCACCACAACCATACATTGTACCTACAGTATGAAACACAATGCTTAGAACCAATATACAAAAAAACAAAAAACAAAAACATACTCTGGGAAGGGGACCCCCTTTAGTCTTTTATGTATAAGCCCCACTTTAAGTGCATATAGAAGCATATATGTATGATAGATGCAGATGTATGTACTCGTAGTAGCAACGCCCAACGCCCCGCTAACTTGCAGCCCAAAGCCAATAGCAGAGAATAATGCATACATCCGGTGAGGGGATGTATCGTTTATTCGAATCTTTAAGTTTAACGTCTGCCTGTACTACGAGTCGAGGCGATCGATCAGGATCTTGAATTTGATGTACTTGCGCTTAGGGCCCAACATAGACGAAGCTGACTTTGAGCTATGGTGGTGCTTTCTGCAGAGTAAGCCTGCTGTGTTCCGATAAGCTAATAAGCCGTCATTATGAATGCGAATACGAGAATACAATGTACACACATAAAGCATTTATGTTTTGTCTGTGTATAATGGTATGAACATTGGAATCAGGAACAGAGACACTGACACAGAAACAAGATACAAGATACACCACAAAAAGAATACTAGATACAATGAACATGAAACAGGACATAGGACATAGGACACTGGACACAGGTAAAACATACTAAACCAAGTACAAAGGCAGGAACCGACAAAAGCCACCGAAATACTGATACACTACTACTACTATCAATATTATTGTCCAACACATGCATACCTACATACATACTCTAATATAATATAGCGAAAATGAAAACACATACAGATCAAATAATGACATCCTTCTGATCGTAACATATACATAACATATACATACATACATACATGAATCCCTAATGAACTTTTCAGCATTTACCAATTACAATTTCGGGTGCATGCAATAACGTTATAACGTCCGGTGCGAAATTTGTACATACTGCATTCCTAAATGTGTGCTACTCTCTCACCTGCAGAAAAACAGTTTACAACTCATTCGTTGGTTTTCGAAAGGAGTACTCTTTTAAAGTCAAATTCAACCTTATGATTTCAATGCAAATTTTGAACGCTCTATACAGTCGCAAGCGCAGATCTAAGTACGCGTTATTCCATGCACCTTGTACAATATTATTTCTCATAGTTATAGTTTATTTTCCTCTTGCCAAATTGGTTTGTACATCTAACCTAACCGAACCGCATGTGAAATACAGAGAAAGTTCAGTCATCTTTTATCATTCCTATTCTATGTATGTATTTGCTTGAAATCATTAACTCCGTCGTATATTTCATCTTTTTGTCGTCGGGCGAATAATATTTTTTACAATTGATTTTTAGCCTTACATTTTAATGTTGTATTTTTATTGTCTGTAAAATTGTCTAGTTAAGCCTAATTGAATTTCTGTTTCTTTGTTTATGTCTTTTTGCGAGCTTATTTATTATAATCAATGACTAAAATTTAAGAATTATAAACTATATATGTCGCGGTCCTGGGAAAATACAATGAACATATAGGAAAACGAATTAATTAAATACTAAAGTATATATTCCTGATCAGCCGAGTCTGATTGTGTCCGCTTGTAAAAAGTTTTAGCTTTTAGATTAAAGAACTTGTCAAAATTCTTGAATTACTCTCGAAAATACCCGATATTTTCCAAGACTGTGTGACATATGTATTTACCTATTAATTTCTTAAACTTTCGCAAACTATATTATTTTGTTCTTTTTTTTTTCAATATTTAAACTTGAAGTTTGACAATGTAATACCTTTGCAGGTCCTGCTAAAGCAAGTATATTCTATATTTTGGGCACTGCAAGGGTATTATTATGATACTTCGGCTTCTCGAAGTTAGCTTGCTTTCCACGATATTTTTTCTGTTTTTGTGGTTCTTTATTTTTGTTAAATTAAAACATGGTTTTGTTTCTTCAAACACATGCATGTGTGGGTGTGAATATACTTCAAAGGACCAGGCGTATAAGTGTGTGTGTTTTTATTTCTACAAACATATATACAATTCATAACAAAATTCTTTATATTCCACACAAAAGTATATTCACAATCTGTAAGCATCTTATTAATCAAGAATCTCATTGCAACATTTCGTTTCCAAACAACAATCAACAACAACATCAATAAAAATCGATCGAACAAAAACAACAACAACAAAAACGAAAACGAAATTAAAAACTATTGAAAAAATCGGTATTTATTAAAATTGAAATATATATATTAATCCTGACCAAAATCGAAAATCGAAAATCAAAACCAAAATCCAATATCCAATATCCAATATCCAATTATCAATTCAATTTTTCGGGCTCTCTTCCTATAATACACACTCATGCACGTTGAAATATGCCCCCTGTTGATACTATTTAAAAATTATTATTAAATAATTAACAAATGTGCATGCGTGTGTATGGGGACAATGCCAAATGCCTTATATATATATATATATATATATATAATATAATATATATACGCTTCGAATATATATAAACATTCGATTGTTTATATCTACCAACCGAACCAAACTGAACCAAAAACAACCAACCAAACAACCTAAACAAACCTACGAATAACATATCAACAACCAACAACCACGCCCGCCCCAACATTATTACAAAACACTTGGACGCAAAAATTAAATTAATTTTGCTGTGTAACGATAATAAAATCAAATTGATATAATCGATCATCGAATTATGCCTATAAAAACACCCATAATCTTACGCTTTATTACACATACTTTATACCCTGGTGTGTATGCAAAATTTATAATCAAAATATAACGCATATAAATGAAATAAACAACTACAACTACAACTACAACAACAACAACAACATAATTGCGGGTGCCGACGGCTGGCTATATAGGCGAAAGACAACAACACTTAAATATGATCCACCTTACTCGAAGAAACCAATTGCGAAAAGCTACGGCGGAGCAGCAACGGCACCAAACCATCATTCCGTTGAAGAAGTCTCCCTGGATGGATCCAGCAAGTTGGTCTATGCCAACCAGACTGGCTTCAGGTGCGTATCCAGTATCCCAGATCCATATTTACCAGGGATCACGATCGAATACCCCCATATTCGATATAATGATTATTCTAACTTAATCCTTGTCATTCACAGGGACAAGAGCAGCATCCACGGCCGTCGCTATAATACTGGTGGCGAGGACGATCAGTCACATGCAGGTTAATAACATTGACTTACAAATTCCATATTATTTTTTTTATTATTATTATTTCTAGAAATATGTGCTTAGATTTGCACACAAAAAAAGTAAGTGTGCCTCGGAGTGTTACAGAAATCGCTTTCAATTTAAATTTAAAAACAAAAAGCAAAGCAACATATAATTATAATTATTTATAATATAATATATATATTTATAAATAACTAATTCTTCTAATTTTGTATTAATAAAGCACACTTTTTAAGATTTTCCAAAGTTAAGAAGCAGATTCCAGGATCCAGCAAAAAATGTTTGAAGTCAATCCGAAATCATTGCATAATTCATTCCCTTGAAAATACTATTTCTTGGATCACAAAAACTGTAATTCAAAAGTATTTGTCATTTCCATTTATATGGCAAATAAACTACAACTACAACTATTTCTGCCACATCTGGTATATTCAGAAATTCTATTCAAAAAGAGATTTCTGTGACACTCCACCTGCTTGTAAGCTGTGAAATTAACATCAAATATTCAACTCAATTGCATGGTAGCCACACAATTTGATTGCATTTTCAAGGAAAAAGTATACGGTCTTGAGTGACTGAATCCGGACAAAGCTATCTTCTCATCCATTTTCCGCTTGACACTCTAGAAACATGCCAAACATGTGTTAAATATCGACCTAGTTACCTAGACTAACTGATTATAACTAATGACTATTTAAACGTTTATTGCAAGTACTCTTCCGAGCTTTCGTTATTGCAGTTACACGTTTACCATCATCGCGAGAGTCACACCATAGTAATTAGTAATCAAAATAGTTCATTTGTAGTGAAAATATATATTAAATATTGAACCTTCAAGAATGGGGCCCTCGGCTAAATGTAAATAATATTTTTGGTTTGCAACCTATCATGCTGACTTATCGGACCCTCTTTTCGTTTCGGATAACTCGATAAACTGCGATTTCCAAGGTCATTGCCCTTGACTAACGATAAAGCCTAAATCTAATGATCAGATTTCGCCTGCAACAGAAATAGGGATAAAGTTTCAACAAGATGGCTAAGAAAGGAATTAACCGGTAGTATATATCTTTGTGTGATTGGTTTTTCTTGTTCATTAATCGGTAATTATAAGAAGATGTAAGAGAAGGAGGTTCTTCATGTCCAGTTTATAATCTTTCTTGAGCCAAGTGGGTTTTGTGTTAGAAACCACATCTTTTTGTTTAGGAAACCAAGTGTTTTGATTTTTTTTTCTACTTCTAAAACTAAAATGTTTCATGCATAAAGACACAAACAAATATGTTCGAATGTTCATTTTGCGAAAACAAAGTTTAAGAGTCATTCTGAGTAATCGCCGCCTCGGTAATCTCGTGTCATTCCTTACCAAATTTATATATATTCTTTTACATGTACTAACACTGCCCTCCTCTCCATACATTGCTATTGACCGGCACAGAGAAGGGTATATTAAAGAAGCACGGCTACGGTCTGGTGCACGGTGAGCAGCTGAAAGACAAGTGGGGCGACGACAACCAATCGGACAACCTCGAGCTTATTACCCAAGACGGCACCCTGGCCTCGACGAGCGGCGGCGGCGGGGCAGCCGTCTCCGAGGTGGAGCGAACGCTGAAGTCCCTCAACGGCTACCACGAGGACATACTAGAGGCGTTGCGAAACGCTGCCACGCACCGGGGCACTGGGACCGGCAACACGCCCGTCGGCAGCGGTAGCCTCAGTGAGGAGATGTTGCGCAAGACGCTGCAAGACTGCAACAATGCGCAGCTGGGCTACTCTGCCGAGCAGTATAAACGCACCAGTGGATCCAAGTCGAGCTCGCGCGAGAATATCTGTGACAATGCCGCCGTGCATGCCATTATACTTGACGGCAGCGCGGCCGGGCTGAGTGGCCTGGGTCTGGGGTCCAGTGTGGGCGGCGGCGGCGGCGGCGGCGGCGGATCGGCGGCCGGCATGTCCGGCGGCATGTCGCATGGCACAGCACTGCTCCATCACCATCGGTCGCAGCATCAGCTGCACCAGCCATCGGCGATGGCGTTGCAACAGCAGCAGCAGCAGCAGCAGTCCCAGCAGCCGGACGAGGATGATGCTCCTTCGACCGGACCGCTACGTATACGCAATTTGGAGGATCTAATACGGCAGCTCGAGCATCATTCGTCGCGACACATGAGCCCCAGCGGCTCCGAGGATATACGCATGTCGGAGACAGACGCCGATCGACACTATAGATTAGATAGTTCCGCCGCTTGTAGTGAGTCATCTCAAGGGTTAGTGTTATTTTTTTAATTCCGAGCTTACGCAAAATAGCATCCACCCGTTCCCGTTCCTGTTTCCTTTCCCTTTCCAGTTCCCTTTCCCGTCCCCGTAACATACCTAACATATACCAACTCTCTGCTCCGAGTCGAGGACAAAACCAGCATATGCCATGAGTAATTTAAATGTTTATTTTTACACTTGCAAAACAAACAAAAAAATAACAGAACTGTAACTGTAACTGTAACCGTAACCGTTACTCGGAACCGTTGTTTACTAGATGTTCTGGCATCTGAACTGTCATGCGCTTTATAATACCTATAACGATATAGCCAATGATACTCTTTCGCTTCCCTTAAACTGACGCATATACCCATTAGCCTCTGATATGTTATCGACATAATCAAGTAGCGCAAGCGATTAACTAACAAATTATATAATATTGGCTTTAAGTACGGTTCCCAAGTGTTTCTAGAAGCATACTTACTAACTTGTAAACAAACCAGACATAGACATGCGCTTAACATACATCTCAGTACACGCCCTCGCAACGCATTAAGCATTTACGTACGCATTCAGCATTATAAATTCCGCAGAATATATAATATTTAAAAAGCAATCATAACTGTAACTGTAACTGTAAACGGCCAGCTGACTTAACCATTTAAAAGCATGTAAGCTGCTACCTATTTGTACTCCAGTAACCAGTAACCAGTAACCAAGTAACCAAGTAACCAGTAACCAGTATCCAGAGTCCAAAAACGTTACTCAAGCCAATGCCAAAAATTCTATTCGCCTTTCTTGCAGGCTTCAGGCTGGAATACCTTGTGTGATAAAGGTTGGTTGCCCATGTGTAACACTATGAACAAACATCTATGTATGCCACGCCTTGTGGCGCCTTACCTTACGTTATGTACTATGTACTATGCAGAGGGCGCCTCTGACTTCACCTCCTCTCTCTATATTATTCGCATGATCACACTCGCATTCAGCATTCAGCATTCAGCATTCCAGCATTCCAGCATTCCGCATTAAGCATCCGCATTCCGCATACGATGCTCACTCTCATGGCCAAATCTGGGTCCCAGCTCCACCCCTAGCTAGTCTTTCTCTTCAAGCCACCCATATCACACACACACAGATGCAGATTGTGATTGCCAAAAACGATTGTCTAACGATATTTATTATTATTTGTCTGCCTCTACTCTCTACTCTCTGCTCTCTATGTATCCCCTATGCGCGCGCCTCTATAGCTCCAATCAGCAACTAGCACAATCTCAGAAAACAGCTACAATTCATCCGTCTTACAGCAGTCGGTGTCGTCCCCGATCCGATGACGAGTCCAGATTCACATTCGGCGGACGCTACCGACAGCCGGCAGCTTCTTCGGGACGGCACGCGCCGCATCAGTCCCACTCACCTCACGCATTTGGACACCACACGCATCATTCCCATGCCCACGGACATGCCACGCACGGTCCACACTCGTCGCATCACTCCTCGCACACCCATTTGCATCAGGAAGATGAGGGCATTTATGAGACCGCTGACCAGCATGAACGCAATATAGCCGACGTTCGGCTCGACTGCCAAGTGACGCCAGATAGTGAAAGGTAAGTTAGTCTCACTCCGTCGTCCTTTCCGTCTGTCCGTCCCCAGGCCGTTAGTTAGTTAGTTATTCTGTGTTTTTTGTGTGTTTTTCGTAAAAGCCCTCGTAATTCCTGTCACATATAATTGTTTATTTTCCCTTCTGGCTTATTATTTTACCAACAAAAGTAATCGTAAAGCCATACAAAAGTCTTACTTTCCATGGCAAGAGTCTCTAAAAGTGTGTAACAATACAGGTTCCTACAAAAAAATTGGAATTTAAAAGTATATTACTTCTAAAGTTACCCAAAACTTAGAAGGAAGCAGGGATCTGACATCCCTATACTTATATTTTATTGCATACATTTGAGGGACTCTTTGAACTCAAATAAAATCAAATCCAGAGACATCTTTGATCATCATAACCAGATATACTCTTCTAAGCATGTCCATTAGCTCATTTACAGTCACACCAACACACACACACTAGTTTTCATCTCTCTGTTTTTAAGCCATCATCTGGTTTAAGCACAGACCAATTTCTGTTGCAGTTAGCTTAGAAATCAAACCTCTATATAGCTTAGACTGAACTGCAAAGGGAAAACCCTGAATGTTGCAGTTCCCAGATACACACACTTAGTATATGTACTGGTGTTTGGGTTGCTCTAGCTCTCCCCCTCTTTTTTTATATTATTTGTTTTATTTGCGTAATGAACCAAGCACGTTTCCCGTTCCACTCTTAATATATCATCCTTCCGCCGCCCGTTCCCAGCTCCTTGTCGATCCCAATCCAACTTCCCTATGGCCTTGCGTTCTTACCATGTACCGTTGTTCCTGTTACGATTATTATTTTCTAGTGATGACTTTATTCAAGCTCAACAACAGTTAGCCCGGTGGGCGAGTGAGGATGTGGTATCCGTCGTGGTATTGGATCAGCCGCCATCCGGTACAATGTCGGATTCCCAACCATACAGCGGCGCCGGACTCATATCGGCGGGGGCTACAATGAACAACGTTATGCACCATCAGCATCCGCATCCACATCAGCACCACGGCGATCATCATCAATCCTCCGCAGCGGCAGCGGCAGCGGCAACGGCGGCGGCAGCCAGCCACTCTATGATGGGTTTACCAATCGTCCCAAATGGTATAAGTGCAACTCAGAGGGACTTTTATCCCTCGCCGCCGTCAACGGAGACGGAAAGCAGTGGAAGTGCTATCCAGCCGCCGCCGCCGCTCACTCGACGCACAGACACGGCGGCACTAAGTCAGCAGCAGCAGCAGCAGCAGCAGCAAATGCAGCAGCTCCACCAGCTGCATCAGCATCAGCTTCAGCAGCAATTAGGCGATACCAGCAGCAGCAACAACAGTCAGTCCGGACAGGTCATCGAGAATGGCTGTTACCCGGAATATAAGCATTGATAGAGTGTATCCACTTTCGCACATTTGCACATCCGCCGCATTTCGCGCATGGATCAATGATTACAGATCACCGGATCACCGGATCACCGGATCATCGGATCACCGGATCACCTATGCCAAACTCAGCCAAGTGTGTAGCTAGATTTTCCGCTAAAATTGGCATTTGTATCGATCTTTATAATTACTTTAGCATAGTTATATGCTTTGCTTCAGATACACTCGTGTATGGTGGGCATACTTACATTTAATGGTAGACTTAATGTAAATGTGAAAGAAAAAGTTAACGTTAAACAGAGCGAAGCAAAAGCAAAGCAAATGAAATTAGTGTTAAGTCAACAACAACAACAACAAAAATAACAACATGATGAAAAATAACAAGAACAACAATGATGAGTATTACTATGTATGAGTGATAGATACATACTTACACACTACTCATAGTTTTATACACCACACACGAACAGAGGATGGTAATAATAAGTAAACAATTTGTATTCGTTGTATTCTTGCTTACACATAATACAATACATGAGATACATGCCTAATAATGGTGCATACATAAAACGAGATGAAAACAAATAAAAGCAAAATTGGGATATTAATTTTTTGTATACCTCGGACCAAAGCCAATGCCAAGTTCGAGTAGGAAATAAAGAAATAAATCAATTTATTTGCAGATGTAAATAAGACAAGAAAATGAAAGCAAACAAAAAAAAAAAAAAGGAAACAAAAAACAGTAAAAAAGATAAAGAAAAAGCAAAAGAAATTATATATGTACGATGATAGTTAGTAAATTTTACGACTCTTTGCAAGACGCAAGTGGGGATCTTGAGCATTTCCCTGGTCACGACGGATAAGCGGCAGGAAAAATACAATTGTGCACCGGGCCCAGCCCGGGCTTTAAAAAAAACCCCCTTATTGGGGCCATCTTACACCGACTGATAGAAAAATTTTGGGCAATATTGCCAGTTCTCGTTCAATAATCTTTAAAAACTCAAAATGTCAAAAATGAAAATTAAAGCGAAAATATAAACAATCTGAATGGTTAGGGTATGAGTATTATTAAATGTATGAATATGATTACACATAAAATTAAGTATAAAGATAATGTTAATTTAAAAGGTTTGGAAATATCAGTAATATTGTATCGTATTGTACCGTAAATTAAGCCATTTAGAATGAAACGTACGAATTAAATGATTTTCCAGCTTTACAAGCCTCTGTTTCAGTGGGTGGAGTGGATTCTTTTGTTAATCAAACTGTTGATATATTTTACTATACACATTCATATTAGCGCCGGCGCAACAGAAGTCAGGGGTTAATCCTACAAAGCTATTGCCCCGCCCGCTTTCTAAATCACACAGAAAATTACTTCTTTTAAGAAAAAAATATCTTGAAAGGGTCGTAAAAACATGAAACGCCATCAAGAGGCCGCTGTTTGAATTACAGCTTGATGGAGAGGGGAAAGAGAAAAACAGAGCGCGATATTTCCGTTGATATTTGATATGGTCACACTGCAAAAGAGAAGTTGCAACAAAATAAACCGCCAAATTTAAATTCAGATTCCAAAAACAATTTATTTTCTTTTGTTTTTGTAACCGAGTTGTTGTTGTAAAACAGATGTTGTTGCACAAATCCAGATCCAATCTGGGCATTTTCAGTACAAATTTCTCAATTTCTGGATTTCAGATACCAGGCGAGCAGAAGGCAGTAGCAAGCGACTGAAAACTGTTATAAAAACGTTTGATTTGATCTGGTCACACTTCAACCTTATCCTAGATAATTTGGATCTGGCCACACTGCAAACTTAACCGCCAAATTTGAATTTAAATTGAAAAATATTATTTATGTTCTCTGGTTTTTTTTACGACTTCTTGTTGCAAAATAGATGTTGGTGTTGTTGTAGGGACTAATCCAGATCCAATCTGGGCATTTTTAGTACAAATTTCTCAATTTCTGGATTTCAGATACCAGGCGAACAGGAGGCAGTAGCAAGCGACTGAAAACTGTTATAAACTGTTATAAAAACGTTTGATTTGATCTGGTCACACTTCAAACTTATCTTAGATAATTTGGATCTAGCCACACTGCAAACTTAACCGCCAAATTTGAATTTAAATTAAAAAATATTATTTATGTTCTCTGGTTTTTGTTAACGACTTCTTGTTGCAAAATAGATGTTGTTGTTGTTGTAGGCACAAATCCAGATCCAATCTGGGCATTTTCAGTACAAATTTCTCAATTTCTGGATTTCAGATACCAGGCGAACAGAAGGCAGCAGAAAGCGACTGAAAACTGTTATAAACTGTTATAAAAACGTTTGATTTGATCTGGTCACACTTCAACCTTATCCTAGATAAATTTGATCTGGCCACACTGCAAAGTTAACCGCCAAATTTGAATTTAAATTTAAAAAAATATTATTTATGTTCTCTGGTTTTTGTTAACGACTTCTTGTTGCAAAATAGATGTTGTTGTTGTTGTAGGCACAAATCCAGATCCAAAACAAAAGAAAATAAATAATATGGTTTTTGAATTTGAATTCAAATTTTGCGGCTTATTTCCCACTCTTACCCTCTCCTTCCTCTCGCCAACGAGCTGTATAAATAAAGAATATATAGGGTTTATCGGGTCGGAAAGGACTCATTCACTGTTTAAATATATTTTAAGAAACAATTGATAAGAGTCGATGAAACATGAAACGCCATCAAGCGGCCGCCGCTTAAACTACAGCTTGTGGGCGAGGGGACAAAGGGAAAGAGCGGGGTGGATTTGTTATTGTGAGTTCCTTCCAAATTTTAATAATGGCCGTCCTTCGTTTACATTTGTTTGCATTGACCAATCAGAAGGCTTCTTTGCTTTCTCTTTATTCAAGCAGCGTAACTTCTGTAGCTATCCGCTACATAAGAGATGCTCATCTAGCTATATTACAGTATTGAGTTCGAAGCTCGGCTTAAGTTTTTATAACAATTTATAACAGATCTCCGTTGCTTGCTGCTGCTTTCTGTGCGCCTGGTAACTGAAATCCAGAAATTGACAAATTTGCTCTAAAAATGCCCTGATTGAAGTCTAGATTTCTGCGTACAACAACAACACCTCATTTACAAAAACATTATCTATTTTGCAGAGTTTTTAAGCCAATATTGCAATATAGCTAGATGAGCACCTCTAATGCAGCTTTTACTTAATGAAGTAACGGTGCCTGAATGAGGGGAAAGCAAAGAAGCTTCCTGATTGGCCAATGCAAATGTAAACAAAGGGCGGCCATTAATAAATCTTTAAAAGCACCGTTACAAGCAGGCTGCATAAATGGCAAACAGCTGATCGCAAGTCACTTGCTGCTCGGCGCCGATCATCTGCTTGCTCTTTCTGTTCGCTTGGTAGGAAGAAACCATGAAATTGTTCATTTTGTGTGAATTAAGCTCGCCGTTTTAATAATAATAATAAATTACAATTCCAGGCTTAATAAAAAAAAAAACAACAAAAGCCATAATTTCTACTTAATTTATTTATTTTATTATATATTTAATTATTTATTTCGTTTTGATATCAAGCTGAATAACAATTGTTTGTTTATTATTAAAACGGCGAGCTTAATTCCACATTAATTCGACAATCCAGATCCAATCTGGGCATTTTCAGTACAAATTTCTCAATTTCTGGATTTCAGATACCAGGCGAGCAGAAGGCAGTAGCAAGCGACTGAAAACTGTTAGAAACTGTTATAAACTGTTATAAAAACGTTTGATTTGATCTGGTCACACTTCAACCTTATCCTAGATAAATTTGATCTGGCCACACTGCAAACTTAACCGCCAAATTTGAATTTAAATTAAAAATTATTATTTATGTTCTCTGGTTTTTGTTAACGACTTCTTGTTGCAAAATAGATGTTGTTGTTGTTGTAGGCAAAATCCAGATCCAATCTGGGCATTTTCAGTACAAATTTCTCAATTTCTGGATTTCAGATACCAGGCGAACAGAAGGCAGTAGCAAGCGACTGAAAACTATTATAAACTGTTATAAAAACGTTTGATTTGATCTGGTCACACTTCAACCTTATCCTAGATAATTTGGATCTGGCCACACTGCAAACTTAACCGCCAAATTTGAATTTAAATTAAAAAATATTATTTATTTTCTCTGGTTTTTGTTAACGACTTATTGTTGCAAAAGAGATGTTGTTGTTGTAGACACAAATCCAGATCCAATCTGGGCATTTTCAGTACAAATTTCTCAATTTCTGGATTTCAGATACCAGGCGAACAGAAGGCAGTAGCAAGCGACTGAAAACTGTTATAAACTGTTATAAAAACGTTTGATTTGATCTGGTCACACTTCAACCATATCCTAGATAAATTTGATCTGGTCACACTGCAAAATTAACCGCCAAATTCGAATTTAAATTTAAAAATTATTATTCATGTTCTCTGGTTTTTGTTAACGACTTCTTGTTACAAAATAGATGTTGTTGTTGTAGGCACAAATCCAGACTCCAATCTGGGCATTTTCATGATCTTAAGTACAACTCGCCATTTGCCAAATTTTAATTTAAATGAAAAATAATTATTTTATTGTTTATTTTCTTTTGTTGTTGTTGTTATTGTAAAATAGATGTTGTTGTTGTGGGTACAATGCTTTCCAAAATGAAAATTGTTTATTTTTGGCCAAATTACGACATTTCAATTTTGCCATTTGCCATTTAAAATACAGAGCATGGGTCCTGTTGATCCTGATCAAGAATATATAGGGCTTATGGGGTCGAAAATTACACCTACACTGTTGAAACATATTTTAAAACATATTTTGAAAGGATCGCAGAAACATAAAACGCCATCAAGCGGCCGCAACTTGAACTAAAGCTTGTGAGCGAGGGGGAAGAGAGGGAAACAGAGGGATTAATTTGATATAGTCACAGTGCAAAATTATACAAGATACAATTGTGTGATTTGTTGTAAAAGAAATGTTGATTCTGTTGTTCTGGGCATTTTAACTAAAAAAAAATTTTAAAACATATTTAAAAAGGGCTTTAAGATCGGAAACGCCATCAAGCGGCCGCAGTTTGAATGACAGCTTGTTGGCGCGGGAAAGAGCGGATTTGCTTTTTCTATTTTGATCTATTTTTTGGAGACCTCTTGAGATCCGCGGGCAAAGCCAAGGTCAAGTGGAACGCCTGCCATGTCATCGGAAATCTTATAAAGCACAAAGCCTTCTTTGCAACCACTTTGGTGTCCCCTTTCCGCTGATATGGCCCTCGCTTCTGGATGCTCTCGAGTGCTCCAATGTCCTGGACAATTTCGACGAGTTTAGCCACAAGGATGCGCTTCAACAGCTGATCTGTCTGGCCATGACCACTCTGATGACGCTGGCCAAGGTCTCGGATCTACCGGCGATGCGACAGGTATCCTCCTCTAGAGGAGGATCGGTTGAACATGGCCGCCTACATTAGGTCGGAATTCTCCGAGGTTCCCACGCTGCCTTCGAGCAGTTTATAAATTTTTATTCAAAAATAAAACGTTAATAAAACAAATTCGTCGATTTTAGAGAAATCAAATGTTGTAATATTGTAAAGGTTCTCTTCTATTTTCGATTCTTTATAGAAAATTTATTATCTGCGACGCGATGTGTTGTATATGTATATGTAAAAAGTTTTATTTCAGCTCTGTAGCTGGAAGTTAGGGCTTATATATGTACAGAAATTAGGACTTTTTTGCTTTACTGTATACAATCAGTCTCGTTTTTATGTTTTATTCACTTCAATTATATATACCCCATACGTATATGTATATATTTTGTTTATCTACCAGTATTTTATATATATATTCATATATATGCATATCTTATTAACCATAGGATGGGATGGGTGAATAATGTAACCGTTTAAAGGTCTACAATTAATTACAGTATCGTTAAAGGATAAAAAAAGAAATCGTGTAGGTAAATCCTTCATAGAAAGTACAAAAAAACGGGTAAATCTAGTTCATTAAAAATTAAATGACTTTGTAAAAACTATCTTAGTAAAATATCCTTTGATTCAGCAAAAGCGTTGATATCGCTGCTCAAAATGTCACGTCTTTAAGTTCATTCTGAGCCTGCGCCTGCATTTTGCACGTTTGTGTCCTTCGGGAGGACAGGGCATTCCTGAGACAATGTTGCTGTTGCTGTTGCTGGTGTTGGTGTTGGTGTTGTTGTTCCACGGAGTCAGATGGCAAAGAAGATGGTATTATAATTTTGGGTGGCCTTGGGTGCTGCTGGTACTGATGCGCTTCGTGTATCTTCAATCGCCCTTGATAATATAATGCTGCTGATGTCTGTTGGGGAGGTGGCGGTGGCGGGGGCGGCTCTATGCTCACAATAAAGGGCTGCAAGTTCTGGCTGTGCTCCTTGAAAATGGCCTCCATATGTAGCATGCAATCCTGCAGCTGATCCTAAAAAATAGGATAAACATTATTTATCAGACATGTTTATTACCAGACATATTCCTCCCCAACTGTAAACACTCACTTGCTCCACGCTGGTCAAGTCTGTCATCAGGCTCAATAGAAAGTGTAAGTTATGTCCGGAGCATAGGTGCCACTTGAGGCCATTCATGGAGGCCGCTATGCTTGATGCAGCTATTGTGCTGGCCGAGTACTTGGCAAACTTATGTTCTTTTTAAATACAAATGGAATGTAAATATTTATTAAACACAAAGCATAGGGTTCTTACCTTTTGCTGCCAGCGATATAAATGCCTGGGCATGTCCCCTTATTTTTCCAATATTTATGTCTGGGAAGTTTTTTTTTTTAATGGGTAAACGCATTAATAAGAGCTCAAGAAAGTCTAAAGGAGTCACCGAAGAGAGGTCCCAGCCTAAACGGCTAAGCACATACAACTCCCACTTCTGAATAGCAAAAAAAAAAAAAGAAACATTAATTAACAAAAGGAATAATGGGCATAAAGAGCCATAATAAAAAAGTACTTACGATCAAATCGTCCTTGTATATACTGTTGTCCGTATAAACAACAAGCAAGTCCACGGACAGGGCATACGAGCTGGGCTCGCGCAGCTTTGAAGCAAGTAAGAGGCAGGCAGCAGCTAGAATCTGAAGATGGGTTTTGCGCACAGATTTGCTGGACAGAAATCGATCCATGTAATTTATTGCCAATAGGACGACCTCCTCCTGGCATTTCTCTTCAGCGCAGACCTGAAATGTAAGACATATACGGGTTATATACATAAATGTGCCGTAGACAGAAGAATACCCACCTCCATCATCCACTCTGCAACAATTTTTCGCATTGCCGGCGTTATATCCTTTTGGACAGTTAAAAAATACGTATCCACAATTTGAGTGTGCTTCTCCTCAGCCTTAAGAGCATTCTCCAGACAACGATCAGTAAAGAATGTAGGATCTCCGATGGCCATATTAACGCTGACTGCTGCGGGTGTCGGCTTACCCTGCTGCCTATCCAAATGATGCTGCAGTGATGTCGTTGTTCTCTCCTGTGCGGAATGCCCGGTAGCCCGTTGCAGAGAAGGTGTCGTCGCAGCAGGTTCGAATTTTTGTTGTTGTTGTTGGTGTTGTTGTTGAGGAGGAGGAGGTGGCAACAGTGATTGAGTTTTTGGTGTGGTGGTTGAAGATTCTACGTCCACGGATGCATAAATATACACATAGTCCTTCATCTGGCATAAAACTGCATTGGGGGAAAGGTTTGCTGGACTCTCAGCTGCATCGGCGTCTGTATCCACATCGGCATCCACATCACTATTAGTTGGAGCGCCGAAGGAAGAGCATTGGGATGTGGGTTCACTTCGAGCACCCAAACCCATATTTTGTTGATGTGTGTTCAAACGATACAAAGTCGAATCGGATTCATAAACTATGCTCTCAGAACAGAAAAGATCCATTGTCCTTGGCGACAATCGGGGGGGCCAGGGTTTAACCTTGAATAGTTTCCATATATGTAAATTAGATTATATGCATTAGACTTGACATTAACATTGGTGTAACTTAAAATACAAATTATTTTTAAACTTGCGATCGGCATGTCAAGTATTTGCTTGTTTAATGTTTGCATAGAGCTCATAGCTACAACTAAAAGGCACACGGGGATCATTAACAAGTCGATCTGCTCTTATTAGAGATCCGTTTAAATTTCAAAGGATTTTACAACAAATTAAACCATCTTTTGCATTACATACAAAAATATTAATATTAATGTGTTTGTATACACGATCGTACCGATCTTTAAGTAAAAAGGATGTATCGATAATTGTATGTCCATATGTGTATAACCATGTGAACCTTCAACCTGAATTCGATGGTTTCCATTTAGCAATGTACACCATTAAGTGTGTGCTTTTTATTGACACATTATGTTTACACTTGATCTTGGGGAATATCTCTACTATTCTTTAAGGTTTCGCACAATCGAACAAGTTCAAGAAATATTTGGTGAGCCAACTGTAAGTACTCCTTTGTTTTGGGCTGATCACAATTCTTTTATTATTGCTGTTATGACAAGTGCGTATGTACATACGTAAATGTATGTGTGTGTAAGCCTTTTCTGTTGATCGTGCATTTCAAATAAAAAACGTAAACTGAACCCGAAAACTTGGCATTTTTGTGATCTGCCAGATCGGAATGTGCCCTAAGCATTTGCGTTCATCTCTCAACTCTTTCACAAATATATATAAAGTTTAAATATACTTTAATTTGTAAAACGAAAAAACCAGAATTTACACATACGTATATGTTATGATCAGTTAGATTTGCGATTCGTACTCTGCATGGTAGGATAGCATTCAGACCAAATCAGTGGAATATAAAAATACCAACAAACATACGTTAAACTATGATCATGTTATTGCAACGGAAAACTCGCACAAAATTAATAAAAATATTATTTCTACAATTATAAAATTAAAAAGAGCAAAAGACTTTAAGTCGCACACGTTTGACACCTAACCGGCGTGGATAAAGCATCGATATGAGCTCTGCCGATTAACATATTAAAAAATACTAACTCGGATCTTCTGTCGATCGCGTTATAGCCGTTGCACACTTGCAAATTCGAAAGCATTAAAAACGTATTAAGTCATGATCACCCGAGGCACGTAACTATAGAAGGCATGATCTTTAAAATATATATTTGAATATAATTTGTTTACGTGGTCACTGCTTTGGCAATATAATACAGAAAATAAAATAATTTAAAGTATATGTAGAATATAGGTTTACATAAGAATGAGGACGATAAAGAAAAATATTTTAATGACTTTCTTACTAATTTTAATTATTGTTAGCAGGAAGAAACTACACCCAAGAAAACTTACCAGCTGTTCTCACTGGAGTCGAAATGTCACATTTTTCGAGAATCCCAATCGTTCCACCGTGACGGCCAATGTGAGAGTATCGCTTACAAAAAAAGGCATTTACTTTCGAGGGTTGGTCACACTGATTTTGTAACTGCAATGAGTATGTATATCTATTTACCAATTAATGAGTGTAAATCGTGTCGTTATAAAAAAGTTATTTTTGTGTCGTCACGGGCACGAATCAATGTGTAAATATAGTGGAAAAACAGAACTAAATGCTATTATACCTTTGTGTGTGTGTGCGAAAAATGTAGTGACCTATGAACTGAAGGCGAAAATATATTGGCAATATAATATGTAACATATGTACATATGTACATACATACATATATATGTATGTCAATTTGTCCTTTTTTATTTATGTAGCTACGGAAAAATAGATATTGACAGAACATTTTGATGTGCAGCATTAAGCAAGAGGAGATATTGACGTTTTCCTTGCCAACGAATTGAGCAAGGACAAGGCTAAATGTAGTGCAAACGTCAGAGGAATCTATAATTGATTTAAAAACAATAAAAGTCCTTGAAAAAAAGGTGTCCAATAAGAAGTTGTATCTTTCTCTCATGCAAAACGAACTTGAGAGAAATAAAGTAAAATCAAAACACAATCTCGGGATTAACAAAAGATGGCTTTTGGTCAGATAATTACAAACCGAAGAACTTGGCTATTATGAAATACGATACTGCGCAGTCAGAGAAATAATAATTAAACAACAACTTGTGTCAAATGCTACTAACTACATCATACACTCTAGAAAAAGTCTACTAAATCGCTGGATTCTGGGTAACTTTGATACAGCAGCTAATTGGAAATTGGATGCCATGTCGTCTACTTCATCGATTGAAACACCAACAACTCCAACGACTCCACCTCAGCAGCATCAGCAGCAGCATCATCAGCATGAACAAACTACCACGGCTATTGTAGCTAGTCAACAACAGAAGCGAAAATCGCAAAATGCCAAAGGTTCTTCAGCGACGTCACCATTAGTAACTGAAAATAGTTTTGTCATTGCTCAAGCCCAAGCGCTTTTGCCGTCGTCCTCATCCTCATCGTCATCCTCATCATCTACCAACTGCACAGACACCATTGCAGCCGTACACCAGCAGCAGCAGCAGCAGCGAAAGTCCTACTCGCTGGTGAAGAAGCAACCATCTTTACGATATCAGGGTAAACAGATCCAACTCCTGTCCAATTCCCCATCAACAATGCAATCTTCGGAGCCGGCGGCGGGTCCATCGCTGGCCAATGACGCATCCGCGTCCATTCTCAGTCCACCAGATGTTTCATCACACTGCTGCAGCAATATAAAAACTAATATAACTCCGTTAACATCACAGAAGATGCACCGAACGATTCCATCTGATAAAGTGAGTATTTTAATAAGGAGATACGAAAAGTTTCATATTTCCTGTACTGATATTTAATGAAATTTTCAAGACAGTTAATCAAAACTTTGGACAACTCGTTGACAATATTGTAACATATAAAATAACATAATATTCTTTACTTTCAGATTAACCTACGCCTAATTCTCGTTAGTGGTAAAACAAAAGAATTTATATTTAATCCATCAGATTCCGCAGGTGATATTGCACAAACAGTATTCGATAATTGGCCCGAAGGTAAGAACGAACATCTAGTGAAAGTTTTAATTGTTTAATTATACTAAAAGCGAATTAGATGGTATTAAATAAAGATTTAAACATGATTTCCTCCTATTTAGATTGGACCCGAGAAGCTGTATCAAAAGCGGACATCTTGCGATTGATTTATCAAGGGCGATTTCTTCATTGCAATGTAACCTTAGGAGCACTGGGACTTCCATTAGGCAAAACGACTGTTATGCATTTAGTGCCACGTGATAATTTGCCAGAACCCAATTCACAAGGTAAGGACATAAACCAGCTAATCTTAATAAATTTATAATAGTTTTTGGTGTTAAATTCTGGATAAAACCCCAGTCTCAACAATGAATCTTAATTTTTTATTTTGTATCTTTTTTAGATCAAAGACAAAACAGTAAAGGCGGTTCAGGACGTTGCTGTTCAACAAATTGCTGTATTTTGTAACTAAATTACTATTATCTGCTAGCGTAATATTTAAATAAATTTAATATAAAACCAAACTAAAGTTAAATTTTTTGTGCAGTTAAATGTATATTTAAACTATGAACATGAATGTCTCGATGAACAACACACACACAAGGCTTCTCGCTTTACCTAATTATGTATATACAATATGTATTTTAAATATGTACACAGACAGGAATTTAAAGGCGTCATCGAAATGCGTATACTCTATGTTGTATTAAAGTTGCTAGACTGCAAAATTATAACTTGTAATATATATACAAAAGATATAACTTACGAATAAAACGCTACATATTTTTAGAAATCAGACTTGAGAAGCTAATTAGAAAACAAACAAAAAATATGTACTCACGAATGTAAAAACAAAACAAAAAAAAAAGAAACAAAAAAACAAAAACGTAAAAAATAGAAAAGGAAAACTAATTAACCGCACAAAAGAGATACTTTTTCCGTTTGCTTTGCTGCTGATTTCAAGCGTACGTTTTAACAGAATAATACAATCCTGTAATACCTATTATGTACACCAAGCCAGATCGATTTTTGTTCACACAATTTAGATATTCAAGACATTTTTTTTGTACATACACACACATATTTAATTAGACCCTAAGTGTTTTCTTCTGTTAAGTTTTAAAATATTCTCTGTAAAGTCTAACTTAAAGCCAATACTAAATAAATAATCCCATATACCCTCAAAGTGTGTTGTTGGACATTTGTTTTTCCTAATAGGGCGCTGGATAAGGGTAAATCCTGAAAGCTAGCTAGCAGTTAGTGGTCGGAGGAGCATAAGCTCATGAGTTTGAGCAGTGCTGGTCCACATGGGAGTGTAATATGGGAGCTGCCCCACTGTAGGAGTTGCAAGGAAGAAAGAGAATTGTGTCACATGTTCCGGTGGCACTTTACGACAGTCTTGGAGTGTTTTTCTACTGCTGAGGAATAAATGTCTCTTCGTTATCATCGGTTTAATAGTATGAACTATTCTCTTGAACACAACACATTTTCGGAGTGGTTGAATCGGCAGAACTACTTACTTGATCAGATCTGGAACGGTCTTTCCACAAATGATGAGGCTAAAGGATCCGGCGAGAAAAATATTCTTCTCTCAATGTTGCCATGAAGAAAGATATAACAGATATAACAGAAGGTGTAAGAGCAAGCTAAGCTCTTCCTCAAATACCATTAAAATAACCATGAAATGATATATAGTACTTATTTATTAAGTTATTCATGTAATGCTAAAATTAATATATATTTTTCGGGGTTACATAGAAAGAATTTGTTCTTATATTTTGCATGTAAGTTTTACAAATTAGACCAATTATTTATTTGTTATTATTATTGTTTGTCTGAAATTGGGAACATTTTCACTTTTCCGTTGTGGCTATTTAGGACTTGACAGCGTTTTAAAAATATATTTAATTTGTGATACTTTGACGAACAGTTTTAAAAGCGAAACAAAATTATTATGACACACCTATTCGAAGTTTTATCTTGCATACAACTAAAGTATTTTGCATGGATTATTCAAATAAAAAGAGTTACTCTGACTATATAAAGTTTTGAAAAAAAAAATATAACAGATAAAGATAAAATGCACCGTCAATAGCTTTAAAATGTTCTTTAGGAATAATAATAATTGATTTTTCGACTTTGCTGGCATTTTGCTGTTCGTTAAACTTCATATACATCGTATACATGGGATAAATTTCATAATGTTCAAGTTCAAAATTTCATACAGATTTTAGTAAACATTTTCGTATACATGCTGTACTGTGTTGCCACAAATAAACATCATGGTTTGTTCATTTTTCTTATTTTTTTTTTAGTATTTTGAATAATTTTAGATCATTCAAGCCGGGTGGTGCAAATGTTTGCTAGCTTGATCAAAAATACTTGTTTTATATTTAAATATAATACTACAAATATGCTGAAGGGCAAATTAAAATGTATATTTCGTTTAATACGGGTTCAATATTCGGAATTTTTAGTAAGCTTTTCTCACTGATCGATCGGACATGATCGGACATGACAAGTAGCTCCAACTGTGGCCACTATTCGCCAGGAAGACCTGCTGCTCGCTGCCAAAGGAATGTCTCGGCTACATTTTTGATTTAAAATATAAGAAAAAAAAACTATGCGTTTACATTTGCACCACGCCCTGAATTACTCTACGATTTATTATATAGGTATATGCAATTTACGTATATATCCACAAATATAGGTAAATAGAAATCGATTTTAATATAAGCGGGATGCATGTACCAATGCTTAAGAAGGTGCGCTTTTAATTATTATAATTATATATATATATATATATATATATATATTTTAGTCGTATACATTATTGGATAGACTGCCAACCTCACACCATACTACACATCATACGCACATGGACGTAGCACACGGACGTAACACCACAAGCAGTCATTAGAAAATATGTATGTATGTACGGATGTATATTGTTATATGGTGCTATCCTCAGGGACTTAGATCCTGATGGAGATTGGGATCATAGCCGCCCATGCTGTTGTCATACGGCTGCTGCTGATCATAGCCGCCGGAGCCCATTGGATAGCCCATTGAGTCCTGCGGCGGGGCGGGTGACATCATCGGTGTGGTTGTTCCACTCGGCGGTCCAGCCATTGAATATGGCGAGGCGCCCGCAGCCTTCTTGGCCGCATACAAGTTGGCCTCCTCCTGGGCCTTGCCGATGTTCTTCTTGTAGCGAATTCGCTTGTTGCCAAACCAATTGGATACTTGCGAGACCTGGAGATTGGGATTGTTATGTTGTTTTATGCGATATGTTATGTTTTATGTTATAACTACTACTAACTGTTATTCCGCACTTTCGTGCCAGTTCCTCTTTGGCCTCCTCGGATGGATAGGGGTTGCTCAAGTGACTATAAAAGTACTCGTTGAGAATCTCCGATGCCTGCTTGCTAAAGTTGCGGCGCTTGCGACGCGCATCCAGGAAGCGCGAACGAAGGATCATTACAGCCTCGCAGGTCGACTGCTTCAGCTGCATTTGTATGGAACTGAACTTTTTGTGTATAATCTGGACCATGCGTTCGATCTCTTTCGGTGTAATGGGTCTAAAAAAAATATGAAAGTAAATAAAAAATAAAATAAATAACCATCCCAATGTCCCTTAGCTTAGGCGTAGCTCTTACCTGGTGCGACTTTGTTCGCGCAAAAGGTTCATAACGTGAGTGGTAAACTCGTTGCATGCCTGTTCGTATTTCTCCAATTCCTGATGATATATCTGGCGAATCTGTGCCAGCTTGGCACGGTAATCGGAATGCTCAATGGCATTATCAGCCCCATCTATGGACAGAGATCCGCCCTGACTAGCTGCCGCAGCCGAAGCTGCTGCTGCGCCACCACCGCCCTTTTCTGGCCCTGCAACGCCTTCGGCAATCAGCATGTTGTCCAGTCGCATCAGTTGTGGATCTGGAGGCTCCTCCTCCTGAGTGTTGCGAATGGAAAGGACTGTAAACGAAAGCATATAATAAATTATATTAGATTGCAGGCAGGGATAATGCTATGAATTGTCTTTCTTGTATTTATTTTTACCTACCGGTCTTCTCTTTAATTTCGCACAGCACCGAAAACAGAGCCGGCTTCATACGATGACAGTTAAGCGTATGCTTTCTAGCCTGCGCCTCGTCCAGCGACTGTTCCGAAATGCTCATAATTTGTTGCAATATCTCGCCAATGTCCTTTTGCTTGCGCACTTCGTTTTCGCTGCCAGCATTTTGGCCATCATCCTGACCGGACAGGCCATAGCCCTGCGGTGCCATCATGCCGCCAGTGTGGGCCAACATCCGATTGGGATCCTCCATTCCGCTGTAAAGAAAAATTATAAGTAATTACGTTGAAGCAGAAAAAACTATGAGAAATAACTTAAAGCACATTTTATAGAATATTTAAATTACTGCAACTTTTATGATTACCACGCCTATTTATTTCTAGGGTTCTTTTTTAACAAAATAAATATTATTATATTATTAATGAGCAGATATCACTAGTCTCTTTTTTATTGTCTTTAGTAAATACAAACTTAGGTGTGTCTGAAATAGCTATACATCTTTATTCGAAAATATTAATCTTACAAAATTTTACTAAAGATTTCTCGTTAGAGGTACATACACCTGCACATACATATGTACATACATATATTGGTGATTGTCTGTGTCTCAGGTATTCCGTTATTTATGCAGGTTTAAAATGCACTCACTCCTATTTACATGTACATAAGTGTATTTACAGAGATACAATCTATATACGTTAGTTTGTAAATTAACAAAGAAAAAGAAAACGCAGGAGTATTAAAAAAAAAAAACAGTATACACATACATGCATACACACACAGAAATTAATAAACACATGTATCACATATGTAAATTTAAATACATGTGAGTTTTGCGAATGCCTTAAATATATTGTTTTCAAACCAAATACTGAGAACTAACGCTACAACATTTGTTGTTTTTTATTTGTTGTACATACAACATACATCCACATGTACATGAATATTTTCATCTTAAAATATGTATATCAGTAATTATATGCGCTTCAATTCCGGACTTACACCTTTTCCCAATGCGATCCGCGTTTCAAATATTCGCGTAATAACTTAATAAAGATATTAACACTGTTAAACTTAAGCTTAAACTCTTGTCGTTTATATTTAAATCTTTTTTTTTCGAACGCAACTACAAGAAAACTATGTTATGTATACGCAGGAAAAAAATCGACATGAAAAAGGTAGAGTCGATCTATCGGCAAGGGCGATATCGATGTTTAGACATCGATTCAATTGTGTTTGCTATCTTTGAAAATAAATGAGAAATGCTTTTGTCTTTGAATAGTTGCTAGGTTATATTCTTACATTTTAATATTTTATGTGTTTAACCATAAGAATTATTTCATTAATAACTGCAATGACTGCAGTATGACAGTTATAACACTTGCTTGTTCAAGCTGTCATAAGTTTTTAGGATCTGGCAGCACAAAATCTCACAATGGCGTTCGGTCACTCATATCCTCGTTAACAGGACGATAACGATATTTTGAATCGACTTCATACATACTATATTATTGGCTGAGTTTATTAGTAGTTTTCCCAATATTTCGCTTTTTACGCACAAGACACTTTTTCCTTCACTTGCTAATTCGCACTTTGCATTCAGCTTCGAAATTGTTAATAATATAAGACTCAAGAAAACTAAAAAAAAAAGGAATACAAATCAAATGAAATCAATTTTTTTACTGGTACACATTAATACCGTTATTACTCTACTATACATTTTAAGGTGAGTGGGATTTTTTGTCCTTAGATTCGAACAAACTTTTATATTTGAGGAGTTGGCTTTTGGTTATCTACGGGGATAATCAAGTGCTCGGCTGTCGTAAGGCTGCGCGGACATTCATATGTATAGACGTCGTGCAATATCCTGTTGCCAACCAGATAATCGACCAGCCCACCTTTAAAGCAAGCTCTCATATGCATACATGTGTACATGCGTACATCCTTACGTACATACATATATAACGATTACTCAGTAGGTATTTCTTTTCTCATTTTTAGGTCAAACTGCACTGCGGACGAAGATATTCGTCCTTTCACACACTCACAGCGAGAAGTGCAATAAGCTAAAAAATGATTGTCAGTTAGACGATATTACATGAAATATAAATCCCGAATTCCCTTTTGGCCTGGAGGAAAAAATAAAAGAAGAAAAAAGGAAAGCTCCCACAATGACAACTACCAGTATGTGCCGAAGGATTTCCTCGGCAACGGCACCGTTGTCTCTGGAAGCGAAGGAAGCAGAAATGACCACAGCGGCCTCAACCACCAAGTGTTTAGAATACTCATCTCCGGCTACATCGGTTATTTGTGAGGAAGTATTTGACGAAGCCTGTTTTCCTTCACAAGAGGGTAAGTTACAGATATTTGCCGATAAATACATACATATTTATATGCATTGAAGGAGCAGATTTAAATTTACATACATTTTATAAACTTTTTATTACATTTTAAATATTATTCAATACAATATAAATTTTATTACATAAAATTCAGAAACAAGATATTGTTTTTATATTAGTTTTTCCTGTGTAAGAAAAATGTCCTTCGCAATATGTTCTGCAATTATTTTAAATATAATTCTAATAATGAGTCAAAATATACATGCATTTTGAGAAGTTCTGGCTATTTGAACAGTTTATGCCCTCAAGAAGACCTGAAGTTTCGAATTATAATTTTTTAGTATTTTTATATGATAGTTTTTTGTATAAATAAGAGTTTAAAATATCATAACTTGGCCAAAAATGAGTTAAATTTAATTTGAAAAGCTTGTATGTGCTCTAATTTTGCCGGACATGGCTAAAACAAGTCTGATAATTAATGCCGATTAAGAATATTTAGATTTATAGGTTTGGAAAAGACTCCTTTTGAATGAAATTATAACAAAGTATAAAAAATAAGTTAAATAATGAGTCATTCTGTTACTCTATTCTCAGCAGGTTAATCTTATTTAATTTTCTATAATAATTTTAAGATACGATTGATCAATAATTACTTAACGTCCTGCTTTCAGAAACTTCCATTAATTGAATTAATAATAGTGGTGGGTGGTGTCCTTAGTTAGTGTGTTTTTTATATTTGTCAAGGCACCCCTAACCATAAACACACCCCTACTTTAAGGGTTGAAAGCATTCTTTTCGTTTTAGAACATTTTTGAAGGTGCATTCTTAAGGTTAAACAATTACTTTATAATTAACTAAACACTTGATTTGTTTTATCAAAGAACAAACTTTTAGACATTAATATTTGAAATTCTGTCGCTCAGTTTAAGCTTTAGCTTAGTTTTTCAATTCTTGTGCCATAAATTACTATTAACTATTATTCCTAATTTGCAAACTTACATCATTTTTGTTTAGAAATTAATGACTATGCAACTCTTATTGGAATCGAGCCCCAGGGGGAACAGCATTTGCTTTATCTGGCCAAGGAAGGCCTAATGGCCGCCTTGCCCTCGGACTGGAAAATATGGTAAGACGATCGATCGATCCAAGTGATTCACATTGCATCATTTCATGTCACATTTACCAATTGGCAGCTACTCGGAGGAGAAGAATGGTCATTACTATCATAATACGCGCACCAAGGAGTCGCAGTGGGATCATCCACTCGATGCCATATATCGCGGTCTGGTCGAGCAGACACGCCAGAAGCTAGCAGCCGAGGGAGGAGCGATGCCGCCTTGCATTGACAACTCGGACGATCTGTCTCTCTTGGATTCCGGCATACGCAGCATGCAGGGAATCGACGAGATCCCGTCTCCGTCTCCGCTGCCCTCGCCTCTGGGCAATCTCAGCAAGCAGCTATCCCTGGCCAAAATGGTGCCATCATCATCAGCATCATCATCATCAAGTGCGACGACGCCACGTAAGCTTGGAGGAGTCTCAAGTCGCTTCCTGGATCTGGCCAAGTCTAGAGTTCAAGGCACCGGCGGTGGGATTTTTAAAAAGACAATGGAATCATCGTCATTGAGTAAGAAACTGGAATACTTTGAGACAAATGCCGAGTCTCTGGGAAAGCTACGTAAGGGATTCGGTCCAGTGTCGTACCAAAAAAACGCTGCTGCTGCTGGTCGACCATTTGATTTCGATGGAGATGCCGCCACACCACCGGCAAGTGTTAAAGGCATTCTCCGGGATTCTAGCATAACAGACATAAACCGGCGACTAGAGGGTCGCGATGATCCAATTTCTGATATATCAGAAGACAAGAAAAGCGTACGCTTCAATCTACAGGCACACCAACAGAGCGCTCAGGATTCGCCGGACGAGGAAGACAATGTTGACTTGGATGTCGTGGTGGTGTCGAAGGACCAAAACCAGGAGGAGGAGGATTTAGAGGAGAATGAGGGCGATGATTGGCATGAAAATGGCACCGATTCGCCTGTTATTGAAAGCATGCCATATAGCTTAAATCCCTTTTTGTGCGATTCAATATTAAGAGGCTCGAAGGACTTCCCTTCGGTTGAAGCTGCAAAGACGAAAGGCGGCGGATCTACGCTCTATCACGACGACACGGACTCTGACTCCAAGGGCAGCTCTGTCCGCAGCTTCATCATTAACAAGTCGGAACAGGGATCGCTGCAGCTGCCGGAGAACAAGACCTTTGATCTGGACGAGCTGGGACGAAAGCACAGCTACGAACTGGAGCAGTTGCAGCTCAAATCCACCCAGAACTCGGTGGCAGTTGGCGATAATAGCTCCCAGAATAAGTACGGAGATCACAGTCTGAGCGATGCCCAAATACAAAAGGATCTGGAGACCATAAAGCGCGAGCACGAGGCAAAGCTCAAGGGACTGAGGCACGAGTACGACCTTCGGTTGACGTCCCATCAGCATCAGCTGGAGGAATCGTTCGAGCTGCAGCTGGAGGAGTATCGCGAGCACATGGAAAGCGAGCTGCTGGACAAGCGAGCCCTGGTTGTAAACGAACACAAGAGTCGCATGGCCACGCTCCAGACTAACCACGACGAGATTCTCCGTGAGCTAGAGCGGGATCTGCACAGCGAAGAGGAGATTATACGCCGCGAGCATGCCGCCAGGCTGGCGCAACTGCAGGCGAAGCTTAGCCGGGAGCTGGACATGGAGAAGCAACGCTTTCGGGACAAGGGCGAGGACAGGCTTTACGAAAAGGTGCGCTGCGAGAAACGCCTGCTCGAGGACAAGTATCGTTGCCTCAAGGAGAAATATGTACGCCTCAAGACGGATGTCAAGTTATCCTTGGAGCGACGCAACCGGCGACGTGAGGCCCAGCAGGCCATCTCGCAGCATAACACCAAATCCACCACCGGATCCGAAACGGAGCGCTCGATCTCGTATAAACCCTCAATTGGCAACAGTGACAATCGTTCGCTCAGCTACTCGGAGCATGCCGTGGCTGGGGAGGCCAAGGTGAAGCCCCCAGTGCCGCCCAAAGGTCACTCACTCACCAAGCCGAGCATTGCCACCAAGTACATAAAGCAATTGCAGCAGCAGCAGCAGCAGCGGCATGACGACAACACTTCAATCAGTCAATCGGACACAACGATTTCGAATACCTTCAACAATGGTGGCGGCTATCATCGGCCAACCCTCAAGTCTGCCAGTGGTGGCGGTGGTGGACTATTGGCCATAACGCTGCTCAGCGATAATGGCAACTCAACGGGTGAGGAGCCAACGCCTCAGTCCTCCAATCAGGAGAACAACAACAACAGCAACAGCGGCAGGTTGAAGGGAACGGCAGTCACAGTCACAGGCACAGCTGCAGCAGCAGCAGCAGCTGCAGGATTAAGGAACGTTGTCTTTTCGCGCACCAAATCGGCATCAACATCGCGTTTAAATTCCGACACAAGCTATAACAAGGTGGAGCGACCATGCACTCCTGTGGAGAATTTGCGACATCAGCTTCAGAAGCTCGAAGACCTGGAGGATCAGTTTCCGGAGCATACGCTGGATGCCACCGCCACCTATCATCTGCGCTACCCATTCACAGACATCTCCATTGAGCACGATGTCATGGGTGTGGGATCGTCGGAGCTAGAGTTCTTCAAGCATCGAATACACCTGGAACGCGATTCGGTTCGCCGGGCAAAGGAATCGCTGCGGACACAGCGCACAAACTTCAGGCTGCGACAGCGGGAGATGAGGCAGCGACACAAGGCCACCACCATGACGGTGACGCCAAAGCACTCGCTCGGCCAGCTCATACAGGATGAAAAGGAACTGACGGAAATGGAGGTTAATCTGCATCGCACACGCTCTCTCCTGGGTGAGAAGGTGATACGATTGAGGCACTTGGAACAGAGCCTGTTGCGTATATACGAAAAGGAATCGAATCCGGAGGCCAAGGATGACTCGGCAACGCTTAGCGATCTGTCGTCCCACTCCAGCTCGGGCTTCAGCAGCACCGACTTTGCCAGCGCCGGCGGAGACTTGCACAAGCGCAAGGAATACTACTTTCAGCAGGAATCAAACGAATGCATACAAAATCTGGAAATTCTGAATGCCGAAATTCGTGAAATCTTGGATATATTCGGCCAGAAGCAGCAGCAGCCGCAGCAACACCACAGCCTTCAGTTTCAGCAGTCTGTTGCGGCTTTACCAATCGTAACTGATCTCAATTGGACGCACATGCTTAACAAGCAGCAGCAGCAACAGCAGCATCAGCAGCAGCAGCCGCAGCAGCAGCACTCTTCAGTGATAGCCTCTGTGGAGCAGCAGCTTCAGGCAAACAGCAGTGCCATTCAAAATTGTCAAATTGCTGTCGATGATGTGGCAGGTGGACTGGCATTGGCACACGCCCATGTTCCGCACTCGATACCCACCCTGGCGGACCGTTTGGAGACCTATCGTCAGCTGGCCGCCGGACGGATGCAGAGTTCAATGGGCGGGGCGATTCTCACCGCCAACACTATTGTATCGCAGAATCCACGGGCCGTGAACTACACAACTTCACTGGTGGAGCGTACAAGGGACTTGCGCAACTGGCTGCGGCAGGCGAAGAACGAACATGATTTGCTAGTGGGCGGAATGGGTGGAGTGGTGGCAGCAGGGCAATCATCAACAGTTGGAGCTGCTGCTACCATTATTAGCTCTGCCAGCACATCGGCTATCAACACTGTGGCTGGAGGAGCTGCTGGCGGTGGCGGTGGCGGTGGCTGTTCCTCAGAGGAAAAGAAACATATTTAAATATTGTAATTTACATAAATGATACATATATGTAGTTACTATTTGGGTGTTATTTTGTTTGTCTAACGAAAAATGTATTAAAAACTAGAACATACAAAAAAGGATATACAGTAATTGTATTCTCGTATTTAGCCTATTATACACAGCACTGATTGCAGCCCTTGACTGTCGTGATTTAAAGTGAATAGTTTTCCGATCCTGTCGTGATTTATTTTTCAGGATACTTTTCTCACATCCTTCAAGTCCGAAATGATTTTTCCAGACTCATTGACTGCGTTAAGCCTTTCCGCGTGGTTCCTATTTCTAATTTATTATTTAAACAACTAATATGAGATCTTTATTAAATATTTATAATTATACATAAATAGGAATACGTAAATAAAGTGCAACACTATATTCAACCTCTTTCATTTACAAGGAGACGAAGAAGTAGGTAACAATTGGTAGGGAACAACATACGCACATATCTTAAAATTGGAAGGCACGGACACTTTGTTCCTAAAATGGGAAATATATGCGCTTATGAAATATTTTGCATTAAAACAAGTGTAATTCGCTGTTAAAATAAGTAATAAACTAAACATAACTCTTCCTTTTCTCAAGCGGTACAGCAAACTTTTATATTTTTTTAAAAATAACGGTTCAGCAAAATCGATATTATTTTTTATTATTATTTATTTATTTTTTTATTGTTGGTATTTTTGTATAGTTTATTTGTAGCCCTTAGATTCGGTAATAAACTAAATAAAGCCTTTCTCT
This sequence comes from Drosophila truncata, assembly GCA_008042515.1. Classification (NCBI taxonomy): domain Eukaryota; kingdom Metazoa; phylum Arthropoda; class Insecta; order Diptera; family Drosophilidae; genus Drosophila; species Drosophila truncata. Next base: position 124,521 of record VNJQ01004440.1, read on the forward strand.
TCTCAAGCTGGAAAGCAAACTGTTATATTTTTAAAAATAACGGCTATCCATAATCGATAACAACCAATGAAAATTCCAATAGTATTTTTTAGAGTATTTTTGAATCATTTTTTCGATGGTTGCCCAGAAAGGTAAAAATTCGATACATCGATAGTGCCATCGATAGTATCCCAGCTCTTTACCACGTGCGGGGTTTTGATTTTGATTTGCGTTCTGTTTGAGTTGATGTCAGTTGTCCGCAAAGATGGGCAAAAAGAGTAAAGTTGGAAAGACCAGGAAGGATAAGTTTTACCAGCTAGCCAAGGAGACTGGCTTTCGCTCACGTGCTGCCTTCAAATTGATCCAACTTAATCGGCGCTATGGCTTCCTCCAACAGTCGCAAGTGTGCCTCGATCTGTGCGCCGCTCCCGGTGGCTGGATGCAGGTGGCCAAGCAGAACATGCCAGTGTCCAGCATTGTAATTGGCGTGGATCTCTTTCCCATCAAATCCATAGCTGGCTGCATTGGCCTAGTGGAGGATATTACGACGGAAAAGTGTCGTCAATCGTTGACCAAGGAGCTGCAGTCCTGGAAGGCCGATGTTGTTCTGCACGACGGTGCCCCCAATGTGGGTCGTAACTGGCTCTTCGATGCCTACCAACAGATTTGCCTCACCCTCAATGCTTTGAAGTTGGCAACTCAGTTTTTGCGTGGCGGCGGTTGGTTTGTGACCAAAGTTTTCCGCTCCAAGGACTACAACGCATTGCTGTGGGTGCTGAAGCAACTGTTCAAGAAGGTGCATGCCACCAAGCCCAGTGCCTCGCGTAAGGAGTCTGCGGAGATATTTGTGGTGTGCGAGGGCTACTTGGCTCCCGACCGCATCGATCCCCGTCTGCTGGACTCGAAATATGTGTTCGAGGAACTCGACCTGGACGCCAAGAAGCCCAATAGTCTGCTGCATCCGGAGAAGCAGAAGCGCATCAAGGCCGAGGGCTATACGGCTCAGGACATTGCCCTGCGCAACGATCTGGCTGTCAGCGAGTTTATCAAAGCCGAAAATGCTCTGTCAGCCCTGCAAGGTGTGGGCTCTATTCGCATCGATAGCCAGGAAGTTGCCAAACACAAGAAGACCACGCCAGAGATTCTAGAATGTTGCAAAGATCTTAAAGTTTTGGGTCGCAAAGATATCAAGGGGCTTGTGCTTTGGTGGAAGGCTCTTAGGGATGCTTTTGTGAAGCCGGAAAAGGCAGCGGATGAAGAGGATGAAGAAGCTGCTGACAAGCAGCCAAAGGTCGTAAAGCCATTGACCCAAGAGGAAATCGAGGACATGGAGGAGGCTGAATTCCAAAAGGAAATCGATGCAGTCGCATCCGAGGAGCAAAAGGAGCTCAAACGCAAACGCAAGAAGACCCTGAAGACCAAGGCCAAGTTGCATGAGAAAATGAACCTCAACATGGTAATCAAAGGCGACGATGGTCCCGTCGAGGAAGCAGAACACGAAATCTTTGACCTTAAAACCATTAACTCGGCCGCTGAGCTGGAGGACATGCTTGATGTTAATCCCGATGTAACCGTGGATGAGTCCACCGACAACGTTGAAAGTCTGCCCAAGTACAAGTGGTACGACAAGGAGGAGAGCCGACTGGACGATGATGCCAACTATGAAGACGCAGCAGAGGAAAGCGCAGCAGAAGACGAAGACGAAGACGAGGAGGAGCAGCAGCTGGGCAAGCGGGGACTGGGCCTCAGTGACGACGATGACGACGCTGACATTGTGAGGGGCAAAGGCAAGAAGCGAAAGCGCGATGACAATCCATTGATTAAGTCTGCGGACTTTCGGGACAAGAACACAAAGCGACAGCAACGCGTACAGCTGTGGTATGAGAAGGACAACCTGCAGAACATAAAGTCCGATGACGATGACGAGGAGAACTTTGATCTGGACAACTTGGCCAAGGAGTACAATGCCAAAGGCGTCACAGTATTGGGCGAGAGTACGCTTACACCGGATGCCACCAAGGGCAGGAAAGCGAAGCGTCGCGCACGCCATCAGGAAACAGAAAAGGATAGCAGCAGTTCGGAATCATCTGACTCTGAAGAGGAACAAGAGCCTAAGGATAATGAAGGTTCGTATTAATCAATATTTCTTTGAGTTTTCCTAACTTTTCTCTTACATTTTAGCTGCTGGAAGTGCCAAGAAAGTACGCCTGTCCGAAAATGAGCTGGCCTTGGGCTCTTTGCTGGTTAGCAGCAAGAAAAACCGCCGCGATTTGATTGATGCTTCATGGAATCGCTATGTCTTCAACGATGAGAATCTACCCACTTGGTTTGTGCAGGACGAGGAGGAGAATATGCGGCGACCAGTGCCAGTTCCCACCGAGCTGACTGCTGAGTACCAACGCAAGGTGCAGGAGCTAAATGTTCGTCCCATTAAGAAGGTCATGGAGGCCAAGGCACGCAAGCATCGTCGCACCACAAAGCGTCTGGCCAAGGCCAAGAAAATGGCCGAGAAGATTATGGAGAATGCCGATGCCACGAGCCATGAGAAGTCCAAGCAGCTCAAGAAGGTGTACAAGAAGGCACAGGAGAAGAAGAAGGAGATAACCTATGTGGTGGCCAAGAAGCAATCGGCGGCACGTCGAGCACGTCGTCCGGCAGGTGTCAAGGGTCGCTATCGTGTTGTGGATCCGCGCGAGAAGAAGGATAAGCGCTCGTTGGTGGCAAAGAAGAGGCGTGAGAAGGGCGGCAAGGGTGGTGGTGGCAAGGGAGGCAAGGGAAAGCGTAAATAAAAATCAAGAATAGGTTTATAAATAAATGTTATAAAATAAAACATTAAATATATAAAAGGAAAAACTATATAAAAATATATTCTATTTATTTTGTTGAATCACAGAACAGTCGCACTCCCTTTAAATAATCAAGGGATACCCTTTAGCAGGAGTTTTCCCTTCCCAATTAGGAAATTTATATTTCCACAATTTCAAAACCGCTGCCATAGAAATACATATGCCGCTGGCTTTCGTCAATCAGCATTCCCTTGATGTCTGCTATGCTGGTGTGCCCGTAAAGCCTATACTCCTGTCTCCTTAGGTCTATCCTAAAGATCTGCTTATCCAGGCCGCAGGTGAAGGCAAACAATTCGGAATCCGCTTCCGATTTCCCTCTCTGTATGGACAGGGCATTCACCTGGGCATTGTGCAGGCCCAAAAACTCTGTATTATACTCCACTGTCATGGCATTCAAGTCAAGAACTGTGTACTTGATATTCTCATCATCGCCGCCGGACAAAATGTGCAGGCGCTGCCTTTCATCCGTGCAGGTGTCTATCGCGTTAATGCCCGTCATGTGGAGTTGCAGTTGCAGACACTTTGTGGCTAGGTTTCTATAAAATCCGTACATTTCTCCGCTTGTTGTGGTTATCAGGACAATTCCCTTGCTTTTGATCCACTGCAAGGTAAGGGGACATCTCTCGATAGCAACCACAGTCTGCAAATGCAGCTCGGAGGGTTTGTTCAGGTGCCAGTGATAGTGGCGTATCTCGCCATCCGCCACAGCCACGTAAAGAGAAAAGTGAGTCGTCGCTGTCTCTTCCTGGACTATATCGATGGCCATCAGTCTGGCCTCCACAGTGCTGGACTTTTGCAGGATATGCGTGCACAGCTCTGTAACCTGACATTCGTTATCAACAGAACTCACAGCCAATTGGTTAATACACAGCCTTGATCGTCCGCCAACTGAGAAAATAAGCCACGTTGTGGTATTTCGGGTTGAGGTAAGTCTATGGGCCTGCAGGCAGCGAACAGTCGAGACATGAGAGTGCACTTCGGCAAGGCAGAGGACAGAGCCATCTTTGATCTTTGATAGTTTAATTACATTATCATCGCCAGCCGAAACGATTAAAGGTTGCGTCCAACCTTTCTCGTCACTGAGCAAACGCGAGGAGTTGCAGTTTCGTGTGTGCCAGCTATTAAGCTCTAGCTTGGAGATATCCTTTGCTATTCTATTGTACAGAGGCTGACGATAGAGAAACACGCGTTTTTTCTTCACAAACAATATGGCAAGTACATCGTCATCATCACCAATCTGTGACAGGCGGTAGTCCCAGCATCGATGACCTCCGCCGCAGGAAAGCTGCGCCAAAACATCGTAACGGCGGGACCAGGCCACAATGTGGTTGTCATTGAAGCCCAGTAGAAGGTCTCGGCGAGGACAGGCTTCCACCCAAGACAGGGGAACACTCTCTCGCTGTCCAATGGTCAGCGTACACTCTGCCAGTGTCAAATGCAGGTATTTCAGAAGGGGTTCGTGACCACCACTCAGCACAGAAGCCGAGTCCTCGTCTGCCTTGAGTAACTTGAAAAAGTTAGTGCCCATTTTGCCATGTAAATGTTTTAAGGTTGATTTCAGCGTAAAGGTGTTGCTGTTGCTGTCGCGACGGTAGAGCATCACGTGACCCCTACGATCGCCCAGCAAGAGATAATTGCCAGATATAAGCAATGCAGCTGTTACCCACGCCTCGCGGTAATTTCCCAGCTCAATGGGGGAATCCAGGCTGAGATCTTGCGATTCCAGTGATTGGCATTTGCCCAGATCATCGGATACAAGGTAGAGGTCCTTGCTTAGGAAATGAAATGAGCGAATTGTTCCCATTAATCCTGTTTCGCCGTCGAAAACCTGTTCGAAGGCATTCTGCTGAGCATTGTGGCGGTAAATTGTTATTCTTCGATGTCCGCATGTGGCTATAATGTCGCCAGAGACTTCCAAAACCGTCCGTTTATACGTGGGAAAGTCAGGGTCCACTAGTTGCCATTTATCCTGAGCTAATTTCATATAATACAACTGATTCGAGCTGCTCAGACCCACGATTAGCTGATCACTGAGAAATTTAACATTTCTGATGAACTCTTCGCTGGAAGAACCTTGAATTTCACTCAGTGTATGGGTGGCGGAGGCATTTTTGTGGCCGTTAAAAAGTTCTTCGAGGTTTTCTGCTGCCAAATTACCCGATGAACTGGTACTATAAAGGGTATTATCCTCTGCCCTGAAGCCTAGGCGCCAAATGGGCAAGCCAAAGTGTTGGCGACGCTTTAAAAGCAAATCGCCAGCTATGCTCCACACGCAGACATAGGAATCCTCTCCGCCACTGGCCACATAAGCTTGACGCTCTGAAAAAAAGACAACCAGAATTAATAGAGAGCCGTAAATTGAAAAAATCATCTTACCAACTTCAAAGATCACAGCACACATAACCCTTGAGCTGTGGCCAAAGCAGCTAAACAATGGTTTTATCTTGCATGCCTGCCAGCTGTCTAATTGTTGGACTTTCCAAAACTTAACCGAGCGATCGTCAGAAGTGGTTACCAACAATTGGGAGGCCATGTTGAAATCAATGGAAAAAATAACACCATTATGGGCTTGCAGACGAAGGAGTAATGGATATGTCTTGACGGAAGCACCCGCCTTTGGATCGATGGCATTCTGCGGCTGCCACAACAACAGTTCACCAAATGCGTTGCCACTTATTATGGCCAGATCCTCCATGGATTCGCCGTGTAACCGAGTGCAGTAGAGAATAGAACTTTCGGAACATCGGGCCAATCCCAATGCCCGACACTCGGCATTCGAATTCAAATCAAATTCCAGGTATAGGACTGCACTATGGGCCATGTGCAAGACAAATGTTTTCTTTTCTTTGGCATTGTCGTCCCCAAGGAACTTGGCAGCATTGATCCAGTCTTTGGTTTCTCCCTCATAAACTAGTTGGAACGGATTATTGTCATTGCTGCTCCGAGTATTATGCAGTATTAGCGAGTATTCATTCTCGCTAAAAATCAGCACTAAGTCTTGGCAGGAATCAACAGGAGTCACAGCGAATCCATGTACTTTTCCCTTGCGAAGTCCAGTGGGTAACTCGATCTTTTTATTGGAGCTGTATAGTACCGCTTGGTTTCCATGGCCTGTTATTAGGAGTTCTCTTTAATTGTCTGTTTATTTGTTAATTATATTAGAAGTACGTACCAGCCAACACACAATTGGGGGACACATACAAGCCCAAAGAATCAGATATCAAAACCATTACTTTTGTTTTGTAAGCACGTGAACTCTTTAAGCCGGACTTATCGATATCGCAATTGCCAGTCCATTGTTATCGAACGATAGGACATTTTGGAGGAACGGCTGAAATGTTTGGAACACAGTGAATTTTAAAGTCATATAAATATAAGAAAATTAAATATTTATGCAAAGGTTCTTCAATATTAAAATAAATTTACTATTTACCTTTTATTTCTGTCATATTAGCCGTTATGTGAATATGCTGTTTTAGTATATTTGAGCAGAAATTTAGTATATTCGCACGGGACATATGATAGAGAGCCCTGCCGCTGCCACACTGTTATTAAGCTTAGAGCTGGGAAACTATCGATGGTTGCCCAGATAGGCAAAAATTTGATACATCGATAGCGCCATCGATAGTATCCCAGCTCTTATTTAGTTGAAGTTACATAAATAAGGTATTAAATATTTAACTATGACATTCAAAAGCTACTTTTCACTCGTTTTTCAGAACCAACATGTTGCGTTCAGCTATCACGACCTCGACCTCGACCCTAAGCAAGTGTTTGCAAAGAGCGACCCTTAATTCGAATACAATAGTATGTTCAGTGCCTGCAATCAATGCAACTTTCGTTCGCAAACAACAAACTCTTCCGGTGATTGAATCCTCGCCGAATTTGCCAAAGAAGGGCTACTCTCCGTTCGGAACCAAGCAATCATCTGTGGCGGAATGGTCGTTGGCCAGACTGGACGATCTCCTCAACTGGGGTCGCAAGGGCTCCATTTGGCCCCTGACATTCGGCCTGGCCTGCTGCGCCGTTGAGATGATGCACATTGCAGCCCCACGATATGACATGGATCGCTACGGCGTAGTTTTCCGTGCCTCTCCCCGGCAGGCCGATGTCATCATTGTGGCCGGAACATTGACCAACAAAATGGCACCGGCATTGAGAAAGGTGTACGACCAGATGCCCGAGCCCCGTTGGGTCATCTCCATGGGAAGCTGTGCCAACGGCGGCGGCTACTACCATTACTCGTACTCGGTGGTCCGTGGCTGTGACCGGATAATCCCCGTTGACATCTATGTGCCCGGCTGCCCACCAACTGCCGAGGCATTGATGTACGGCGTTCTGCAGTTGCAGAAGAAAGTGAAGCGTATGAAGACTCTCCAGATGTGGTACAGAAAGTAGATAAGTTACAGCAAATAAACTTAAAATACAACTAAACAGTCTTCAAAGATGTATATGAGCTAAAATCACTTAGATACATGTTTTATTTTTGTTGGGCTTGCGACCGTTTGTTACAGGTTATCGGATATCGATACAAATAAATGCTTAGCCAAATATGAGCAGTGTTAGCTTTTCATTTCGCTTCCGCTTCCGGTCCACTGGATCTATAGAGAAATCAGTAAGGGATCCTTAAAACTTTGATGATATGCTGGATCTAGGGTGCATTCAACGCTGATTGCGTTGGATTTTAAATCCGGGAAGCTCAACTATAGGAATACAGCTTACCCAAAAAATCATTATAAATAGTTTCTTTAATTTTTTTTTGCTATTGCATTTTACTTTTTATTTTAATTTATTGTTGAAATATATAAGTGTTGGTTGGTTTAATTAAGTTCAATTAACGTCTATTGATACAGCAGCTTGGTTAAATGTAATGCTTACAATTGAATAGTAGCAAAGCGATAAATCAAACTAAAGCAAAGTTGGCGCAACATGGCGTACCAGGACGTGACGTGACGGGACCTTGCGATTTTTTGACTTGAACGTCTTGAAAAAAAAACAAAATCAGCAGGAGAGAGATACCATTTCGACCATTGTTCAAAAACTCGCTAATGTTAATGCCGATTCGGTTTTTTTTTTTTGTCTTTCCTTCTGAATACGCTCAGCTATAAGGATTGCGCCGCCGCCACCGCCGCCGCCGCCTACGCCGCCGTCGCCGCTTAGCTCGCTTTATATACCATCAATGTCAATTTCATCAGCTTCTTCACCGCCGCCATCTTCTTGTATTTTTTTATTTTTATTCTGGTAACAGTATCCATCATCCTCTTCCTCGGATTCTTCACGGTCGTCGTCTTCGCTATCCGAGGACTCCTCTTCGGCGTTTTTAAGCCAGAGCACAAACGGCATCACCTTCTCGTGTATCTCCGTGGCAATTTTCTTCGAGACATGACGCTTGCTCACCTTTTGTGCCCAGTCTAGGATAACCTTCTCATCAAGTATATCGAAGTCATAGAAGATCTTGAAAATGCCAGCAACCTTGGACATCAATGAGCCCGTGTGCAGCTCAACGGTCTGCTCAATGCCGCCGATTAGATAACGCTGAGCCTTCGAATTGTTGAAGGTGAAGCGAAGCAGCAAATGTCGATTCTTCTGCGCCTCCTTGATAATGTTCTCGCTAAAGAGGAGCTCGGCCAAGACCATGGGCGCCTTGTTGAGAATATCAAGACGCTCGGCCTCGATAAAGAGCTCCTTATGCGTGGTCAGGTCATCCAGTTGCTTTTTGTCCCGCTTGTCCTTGACTAGCTCATAAAAGATGTCGATGCGCTCCTTTTCGGTCTTGTCGTAATCATCCGAAATGGTCATGCCCTTGGCACCGTCGGTCAGATCCTGCAAGCGTGCCCGTATAGCTTCCTGCAACGACGACGATACAGCGATAGTTTGTGTTGTTTTTATTTATTTATTTAGCTACCAATTTAATTACCTTCGACACATCAACGCTCCAGCCCTCATCATCGTCCTCGGCTATGTTCTTCTCCGGAATGGCAGCGCTTATCTCGGCCTCCGTTTGGCTAGCCTGATTCGAACCATTGCCGCCATCCGATTCACCGCCCGAGTTATTGGCCATCGAGTTGTTGGACATGGAACCATCGGAATTCTCATTCTTTTGCTTTTGCTTCTTGGAGCGCTTGCCCTCGGTGAGCGAGGAGCCTTGTGCGGCCGGGTTCAACGATGGCGGATTCTTCACAATGAACGTGTTCACCTTATGGTTAACCTTCAGCAGTCCATGGAAGCCACAGGCCTTGCAGGACTGCGAAATGGTCTGATTCTTGGCCGAAACGGTCAAATTGGTCTCCGGATTGTCACACTCGGGGCACAAAACAAATTTGCGAATAAAGCCATCCAACAGATCCTGCAGCTTGTTAACATCGTGCGAGCCATTTACAATAAAACGTTCATTCTATAAATAAATCAAAATAATAAGAAAAGATGCTAAATAGGTAAAAAATATGTAAGTAAGACAAGCTTACCTTATGATCAAACAAGGTTTGGGCACCCAACTCGCAACCAAAATACTTGGTTGGATACGTGGCCGGTCGTCCGATGGCACGTGCCACCTCGGCCATGTTGACCAGAACGGTCTTAATGCCATTTCCCTTGCCCTCGACCTTTGCCTGCAGGCGTGGCATCTTGTAGCGGTAGAAGATGTCCGTCACGCTGCGGTTAACGTTCACGGTCGCCATTTTGATTGGATTTGCTGCTGCTGCTGCTGCTGCTGCGACTGCTGCTGCTTTTTTTTTTATACGGAACAACCAACAAAGATAACGCAAATTTTGGCTAACAACAACGAGTCGTCCAGGTTGTAAATGATACTAAATGGAAAATAGAATTGGGAAGGATCGCCGCCGGTCGTTTGAACTAATGCCAATTGTCTAGTAGCAAATTGATTATTGACTTTAGCTTTTTGGCTATTTTGTGATTTATCCAACTTTCGTTTCCGTTCATTAAATTTGATTTTTTTTGGTGGTGCTGCTGCTGCTGCTGCTGTTGCCGGTGCTTTAGCTATTGCTATTGCTTTTTCTCTTGCTCTTGCTCTTGTTTGCCTGCTGCTCCTGCTGTTGCTGCTGCTACTGCTGCTGCTGCTGATGGTGCTGCTGCTGCTTCTGTTTGGTTGGTCACTTTTAAAAACTGTTCCAAGAATAAACGGGGAGAATTTTGTATATATATATTTCCAGAAATATATGGAGCACTCGAGACGTATTTATGCTTATGCTTGAGCTTGAGCTGCTAATTAAAATGGTGCCTTACTTAAACAACTTTCTTTACTATACTCAATTTTGCTTTGAAATTCGGATAGCATATCCCTTTAGAGAATGAATGGATCTGATCTGTTCTGATCGTTACGATATTTTTACGATATTTTTTTTTTGCTCTGCTCTGTTTAAAGTTGGTGTTGCTTGCGCTTTCGCTTTCGACTTCTCGGCGAAGATTTGCTTTTTCAGCGCTCCTATTCCGTGCTTTTTGAATGAATAATTAAATATATACATATATAAATATAGGCATACATATATGTGTATATATATTTTACGATTTCCAATTAATTATTCCGGATATACTTGGTGGCTTTTTTGTAATTTACCAATTTGCTGTTGTTGTTGCGGCTGTTGTTGTTAAATATGACAAACTAACAGGCTCATGTGTACCTGAATGGCTGTAACTTCCGATGTCTGTTACTCGAAGTCCTGCAAAAAAAAACAGGAACAAAGTAGAGAAAATTAATTAAACTATTTATTTATTTATAAGAAAAACACTTTCAATTTAGAGCCGATCAAGCCTTGATCGATGAAGGCACAGCTGGTAACTGAGTTCAGCCTTGGCTGCCTCTTCGAATGAAACTTAAAATGGATTAGCTGGCTGAAATATGAGTCCATTTATGGGGAGGTGCCTGGTATACACTAATAATTTACAAACTGTAAGGCCAAAGTAAGAGCTCTTTGTAAAATGCTCCTTAGGAATAGGAATAGGATATAAAATATCGAAAAATGCATCTCCTTTTGCCTCAGATATCTATTTAATATCGATACCGAATGCCAAAAGCTGTTAAACTTTGATTTATCGAACAAATTACCTATCAATATCGATTATAATAATATGAAGGCATAAGGGGGCCATAAATGAAGTCATTGCCAAGAGTAATACATATTCAATTCACAAATTTAAATTAATTAACCATACAAAGTAATTCAAAATTCAACTTGGAATATTTAACTGAAAAAAAAAAAACAAAGCCAGTGTTTATCGAAATATTTATCGACCTCACAGATTTCCAGGCATCGTTCTGCTGCTGCATAACAGAAAGTAGGCCATGTAATTGTTGACTTACCGGTGACTTATGGTTCGCCCTTTTGAATTCATGCACAGTTCGAACCCTTTACTCCGTTTTTGTGGAATGAGAGGTGCTGCTTTTTTTGCTGGTGTTTCTGCAAAATAATAATAATAATAATAATAATAGATATAACAACTACAGGGAATATATAACAAGAAAGGTAGGTTGTCAATGCTTAACCTTTATTTCTTACCACCACAATGCTATCACATAAAGACATATGGAGGTCTTGAGATACTACCGCTAAACACAACAACGTCAAAAATCTATAACTGATGTCTGGTTTCTGTGTATTATCAAATCTTTGGCCAACAACTTCCAACTTAAACCGAAAACGGCCATTTAATGCAAAGCCATATTGACTCGTAAATCGAACAAAATTTAGACCACATGAAAAATAGATGCTGAAGATCCCGTGTCCTTGATGCTATGCAATTAAGATGTTATTGGTTATTGGTTATGGTTAGCTATCCAAAATGTGTCTGCCCAGGTGATTAACTTTAGAACTTTCGAAAATTAGAAGAGAATATCCACGAGTTTTTTGAGCACAGAGAATTTTCGGGCAGATATAATGTGTAATATGTCTTTAATTGACACCTGGATACTGGGGAAAGGAATGTAACTGACAATAAGTTCAGCGCTGAACTTTGGTTTTCAGTTTCTCCATATTTGGGAAGATCTATTAGATATATTAAGAAGGGTATCAGTGTACTAATGTAGGTTTAGCATAAGTCTTCTTACATTCCTACATTACATATTGAATTGAAATCAGGCCTTGATCAAGGGTGGTTGCCAACGGACCTCTTATCTCTTCAAATGAAATTTGTAAACGTTCTGGGCTGCCAGAAATTGCGATTCCCATGAAAATATGGAGCTCAGACCATGATAATCAATGCCTTCGTCATCATTATGCTCTGTAAATAAACAAACCTAGCAGGAATCGATACTATGAATTCCTCATAAACTAATCCGACTTGAGAGCGCCTTTGTTTTTAGGTGTTTACATAACTTAGGCACCAAAAACCTTTTTCGATTATTATGATTATTCTTGCAATGAGTTTGGGGGATTTAAGTGATCATATTTCATATTTTTGTGCCGATATAATGTCAAATCATTATAAAAATTTCATTAAATTTGCCTGAAACAGTCATTAGAATATTTCAACTTTAAATTTTGAAGTCTATCATACAATTCGGTGCCTAATCGTCTTTAAGGAGTGAATCCTATTAATGTTAATCTGTATGTTTTTACAACTTATGATATGATACTAAATAAGTTAAGTTATAATACTAAATATGTACTCTTTAAAGTCCCTATAAATATTTTGTAATTATGATTGAAAAATATGAAAACTTCAGCTTTCCGAATTTTCCATCCTTTGTGGCTTTATTTTTTTTCCAGTTAGATTCAAGTCTTTGCTAAAGGATATTATTTTAACAAGTGTAAACTTGTCTAAATGTGACAAAAAGGGACCACAGCCCTTAATTTAAATTCTCATAACAGTTGATTTCCACGTCTCTACCAAGTGTGTACACACAAGTTCATTATTATTTTACAGTTAATTACACTTACAAATTGCATAAGGCATTAATAATACGATTTTAAAAGGAAACTCAACGGATACTTACCAAAGAATCTTTCAAAAGTCATATAAGATTTTGTTTCCCCTCCTTGGGGTGCGCACTGCCAGTTCGCAAATTAGACAAAGATAAAGCACAATCGGGTTTTCTAAAGTCAATTGCAAGTCGACTCGAAAATATAAAGCGAAAACAAAACTATGCAATTACACTGCCAACAGAAATTGCCAAGTTAAAGCAGTGATCCCGTGCCAGATGGTATATTGACGCTTAATGCGCTATCTCAGGAATTTTGCAGTCAACTCTATTCTGAAAATAATAAAATACGAGCGTTTTAATAAAATGAATGCGCATGTACAAGCTTACAACTGTTTCGATGATGAAGAAAAAAAAAACGTTAAGTGTACATATGTATTCACATTCAGGTAGCACCATGTACATACATACATATGCACATATGTATATGTATTTATGAACAAAAATACTGCATAATTTTATACGTGTCATTCGTATATCATTTTGGGAAATATTCATTGTATTAACTTGCAAATGGCTTTATCGAAATCAAGGGACGACGACGACATATGTAGTTATTTCTCGAATTTACTTGTGCACGCACGCATGTACACATGAGTGGATATAAAAAAGCCACGCCATTAAAACTTTTGAGGTTGTGTTCGTTCATAGCACAATTTCACAACTGTCTACCTTTTTTTTCCTCAATATAAAATGAACGCACTACTGAGAATTTGCAAATCAAATCAATATATTGTTTTAAATAAACCCTTCAGGACGATATATTATCTCGAAAATGTACTACTGTTCCGTTCCTTAGAGCTGGTATAGTATCGATGGCAATATCGATGTATCGACTTTTTGCAGGGTTGTACAAAAATCGACCTCGTAACAGATACTATCGATATCTGACGTGAGACGATCATCGTGTCACTGTATTATGTGGTATTCCCACACCGCACATCACTGAGGAACGAGTGGAATTTTTGGTAGATAATTGTAAGTACTTGTTTATGATTTGATAAGCCACAGCTGCTTAAACCGGTTTTTTTGCAATGTAAATAAAACTGAAACAGGGTGAACGTAGGAAGACGATATATGTATAAGCGTTTTGTGAGAACAGTATAGAAATGAAAATGTTGAATCTGTCTAGTATTTTTCTGGTATATTCTCAAGCAAGCCGTATTGTCAATTTTCATTATACAGACCGGTCCCACTGCAGTCACCGAATTGGAGTGAATATTTTCTTTGGCGTAAATATTGTACGAACAATCTGATCGAAATGACTGCCTGGAGAGCTGCTGGATTAACGTAAGCATTATATAAGTGTCAGGCGCACCATAATGCAATGGATGCTGTTTAATGCAGCGTGCGAGCGCAGCCCAGATCCCAATAATGACATCACATTACGTAATTCCATTTGCAGCTACATCCAATACTCGAACATTGCGGCCCGCGTTCTGCGAGAGTCTCTGCGCACAGAATTGCGTGTGGATGCTGCCAAGAGGAACGAAAGCCATGTGAAGTTCACACCGTGGGCCAACGGCAGGCCAGCCCGTAAGTAACAATCTTTGTAGTAGTTCGTCCTTTCGATTGTGCAACTTGGCCCTGTTGCCGGAAAAATGGCCTGGCCAAGAAGAAGCCATTACATAAACTAAAGCGGATTTTAGGGACTCAACTCAATGCAGACATTAGATTTCGACCCTTATATATAAAAATACTGCATATTTTCATGTATATTTCACAGATGAAAAGGCCTAAGTATTCAGCCAACAAAACGTAGGCTTAAAAGACTGGTGTAAGTCCCTGCTAACGCAAGGGTTAACCCAAATTGCTCCGCTCCCGTTGTTTGCCTTGCATTTTCAACTAAAAAACCATTTATTTGTGTCCTTCAAGTGTCTAACTTTGATAGCAAACCGATCATTAAATACCTCCGAAACTGAACTAACTATAAGACCAAAATTTACTGATGCAACACGCCTATTGTTAATTGTTGTTAATGCCAACCAAAATTAACGTATTTTTCTCTTTTCCCCACGAACAGCGCGCCAAAACCAGTCGGAATCGTAGACGCTCTTCTGGCTCTTGGTGGTAATCCCAGCCGTAGTTATAACCAACGCCTGTTACAGCTGCAATGATTTCGAAGAATAATAAAATCAACTAAAAATTAATTTTACAAAAAACTTTCAAACAAAACTTTGGGTTTATATCTCTAAAAGGTATCAAAATACAAAACAATCATATAAAAAAAGTGTTTATCCGTGTCACTGCTCCTCCTTTTCGATATTGTAAAAATGCGGCCACTTCTGTATCTCCTCGTACAACCGCTTGCCCGGACTCTCCGTCGAATTGCACTGGCAGTGGCAAATAAGTCGGTAATCGGGTGCAATGTGGCCATCCTGTACGCCACGGGCCAACAGATTGCGACACATATTCAGGGCATCTGCCGTGGGCAGTTCACGCATGAAGCAGCCAATGAAACTGATGCCCAGCGAAAGCTTGTTGTAGCCGAGAGTATGGGCTCCGACCGTGTGCCAGCCGCGGCCCTCATAGATGTTGCCATCACAGCCAATCAGGAAGTTGTAAGCAATATCGTTCCATCCCCTCGATTCAATATGGAAGCACTGTAAAAAGAATGGCAATTTTTAGGGTTTAAGAGAAGGAATGATCAAATTTTTGTACTCACCTGCATATCACGGATAAGGCGGACATTGATTGCGCGTTTCTCTGAGCTCTCTGTAGCAGTGTGTACTATTAGGGGAAATACTTAATATTAAAGACTTCTTAATTTATAAAACGAAAGATATACTTACGTATGACCACATATTTAACGGGTAGCTGTAGATTTTGTGGCTCTTCCATGGGATTTTGCGCCAGCCAAGAGTGCCGGGGAACTATTGAACACAGCTCTTTTGGTATTTTGAATTCTAAATAAAAAGGGAGACCTTAGTTAAATTTTTACTGAATGATTAACCGTGAATATTGGACTTACTTTGGCTACTAATAAACACATCCGAACGCACTTTCTCCTCGGCCTCGTCCTGGTCGTCCGAGAGGGAAACCCTTCTGGCCTCTTTTCGCGGTCGGCTCAAAGTGTCTGCTATGATTTGAATGTTGCCATTAATATTGGTAACATTGCCGATATGCACGTTTGTAGAATTGCTGATGTTAACGTTGCCCAATGTCTGAATGCTGTTGATGCTGTTCATCAAATCCCGTAATGTTTCGCTGATGACGGAGCGTTTGTTAGCCGCTGTTGGGATTATTATAGAGTTAAAGTATAATAAATATAAATGTCTATAAAAAATACTAAAAGGATGAGTATAATAAAGAAATAAAGTATGATAAATATGAATGTCTTTAAAAAATACTAAAAGAAATGAGGTATTCTAACTTCGGTTCCCGAAGTTAACTGTTATTTTTGTGTTCTAGACGATGTATGCATATGAAATCTTCATCCAATATGTATGCATGCCTCTCGCTCACATCCATGACTAACAAACACCTTCCGTTGGTTTCCGTACTAACCTTAAATTTTACGATTTTACAAAGAAATGGTTAATGGCCTTGAAAAACGATGCGCACTAAGGCTAAGTATGTAAATATGCCCATATGTATGTACATATTTAAATACATAATTAGTGCTGATATTCATTTATTATTTATTTCATTTAGCCAAGAGCCAATGCACTCACTAACTATTTCACAATTCTACAAAAATGTTGTCTGACCTTCCTATGCATAAAAGATAATAAATTATGATATTTGCGCCAAAAACAAAAGGTTTGTATTTATGTACATACATATGTACATCTGTATGTACACAAAGACATCATCCAAGTCATGCAAGTGCAACGCTACTCACGGATTTGAGTGCCCAGCGTTATGGTACTGATTTCCTCGAGGCTATTGTTGTTGTCTTCATCATCCTCCGGATCTTGGGTATACTCCGAGTACTCATAATCCAGGCTGTCAACTACCGATGATTCTGCTATGGATTCCAGCTCTTCATCATCCACCGACGTCGTAGCCTGTGAGGCCAACCACTCCCGGGTCCGCTCCTGACTAAGCTTCGATGCGGATGTGGACGTGGGCATATTGGACATGGCTGCAGTTTGGGCCCTCGTTTGTTAATTATACGCGTGTGCCTTTATTTTGTTTATCAATACTATGAGTTAGCAATATAATACTGCTTCACTATTTCTATATTGATAAGTTTCGACAGCAGTCCCATGTCGCGTCCACCTTGCGCGATAAGATAAGAGAGCCAAAACCAGAGAACCTGTCCACCATTATATGCTAGAAAAATGTAGATATTGTTGCATAGGTATTGGGACTTGTTGAAAATTGTATACAATAATATTTATTATATCAAATTCTATAAGAACACTGACTGCCGCTATCGATAAAAAAAACAAGTGATCGCACTTAATGTATGTGGGGCGATAGTTTTGCTGAAGATCATTTAAAAATTTAATTTTTCGTACTAATTTTTAGTAAATGCATTAATATGCTAATAAGTCTAAGACTGATTTTTTATAATTTCAAGAAAATACCTTTAATTGTTTAATAATAAATTAAATCATATTTTGCAAAAAGTAAAGTGTGAACCTGTGGAAAATATCGCACGAAATACATATCGATAACATAAGAATCGTTCTGACTGTTGCCCCAAAAGAAAACAGAAATCCGCTGATATTGCGGGAAAACTAAAACAGTGGTCTCCTTTCCCATGTATCCCTATGATACAAATTAGGTAAGCTACAGATACTAGTCGAAAGGAGCAGATTATTGCAAGAACCCTTATTAATTGAGCAAATCCACTTGTATTATCAAGCGTTATGGTGTTTATAAATATTATTTATATAATTTAAGTGCAACACTCAGCTAGAACAAGGGTAATTAGCCCCCGGTAATCGTTCGCTTTTATTATTATTCTGTGCACCTTGGCTATATTTTATTTATATCTAAGATTTCAACTACAAGTGCATACTACATACTACATATTTTATATACCACACACTTGCAGCTTTGGTCGTCAGTTGCTGTGACTACGACTACGACCTCAGACGATGGGCGGCGATAATAAAAGAATAGCGACGCAACTGCGCCGTAGTGTGCACCAATGCCTCGAGGATTATCCGTACAGCATAGCCAGCGAAGCCCAAAGCAACCTGCAGGCCAGCTGCAAAAGTAGGATGTCCGTCAGTGCAATGCAAAAATGAATTAAATAAGCTTTTATTCCGTTCCGCAGACTCGCTGAGCTTTGTGCAGCGACTGGGATTGCTGCAGACACTGCATGTCCATAATGGATGCGTAAATACGGTTAATTGGAACGCCAGTGGCACACTTATCGTCTCGGGCTCCGATGACAACCATTTGGTCGTCACCGATGCCCCCAGCGGGCGGGTGTTGGCCAGGAGCAAGACCCAGCACAAGCATCACATCTTCAGTGCCCGCTTCATGCCGCACACCAATGACAGTGCCATTGTCTCGTGCTCTGGCGAGGGTCTTGTCATGCACACCGAGTTCCTGGCCGAGTATCGTCGATCCCTGAGAAGTGGCGAGAAAGCAGACTGTAGTCTGGTTGGTGAAAACGAACGTACAACCAATACCTTTGATTGCCATAAGTTTGGTAGCACCTTCGATGTCCTGCCACTGCCCGACACCCCGCGCAGCTTTCTCAGCTGCGGCGAGGATGCCACAGTTCGCTGCTTTGATCTCCGGATGTCCTCCAGTTGCTCGGAACGTGTGTGCCAGAAGCATATATTCATAACAGCACCTTGTGCCGTCACGGCCATGGATGTGGCTCCCATCAGTCATCATACTGTGGCCATAGGCTGCTCCGATTCGATAGTTCGTCTCTACGACAGGCGCATGCTAGCTGGCGGCTCAACGACGATGCCCTACAAGGCGTATCCCATACCCATGGAGTATACGCGACGCCACTATCGTCCCACATGCGTCAAGTTTAGTCCGGATGAGTCTGAGCTCTTGGTTAGTTACTCCATGGAGCAGCTATATCTGTTCGATCTGAAGCATCCCGGCTATAGCGATGCAGAGCTGCTGAAGAGCGGCTGCTATACACCAAAAATGAGGCGTGACGATGATCCGGAACCGCAAATGCCACGGCTGAGATTTCGGGGCGATTGGTCGGACACCGGTCCCAACTCCCTGGCGGCGGGAGTGCAGAGTGTAAACCAGACCAACATTGGCCAGGCACGTCCCGCTTTAGAGCCCGGCGTCTTAAGTCGTCTCAGCGATGAAATATTTCGCTTGCTAAACTCGCCCAGCCAAAGGCGAGCACAGGCACAGCCAGATCAGCCGGAAGCAGCTGCAGCAGCACCCCAGGCCCCTGCTGGTAATAGTAATGCTCATCGTAATGGTCCCAGGTCATGGCAAAATGCAGTTTTACGCACCATGGCGAATGCTTCGTCGTCGTCAGCAGCAGCAGCAGCAGTCACAGGCAGCGGGCAAAGGCCAAGCAGTCCCCCAACCCGTACAGCAAGCAATGATGGTAAGCGAGGGTGTAGAGCAAGGATTTAAATGGGGATTTATAACATATATCCATTACAGATCTTCCAAAGAACACCGAAAGCCAGACCAACGACTCAGGAGAGACTCTGCAGTTTCCTATTAAGAAATTCGATTATGTTAAAATGTCGTTCAGTGGCCACAGGAACTCAAGGACCATGGTGAAGGGAGCTAGTTTTTGGGGCGATGACTTTATAATGTCCGGTTCCGATTGCGGTCACATCTTCGTTTGGAACCGTTCAACAGGCAAAGTGGTTAAGACCCTGCTGGCCGATAACCGTGTGGTCAATCGTGTGCAGCCGCATCCCACATTACCCTACTTGCTAAGCTCTGGCATCGACTACAATGTGAAGTTGTGGGCGCCGATAGCAGCCGAGCCCCATTTCGATGAGGAGGAGTGTGCCGGGGTAAGTAATTGCACAGATTAAAGGTCCATTTATATATATAAAAATATTATTTTGTGTACTTTTCCACTGTTTTATTTTTTTGTTTTAGTTGATCAAAAACAACGAGATTATGCTGGTGGAGACGCGCGATACCATAACCGTACCTGCCCAGATAATGATACGAATACTTGCCAGCTTGCATCATGCCGCTGGCAGCGAATCCAGATCCCGAGCAGCAGCAGCCACAGCAACAACAGCAGCGGCAGATTCAAATCCAAATGCCGCCCAAAATGCTAATAGTGATATTAATAATGAAAGTGACCACGAAAGTAATGATATTAATAATGAAAGCAGTAATATTCCTGAAAACGAGACGATCTAATCAAAAATCTTGTTACATTTTGTTTATGTATGCATAGAAATACCCTAAATTATATTATTATAATATATAAACTATGAGAAATTATACATAAAGACTTCAGGTCACTACTGTGGGTTGGAGCAAAGACATTTTATATATAAGATTAGTAACGCCATACGATTTTTCATCAAAAAAGTAGCCACATATTGCAAAACGATTGTATGCTCGTTACACATCTTACTACTATAAAATGTCTTTGATTGGAGTGAAGCTGGCAGCTCTCTGGTATTTAAATATCAGTTAGAAGGGCAATTTACACATAGAATTATCTAGAAGACCAGATAATTAGCATGAAGGTTGGGTTGGGTTGGAGCAAAGACATTTTATATATAAGATTCGTAACGCCAAACGATTTTTCATCAAAAAAGTAGCCATACATTGCAAAAACGA
The DNA here is from genome assembly GCA_008042515.1 of Drosophila truncata. Classification (NCBI taxonomy): domain Eukaryota; kingdom Metazoa; phylum Arthropoda; class Insecta; order Diptera; family Drosophilidae; genus Drosophila; species Drosophila truncata. Next base: position 144,990 of record VNJQ01004440.1, read on the forward strand.
TTGTATGCTCGTTACACATCTTACTACTATAAAATGTCTTTGATTGGAGTGAAGCTGGCAGCACTCTGGTATTTAAATATTCAGTTAGAAGGGCAATTTACACATGGAATTATCTAGAAAACCAGATAATTAGCATGAAGGTTAGGATCGCGGTAGCTTCAGTGTGAAAATATGGACTTTGGAACCGTACAACCTTCAAATTAACAATTGCAAACCTCGCCAAATTACATACAATTTATGAAATACAGCACTCGTTTTAGTTTAATATATATATATATGCTTGTATATGTATTTTGAAATTTTGGTGACGACACATTTTCAAACACAAAAATCTGTTTGTAATCCGTATTGTACAATTTTGTGGGTCGAATGTGGTGGCTCCCAATTTTTTCTTCGGTGTTTAAAACTCTTATACAAACGAACTAGGCCAGCCAAAAATATTATCAAGGTAGATTATCATCCATCAGTTTGAAGTATAATTAAAAAGTAGTTATTATTTTCTCTTTTCCCAAAATCAACAACGACTTGCATGACAGAAATTAGACGGGAACGGGAACGGGAACGGGAACGCCCGCCCGCCCGCTTTGCATACATCAGATTTCAATATTGATTATTGCTATTTACGAGCCCGCCACTTGCTATGCAAATAGCAGCCAACCGATGCACAAAAAGGCCAAATAAAGAAACAGTTTCGAAAGGGTTTGCTCGTCCTCGTATTGCGTTGTGCCACGATTGGCAGCTGGCGGAAAGAGAGAGAGAAACAAAAGCGTGTATTCATCTATAATCATCGGATTACAGGACAGCTTACCAGCCGGACGTGGTTCTCCAAAATTAAGCGAAGATGTTATAAAGCCAAAGGGAAAGGCACCAATGCCGAATGACATGTGGAAACCATCACCGAAACCAAAACCAGGAAAGCCGGGGGCGGGCTCTGGCTCTGTTCTGTGGCCGGGGGGACGTGGTGGAACTTTGTTGCTGCAATAAAATGGGAATTATAACAGTTTTAAGGGTAAAAATTAATATTTTCCTCACCGAGGATCCTCTTGGCGAGTGCTGTTACGGCCATAAAGCGGTATAACCTTATCCTTATCGACAGCCGCTTTGCAAACTGGACAGAGCTTGCGATTGGGTCGCGTCAAGAGCCATTGGTGCAGACATGGCCAGCAAAACAAGTGGCCGCACATGCTTACGACCGCATCCTTTGCCGTGTCCAGACAAATGTTGCACTCGTAGAGGGATTCCTCGTTCTGTTCCGTAGTATTCTTGTCCTTGCTCTCGGCGCCGGCGGCGGCGGCGGTGGCTTCCGGGTTGGACCCAGTGTCAGCAGAGGCATTACTAGATTTTAAATCGCTTCCCGTAAAGGAATATGATGTTGCTGATGGATTAGCCTCTGTTGAATCAGTGGCAATCTGTCGTAATTGACTGGTAGAAGGCTCCTCTGAGGCTGACATGGCCTCGGTTATGTCGCCTCCAGACCAAACGATTTTGTCGTAGTTTACGTTGGTTGTGGATGTGGATGAAGCTGCACTGGATGCGGATGTGGATGTGGATGTGGATGTACTGGGTAGCTCTGACGCCGGTACTTGCTGCGGCACTTCCATTTTGTCAAGCCAGGATGCTAAACCAAAGCGGTTGCTGCTTTCCCGTCGTTTTGTTTTTTAAACTGTAAGAGTAAGGGGACCGCCTAACTTGTTAATTGGAATTTGTATTAATTTTGTATTGCAAGCGAACCTGGGAACAAAAGTGATCTGAATTTACCACAAGTTGGAATGAATATATTATAGACATTTAGGAATCTGAGAGCAGACTGACAAGTTTTGTTCAATGTTAACAATTTTAACAATTTAAAGGAAGCCTACTGCGTTGCACCTTTTCCTGAGAACCTTCCTGAAATAATCTCAACGATTGTGAAATATTCATTTAATGAATATATTTACATACATCACATCAACGTTTACCGTTTTGGGACCACTGTGCAGTGGAAACTTATCGCGATTCGTTAAATCACACAGAACGGTTTTCATACATATCTACATATATATGTACATAAATACAACTGCGACTCGAAGCGCCGTTTAAAATGAACCTATTTGTATGTGTGTACTTATGTATATAGGCTTGTATGTATGCACAAAAACACTTGACATTACATTGTGTTGGGGGATGTTTGCTAATTCCTATGTTTACTTTGCCGTTTTCATGTCACGGGACTATGCTAATACATCTTATTGCATGTATATATCAAACTGCCGAATAGCCAACCTTGTAAATAAAGTCCTTGTATGCCACGAAACACAGGTAAGACAAATATCAATACGGATTCTCTGACCAAAACGGGTTGGAGCAATAGGGATGACGACGATTCGTGCACAGAGTCGATAGACCTTTAACCTATCGTTGCGCACCTTTAAAATGCATATTACGGTCCATCCCCACTAGCAGTGCTTCGCTATCGATATGTCAATAACATATGAAAAACAACAACTAATAGTTAACTATTTTAGTGAATTTAGTTGTGCATAAAAAAATCACAGCGAAAATCAGCGCTTTTCGTTTAAATAGTTGATATTCATAACAAATGAAAGCTCTTATTGTCCACTTTTAAATATCGATAGCATATGGTGATGAAAACTCTATTTAACCATCGATTAACAAATATAAACGAGTTGGCAGAGCTTGAATAGGACGCAGTTATTAAAGTTAATTATTACTTTATTTTTTTGTTTACATGTACCCGCTAAGATAAATTCACAAGAAAATCCACGCGGCTCCAAAGTTCTTAAGAGACGAATCCACAGAGCTAACGCACTGTGGGTTTATTTCGCCGCTTCAATTCGAATGCTAAATAAGCCAATATTGCAAAATGAATCCCTGTGTGTTGCCCACGCCTGTGCCTGATGTAGACGGCGACAAGCGGTGGCACAGTATACATCGCCGGTTTCTGTCCGACTGCCGTGAAAAAGACCCTGACGTCATATTTCTGGGCGACTGCATTTTCGAGACACTGCAAGACGGTGAGGCGTGGAATAAGTATTTTGCACCGCTGCACTGCCTTAACTTTAGCATACGCGACGACTGCACTGAGCATGTACTTTGGCGCATCGAAAATGGCGCTCTCGACAACGTTAATCCGAAAATAGTTGTCTTGCATGTCGGCACCAACAATGTAAATAACAGTGCCAACGAGGTGGCCGAAGGTGTACTCGCAAATGTCTCGAAAATACGCCAAAAGCTTCCGAATGCCTACATCCTGCTGCCGGTAAGTGACGTGACCCCTAAAGTACGAGTAATAATTAATAAATAATAATTTATAAACAACCATCTCACAGTCACTACTGCCACGCGGACAGCTGCCTAACAAGTTGCGCGAGAAGAACGCCAGCATTAATGAATTGATCAATGAAATGACCAAGAAACTGAATCGTGTCCAGACCGTGGCCATTGACAAGGGTTTGGTGCAGAGTGACGGCAGCATAAGCCATCACGATATGTTTGATTACAAAAATCTCACAAATGCCGGCGCCAAAAAGATCCTAGAACCACTCTACGATTTGCTTTCGCAAATTCTCAATGAAAACGAACCAGAAGGCGATCTCACTCCCTCCGAATGAATGGAATGCAGCAGGATGCTGGATGCTGCATGCTGCATGGAGTACCGAGACTGTATTTGAAGGCAAAATGTTTGCGCATCTTCGTTAAATCTCAAAAGGGAATAGGAGAGCAGCCTGCAAACTATATACCACAATCAACACACACACACACACACACACAAATTCCCTCTTACTCACACTCTCATCAATAAACCATCGTGAAATACCAATATGTTTCCCACACATTCTATGTTTAAGATATTATAATTACTAAATTTGGAGTAAAATGCGTAAATATGTTAAAATTTGCATTAAGCACAAAGCTGAATTCATTTGGAGAGGACAAGGTAGTCTTTTAATGGATTTTAAGAACTGATTTTGGTTGAAGTTGAAGGTAATTCGAGAAGCAGAGGGATTAGTTATCATTTCTTTTTCCAAGTCTCTCTTTCTAATTGTCTTGCTATCCCCCTCAGTCTCACTGTCTTCGTTTTTAGAGATCCAAATGGAACTGCTAAACGAATCTCTGAATCCCGATCGTATATTCATTTTAAAATTGCTTAAAAAATTCCATAAACAAACAGGAAAATCTATAGATTAAAATTATATACTAAGTATGCCCTTTTAATTTCCTAATTGCCTGAGGACTGAGGGGAGGAAAGAGAAGAAACACAATATTCCAATGCACGCGCCGTTGTTGTACGCTTTAGACATGTCTGTCTCGAGTGGCTAATGTACCCCCTGCAAAAGGAGATAACAAAATTTTCCAGTTTTGTCTATAAAAACCGCCCATCGGGCAGAATTTCTCGTATTGCTACGTAGGGAAAGGCCTGGCCCTTTTCCGTGATGAAAGTTTGTAAGTAAAAATTGTTCGTTAAGTGACTTCTTCTGTTAAAATCTTCGCGAAATTGTTAAATATGGATATATGTTCAACGATTTTAACAAAAAGGATACATTTGCAAAAACGCAGTCACACAAAAACACAAAAAGTGTCCTTAATCGGGACCTCGGATATGGATTAAAAATACTTTTGTGTGTGTCTTACATTTTTTTTTTGTGGCTGTGTAATCAAAGGACAGTTGTGAATTTATTACCAGCGCTCATAATAATGTTTTCTTATTTATTCTAGACAACGTTGTGTGGCTCACAGTTGTGGCCACGATATGTTCACTGGTACCAATAGGCGTGGCCCTTAAGCCCGAGTGTACGGATGATATATATGATGGCTATTCGTTAGCGGACCCGGAAAGTTGCTCAAGATTTTATGTTTGCCTGCGTGGCGAAGCCATCAGACGAGAGTGCACCCGAGGTCTCTACTTCGATCCAGAAACCCAAGTCTGCAATTTTCCTAGTTTTGTTGAATGTTTCAATGGATATCGCGGCGAGCTTTTACCAGTCGAAGGAAGAGTTCATAAAACTCCATCTATAACGCAATTAAATGAAGAAACTGAAAAGGAAAGCTCAACTACACTTAGCACCACCACAGAGACAACACCAATCGAAGGATCAGTATATATAACTCCAACTTTACCGCAATTAATTGATGAAACTGAAGAGGAAAGCTCAACTACACATAGCACCACCACAGATACAACGTCCGTCGAAGGATCAGTTTACATAACTCCAACTTTAACGCAATTAAATGGAGAAACTGAAGAGGAAAGCTCATCAACAGCTAGCACCACCACAGATACAACACCAGGCGAAGAAACAGTTTATATAATTCCATCTTTAGTGCAATTAGATGGAGAAACTGAAGAGGAAAGCTCTACTACACTTAGCACCACCACAGATACAACACCAGTCGAAGGATCAGTATATATAACTCCAACTTTACCGCAATTAATTGATGAAACTGAAGAGGAAAGCTCAACAACGCTTAGCACCACAATAGATACAACACCATTCGAAGGATCAGTTTATATAACGCAATTAAATGGAGAAACTGAAGAGGAAAGCTCATCAACAGCTAGCACCACCACAGATACAACACCAGGCGAAGAAACAGTTTATATAATTCCATCTTTAGTGCAATTAGATGGAGAAACTGAAGAGGAAAGCTCATCAACACCCAGCACCACCACAGATACAACACCAGGCGAAGAAACAGTTTATATGATTCCAACTTTAACACAATTAAAGAGAGAATCTGAAAAGCAAAGCTTAACTACACCAAGTACCACCTGTACAACAACAACGTGTACAACAACAACCTGTACTACAACAACCTGTACAACAACAACCTGTACAACAACAACCTGTACAACAACAACCTGTACAACAACAACCTGCACAACAACAACCTGTACAACAACAACCTGTACAACAACAACCTGTACAACAACAACCTGTACAACAACAACTTGTACAACAACAACCTGTACAACAACAACCTGTACTACAACAACATGTACAACAACAACCTGTACAACAACAACATGTACAACAACAACCTGTACAACAACAACTTGCAGAACGACAACATGCATAACAACAACTTGCAGAACGACAACATGCACAACAACAACTTGCAGAACAACACCTTGCACAACCACAATATGTACAACAACAATATGTACAACAACAAAAAAACCAAAGGCTCCTCTGGAATTGCCAGATCCAATTGAAGACGAATGGATAGAACGGACAACAAGAAAGCCCCGTGTTCCGGTGGCATTACCATTGCCATTACCAAATGCCATTGAAGTATTGAGATCCGGACGTGATTGTCGTGGAATTGATGACGGAGTAATCCTAACAGACGCTAGACACTGTCGCCGCTACTATGTGTGCTTCAAAAATCGGCCCAAGCGGCGTGTGTGCCCAGCTAGAGAGTGGTTCGATAGGGAAAGTAGATATTGCCGGAATAAAGATCTCGTTTTCAACTGTCCGGCCAGACGAAATTAGAAGGGAAAGAATGCATTTGGATTAATAATAAATAATACTAATAAAAATGTCGTTATCGAAATTCTTATGTCAAAGAGTTTGTCCGAAAACAATATTTCAATATCTTAGTCCGCTAATAAAGATGAAAGTATTCATTCCAAAGATATCTCCAAATATAAATTAACTCCGTTTCTTTCAAAGCTTCCTATTTTCCTTATATCGTTGCCTACAATTTAAATAAACCAGCAAGCAATATTATGAAAAAACAGCTTTTAATTTAGTTTCCCTAAAATAATTCTACTGTTAATCAAGTTTTACAATCTTCAGATGCATGGAAACTACCCCAGTTTTTATATATTTTTATATATATATATATTTTACTATTTACAAATAATTTATAATATCGTTAAGGCTCTGTTGGTTCATATTTAAAAATTTTTAAAGTTAAAAACATTAAAAGATGGAAAACTAAGTACTAGCTTGCCTTAGTTTGTTTTGTTTTTTTTTGCGGTGGCGAAATGCATATATATTTTTTATACGATGCACAAAAATAAATAAAAATCTTAGACTTAAGAATAGAAAATATTAAAAAATAAAGTGAGCCATGGCGGGGACATTGATATAATGAGCTGTTGGAGCTGGTCTTTTAATAAATATATATATATTTTCTTTAATATATTTCGTTATCCTCTGGAGAGTTAAACTCAATAAAAAAAAAAGATGTAACTCCTTTGTAAGAACACGTAATAAGGCCTAATGACACATGTGCGTGTATGTCCCTAAAATATTTTAGCTAAGCTTGGCGTGCGACGGAAGGGATTCCATGATCGAGACGACACGCTGCCCACAAGACGCGCCTTATTGGCGGTCTTCAGCTGGAGCTTTGGCTTTGTCGTCGTACTCGTGGGGCTTGGGGAACCGGAAGATGAAATACCCGATGAGCTGGCGGCTGATAGCGTTGATATGGAGCCCTTCGACGACAGCGGCTGCAGGTGATAATAATAATAATATATGTATTTCACTCTGACTTAATAATAATAATATATTAAAAACCTTCAAGTAGTTGCGATCCATGGGCGTTATGACTTTTAACTCCAGTGCAGAGCCACAGGATTGTATTAGCTGAACGACCTGCTGGTGCGAATACCACTTGACATCCATGGCAGCTATTTCGACTATAAAATCACCCTCCTTGATTCCACCAAGCTGAAAAAAAAATATATTCAACTTAAGAATAGATTCTTATATACAAAACCGATCAACTTACATCCGCTAGCGAATTGATCTCCACGTGGGCAATGATGACTGGCGCATCACCGCGTACATGAAAGCCAAAGTTCTCGAACTCTTCCTTAAAGCCGCTGTGTTCTGTTGTTGTAAATGTGGTGGAGGCATCATGATACATGGAGGACGTAGACAGAGAAGCGGATCCCTTTTGTAGGCGGACACAACGCGGAGCTGTCCAGTGACGACGTGCTGAAAATATCGCTATGGGTCCCAGGCCTTTAAAAGGATCCTCGACTTTGTACGATGTGAATTCGGGACCAGTCAATGATAACGTAAACTTTGAAGAAGCTTAAAGGAATATAATGAAAATAAGTTATATATAAAGTATCTTAATTTTTTTAATGCTTCAAATTACCCTCAACCACTTGATCTAACAGATCGTAGCACTCTTCTATGTTATTAGCCGATGCTTGCACTTTGAATTTCTCGTACTCCTCTTGCGTTTTGTACAGCGATTCCTTGATCACTTCCGTCAGCGATGTCTTATTCTTAAAATATACAAAAGTTATTAAGATTCAGCTTCATATAGAAATATATATCTATATCTACCTTTAGGTACCGACACATGCGCTGCAAACGCTGCGCCTCTTCGTTACTATTCATTGCTTCTTTAAGGTGGGTGAGCTTGATTGCGATGGATGGTGATGACGACGACGACGTGGAGGTGGTGGACTCACATTGTGCCTCTCGTGCATTGCCAATAAATGATTCTTTTGATTTCGCAGCAGACGAGTTATTTTGGTTAGACAGGGATGCCAAGGTCTCAGCACCGGAAGTGGTATCTATGCTGCGAGCCTCGTAATAATGGGCAAACGCTGGAATTATACAAAAAAATATATAAATGATAATGACAGAGCCTTTGCTTCCTTACCCTTGTAGAGTTCGGCTTTTAGGGGCACTAGCCCAGCCCAACATTCCGGCAGATAGGTGTGTGTGTCATTCGCTTGAATATTTTTGTGCATGTCATTATACTCGTACGACAGCTGTGCCGCCTCTCCAGCCAGATCCCGATACAACTGCAGAAGAAGAACGAATGGATAATGAAAGGAATATATGTATGTACATATAATATATATAAAGACTTACGTGACGAGACTCGGAAAGATCTAACGCCTCAATTTGTAGCTGCAATTTCTCAAAGAGACACTCTCGGGCCTGGGAGAGCATCAGAGAAACGAGTACGTCCAGGACTTGGGGCTTCAGATCCATCGACGGGGCATTCGTAAACGTATCGTAGATGTGCCGGAATATTCCAGCGGCCCGCAGGAAGCTATCAACGGCCAGGTCCAGTCCCCGTTCGGTGGTTCGATCATGCCTCGCACCGATTTGTGTATATATTCCACCCAAATTGAACAGAGTACAGGCCTTCTCGAAGGCAATCGTTCGCTGGCAAGAGGGCACGCCCGTCAGAGAGTCATACCATTCGAAGTAGACTCCTATATTGCGATCGGGCGGAAAGAAGCGACGTTCCACATAATAAAGCAGGTTGTAGTAGCGAAAAAGCAGCGCTACGCCGAGGCCATCACGTGATGGCGTCTTCGATGCCTGTTCAAACAGCACACTTGAATAAGTTGTGGCGATATTTTGGGGGGGATCACGAAAGAAACACCCTTACCTGTCTTGTATCTGTAATATCCGCTATGGAATCCATATATATCGAGGGCTCTTCGCTGTAGTGCTCTAATATAAAGTCCGAAAATGGTTCCATAAAATTAATCTCCTTGGTTTCCTTTAGGCCCAATGGTATCATAGGCATGACACTGTTGAAACTGTTTAAAAAGTCGTAATAATGATGATATTTTAATATATTTGATAATATTTGTATTCATTATATTATTTTAAGAAGTTTTAGCCAGATATTGACGAAAATATTTGTATTTAAAATTAAAGAGAATCTCTTGCTATCTGCGGGGGCTTCAAACGTTTTGTTTAGATATTTTATTTTAATATCTCACCTTTCGCTTTGATATATTTCCACCGAGGAATTCAATTCCGCCAACTGCTCCTTCAATAGCTGCAAATTTGAATTGACGAAGCTCAGTTCCAAGGCAACTGTGTCCCGCAGCTTACGATTTGTTGTGGCCTAAAGTAAAAAGAGGTTTTATTTTCAAAGAGCTCTTAAAAAGTTATGCATACATGGGTAATTATCTTAATGTTTATTTTGTTCAACTTTTTCTTTTGCCCAGTTTTGGGTCATTTAAAAACTCAACTAAAAAATTATAATAAAGGGAATTACCCTGGTATACCTAATATATATTATATTATATTTTATTATTATTATATATTCTTTATACAGACCTTGTATAAATTTTCAGCCCCAGCGCGTAGGCGAAGTTCTTTATTTATTTCTTGGTTTAATTTGCAGCGTCTGTTTTGCAGTTTACTTCGACATGTTGCAGCTCGAGGATCTGAGCCCTAAAAAGCAAAGATATATCAGTTCAATATAGAAGTAAATATTAAAGAAATAAATATAAATACAAAGGCTGAATTTTTTATAAAATTTATATTTCAAAACAAAGCCTAGCCTAAGACTATGATTAAATATGGATCTCTGCACTTACCCGAATAAAGCAAAAGGATAATCCCTGGGGATCCACCTCATTGTCGTTCTCCTCATTCTCTTTTGGCGCCTCGTCAGCAGTATGATTGGCTGCATCCATTTTGAGAGCTCCAAAAGGGTCTTAAGATCCAAATAAAAACACATACCAATAAGTAAGTACCGGTGAATATATCACAATAAGCACAAACTTCAATATTATTATGCCTTTCGAGGGTTTTATCTCTTACTTAATATTAATATTAAACATTTCTGTAAGTTTGAAACGTCTTTAACCCATATTTCAAGCCATGCCGCACTATTTTAATGAGTTTCCATCAATTTGGGGTCACCGAAAATCAGCTATAGCCGATGATCAAACACATACCAAGAGCCGCTCAGATAATATATAGAAAATATTATCGAGAACCGGGTTCTGTGTCAACAGGTATTCGACTCTTTTTGGGGTCATGTAACGCCCAACAAAACGATTGCAAACCCACAAAATGGGTGACAAGTTTGAAAGTTTTGTTAGGCATTATTAAGCTCGTATCAACCCAATTTTATTATCATATCGTTCGTATCATTTAGCGATTGCACTGCACTGCCCCGATGCGTAATAGGTGGATAGATTTGGAGCACTCTCTTATATGTAATGTAAAAATGCATACACACGAATATTTTAACCACTTTTAGTGGGTTTGTTCAACATTTTTTCAGCACCAGCACCAGCACCAGCACCAAAAACCATAAACAACAGTTCCGTTCCACATCATCAGTGGCAGTAGCAACATTCTTACCACATTCCACTAATCAGAACTTACATAGGAGTGTTTTTTGTTTTTATTTTATTATATGTTGTTGACGTCGTGCATTTATGGCACCAGTTTTTATTTTAGTTTTCCGTTTGAATTGTGTTGTGCGAGAGGAAAACTACCCAAAGCACAGATACTCGTTGAAAACGAAAGAAAACACTTGTTGCACTGCACACATTACATTACATCCAGCGCGAATTGTGTTTTGAATAAATTCACAATTTTAAAATTGAGCCTGATTTGTGTGTATCTAACTGGGTATTCCGTTTTTCACTTTCCACAATTATCAAAAACAACAAAAAACAACAGGTTACTGCATTTGGGGATAGCGACGAAAGCGCCCTGGTACTTGTTTCCGTACGACTCGCAGTAAACTCTCAAACTGGTTATTTACTCAACGATACGATGGCCTTATTGGAGCTCAAACTGGAATTTAAATTAAATGGAATTTTAAGAAATTTTCGAATATTATCAACGGTCACACTAATTTCTTCGTAAGGTAAAAAACACCACACTAATATCATCTGGGAGCTTTAAGCTCGCTTGCTCGTTTAAACGTAACGTTAACATTGTGGTAGTTTTAGAAATTTAAAACGATCTGGCAATAATATGGTAAAGAAGCTTAAATTAAGATCATTTTTATAAGAAAAGCTTGATAAAACCCTGTAGAAGATCAAGTATTTTAACTATTTCTAATTTAAAAATGAAATTTGTGATGAAACATTAGCTGAACGAATATTAAAAACTCCGCAATTATACACTCTATATTTAAAATAAACTATTGTAGACCTAGAATAAATTCTGATAAGTAGGAAATCCTTAAAAATTAGAAAAACGGTATAAAATGGCTAATATACAACCTTATATTTAATATATTTTATATTATATCTATCCATAGATCTATAATAATAGGATAATACATGACCTGTATCAGTAGTAAATATAATCTCATGTTCGCAATGTAAAGCTTACCATTTTCCAAGGTCTGTGTCTAATGGCACAAGGACCTGTGAGCTCTATGTGATTAGTTTTGACCTACATTAATAGATATTGATTTTCATAACAAGATTTTGGCCACCGAAAACATTTTAATTTTGAGCAAGTTTGATATCTTGATCATTTCTGTATGACTATAATAGTATCTCTAGTGTTACAAGGTATGTAGATACTTACGGTAATGGTTAAGATTTAAAGCTTGATGATTCGTTTTATTTTTAATTTATTATAAATTTTATTAATTCATTTCAGTGTAAAAATTAAAATGACACAAAAATTTTCTTATGTAATTTTCACATCGTTTTTTCTTAACCTCATTTTTTCTTTCTTTCTTTCTTATCTGCAGCTCTTGCATTTTGCCTAAGGATAAATATATAAAACAAAGTACATATGTATATATATTTATATATATTTATGTAGATACACACATAATGAAATTTGTAAATATAATTGCAATTTTATTGTTTTACATATTCACTGTTCGTCCTTTGTTATTGTTTCAGTTATTGGTATAAATTTATTAATAAATAATTTAAACTCTATTAGCTACTGATTTTTTCATTTAATTTTCTTTTTCTTTCTTTTTTTGTTTTGTCGTTTTTTATCTTTGCTTAATACATACGTATCTTAATTATTATTTAAATTACACGATAGCAAAAAAAAAGTAGTTTCTCTTTAGCGATTCCCCCAACTTAATACATACAAACATACAAACTTGTGTATGCACTTTTCTCGCAAAATACATCAACTAAATATATATATATTTAATAGACACAATACCCATACATATTGACAATTTACATAAATACATAAATCCATACGTATGTAATTTTATATTTATGTGCGTACGTATAAACCCTCTTACATAGATACATACTGCTTGAACGGAAGCTTACTTCCTACTCTCACTGTTTTTTTTTATTGTTTTTGTTTTTGTTTTTGTTTTCTTTTCTTTTCGATTTGAATTATATTGGCATAGTATATACACGCAGGCCAATCAATGGCCGTGTTCAACAACACACACACACACACACACACACATGTTGCACCTGTGTTTTTAATGAATCAAAAAACATCATTTACATACATATGCATAAGTGATGTATTGTGCTGGTTGATAAACGCTACTAATGTACATAACATATACTAAGAACGATGTAATGCACCGCTGAGACAGATCCCTAAACCATTTACAAATGTGCTTAAAATAATTCAATATAATTTCAATATTTTGTTAATCTTATTTAATTTCTGCATATTTGTAGAGAACGAATCTATCGCTTTCAATATTATATTATTTTTACAAACTCGAATTTTGAATAAACCTTCGCTTACAACTATTACTTTAACCACATTTGCAAAATGGCCGACAGTTCTTTGTGCGTGTGTGTATGCATGTATATGTACATATGTAGATAGAATAATCCTGGTAAGAATGCTACGAAAAAAGTGGTTTGTTAATTAGTGTCTTGGTAAATGATCAATGACAATGCAAGGGGGGCTTTTCTTTGCTCTTTTCTCTTTTCTCTTTTTTGTTTTTGTATTTTCTTATGTTAATAACGACGGGGCTCCTTATGAAAAATGAGATTTGCCAACAAACACATATGTAAGTATGTATGTATGATTGTATCTGCAATCAATTCACAACAGCACAGAGTGCAACCGTTAATGTATGTATGTATTTACTCAAAGCAGTTACAGATACATTTGCAGTTGCTGTTCATTTACACTGTGCTACAGACAATTGAGCTTCCTAACGGAGTTGGTAGATGATTATTAGTCAAGTCAAGCGATCAATTTACTAAATTTTAATATTTGCAAAGGATTTTATTATAATTTTTCACAATTTTTTATCAATAATGTAAGAATTTAAACTTTGAATGGTAGAATCTGATTTTGTTTCTTCACTTTTATCCTTGATAAAAATGAAGAATAAAATCATGGAATATGTTAGGTGGTTATTTCAGATTTTATCTGAACTATGCACACGGGACGACAAAACGTTTCTATTGCTTAACATTTTACATTTATATTTGTTTTATGTGACAAATTTTCCTTTAAGTTTAACGAATAAATTTTGAAAAATATTAAGAAATGAAATGTTGCAGTTTGTTTATTAATTAATTCTATTTTTTAATTGTCATTTATTGTTCTTTGCAAATATTAAAAGTTCTAAATAAGTGCGCTTGAATTTTAAATCCGATAGAAGCTATTTTCAATTATTGTGCACTTGTAGCACAGTGTCAAGTAGTATTAGTTGTATTTTGAATTGGAAAGTACGCATGGCTGATGGCTTGATGGTGATACAACAAGCCGCATACTATTATAATACTTTGCTTCTGTTAGGCACTATTTTTTACTTAATTTTCATCTCATTTTTTTTAAACATGTTTCATGAACTTTTTACCCTCTTCTTTTACTTAGTTATTTTTTTTTTTATGGTAATTTACAATAGTTTTTACGGACACAGACATATATTTTTTGATAAAAAAAAAATTAATTTTTGAGTTTACAATTTATGTTTGTTTATTATCTTTACTTTGTGTACATTTCATGTCGATCGGGTTTCACTAGTTGATAACTATGGATAATTATTGATAATTCTTGAAATTGTTTGGGTTTAGTCCTCGAAAAAGAAATACATAAATTTCATCATTGTTGCGGAACTTGCAAAGAAATGCGTATTTGTTGTGGTCGTACAACAACGAAATACTATTATTTATAATAAGTGTATTATGTGTTTATTTTGTAGCTATACCGAAAAAGTAAACGAATACCGCTAATAATATTCAGTGTAATTTGAATTACAATCGATTATATTTAGAATACATACATATAGCATAATTATCTTTATTCGTAGCAAAGAACACATGTAGTTCCCCCTGCACTTCCCCTACATATGTATAATTTCATACAGTTTTGGACATATTATACGTGTGTGTGTTCGAGCTTGCCTTCGGTGGATGCAGAAATGGCTAATTATATACCAGTTTCGTTTCTTTTACAAAATATATATATATATATATGTATATATGTAGGCATTAATAGTAATAATTGATTTAAATCAATAGTTAATAATTTAAAAAACGGTGGATCATTTTGACTCATGCTTAATTGAATCACGCACATGAACATCCATATATACCATGGAGTAGCATGCCATATTTCACGCTCTATTTCTCTATCTATCTAAACTTTTCTTTCTTTACTTCTTAGGGCCCTGCAAACATACGCCAAAATAGGAAAAAAAAACGTTTAAAAAAAAGGAAGAAATACAAAAGTGGTAGAAATAAATAGTAAGTATTGGACTTAAAATTAAAAAAAAAAAAACAAAAAAAAAACAATATTATTTTTATAATTTTTTTTATACAAAAAGGTTTAACGACTTCAAAAGTTGATCCACCGTCGGCATCATACCTCAAAAATGTTTTTTTCCTCTGTCAAGCTTGAATTTATTGATTTGATTAATTTGTAAGAGTTTAAAAATAGTTTATGCCGCTTATGTTATTAAAATGTACACCTTTTTATTTTATTTTTATACAATTTTTAAATCAAAATATCACAAGTCTGGCTCGGCATAGTTTTAGAGAAAGCAATTTTGAATAGTTAAAAAAAAAAGAATCAATATGAGTTATCATGGCGACCGTGTCCCACCTTTTTAGGGATATAGTATGGGTAAGTTTTCTCGCTCTACTTTCCCAGAGATAAGCCTAAAAATATACACAAAAGAACAACAATATGTTAAAGAATACAAAATAATAGCAGTAGGGGGGGGGGAGTTTTTTTTTTAAATAAAATTCTGGACGTACATATGCAGGGCCCTAAGTTTCTGATGATGTCTCACCTTATCTCTAGCTCCAGCTGCCTCTACACTGAACAGAGTTTTATAAAGAGCTTGCTTACTATTTAGTTTAAATTAAATATACATATACCTATTGTATTTTTATCTATACATTATTTACTCAATATCAAAAACAAACGATGGAAGCAAATAAAAAAAAAAATTGGTTTTGTAATCATACTTTTGCACGTGCTTTATATTTATGCATCTGCTTCTCTTGTGGCGGCGTACTTTCTCTTAAATTTTTTTTTTGTTTGTTTTCTTCTTGTTTTTCTATTTCAAAATCAGGGTGCGACAATTGCTAATTATTTATTTTTGCTTAAGTTCTTTTTTTTAAGTTTTATAAAAAAAAATACACACACAAAAATATATGTTTTAAGTAACTTTGAGATCATTTAAAAGTATTTTTCTTTTTTTTTTTTTTTTTTTTTGTAAATGTATGGTACAATTTTACAGAAAGCACTCTATATACAAAACTGAAGTCGTTCGTTTGCACACCAATATACATATTATATATATTCCCAAAACAACATTGTATTAGTTTGCAGCAAATGAAAAAAGATATATATATATATTTCTTGAAACGAGAGAAAATTGCAGAATTTGTTGGACAGTTTATATAGGATATATAGAGTGCTCACTCTTTAGAGCAGCGGTCCCCAGGGCACACACCACTTTGTTCTTGGTTTTTCCCACTCCCACAAATGCCGTGCCTGTGAGTGCCACTGCTTTAGAGCATGTTTTCTTCTTCAAATTATTGCAATATATATATATATATATAACACGATACACACTTGTTTTGCACAAACTAGAGAAAGAAATAAACCTGAACACCGATCGTAATGCCTGCGTAAGTTCCTCAAATTAACTCACTGAGAAAGGACATGGCTCATGGGCTCGGCTCGGGTTCCTTTGTTGTCCTCCACCTGTCGCAGCATACGAAACTCTTGGGGCTCGTCCATTAGGTCAGGCTTGGAGGATTCGCCCGATGTTGCATCCTTTTCGCATCCAATGCTGCTGAGATTAAGCGCCGCCGAGTCATTCGTTTCAGAGTTGCTTTGATGATACTGTTGGTGGTGGTGGTGGTGTGCGGACAACTTGAGGAACTGTTCATAGTTGGCAAACTGCTGCTCCTGTTCCTGCTGCTGCTGCTGCTGCTGGTGGTCATCATCATCCTGCAGCTGCAGTTCCTTGCTGCCATATGCCGCAGAAGTTGCAACCGTAGCCGTTGTTCGATCCTCATAGGTGGCTTCGTGCAGCTGCTGGAGCGTTGCCTTGCTCGACTGCGACTGCGATTGCGATTGCGATTGCGATTGCGTTTGCGACTCCAACTCCAACTGGTAGCTGCTGCTATCCGCTTGTGTCTGTGTCTGAACATATATTACGTCTTCGACTTGGAGTGCAGTCAGCGCAGCGATTTCATGATGTTGCTGCTGCTGCTGCTGTTGCTGTTGCTGTTGCTGCTGGCGTTGTGCATTCGCAATTGCCGAATTCCTAACCTTAATATTGCTGTTGCTGCAACACTTCGGTGTGCTGGAGATTGCGTTCGAATTGTTATTATGATTATTGTTGTTGTTATTGTTGTTGTTATTATTATTATTATTATTATTATTGTTGTTGTTGCTGTTGTTGTTGTTGTTGTTGTTGTGGCCACTAGTACATATTTTATTATTGCAATTGTCGTTGTTGTCGTTGTTATTACTATTACTACTACCGATGCTGACTTGTGCATTGGGGGGATTGCTGCGATTGCTTTCGGACAGAATGGGTTCTGTTCCATGCAGCTCTTGCTATTCCTTAATGAGACGGTAGATGTGGTGGGTGGTGCCGCTGTTTTGAGCCGCCACCTCAAAAACGTAGGCAATGCAAAGCAGGGTCTCCTGCGTTTCTCGCGCTCGCATTACCTGGATAAAATCGAAAGGGAGTATAAATATATATATAATAAGATTCTGTAAGGCATAGAAGTAAGGAGCTACTCGTGGTGACCCTATTATTGACTTTATCTTGAAATATCCAAGAAATCGTAATCACTCACTTGCAATATTGTAAAGTTTTCCAGCACACTGTTCATCATGTAGCGTTCAGGTAAGTTTTTCAGTTTCTGTATAAAATTAATCATATACTCGCACATGGGTGAGCGCTGTATGCGATATACATAACGATTATTCTCCAGCCGCGAATACTCGCTCTCCACCTTCTCCACCACCTGCTTTCCGAAGGAGCAAACGATCGTAGAGCATACAAGTACCACGTTCTCATTGCTCTCATATCTGAAAAGAATGATGATTAGTAAAGACTAAGGCTAATATAAATCTCTATAAAACTTACTGGCTTGTTACGCCATAGAAATCGCCCGTTTCGCTGCCAGTCGTTATGTCGGTATTAAGGTCTGCCCAGCATTTAACCAGATAGAACGCATTTTGTGGCCCCTTTTCGTAGAGATCTTTGAGCCCGCCGGACTTTTCCGGAAACTTGTCGAATATTTGCCGAATATCAACAGTCTGGAAAGAAGAGGAAAACTTTGAAACTAAGAACAGACTTTTAAGAACACTCTACTCGTACCTCTAGTAGCGGATCGGAGAAGGATGGCTTGCCGCCTAGTTGTACAAAAAGGTGACGGTTATACTGGAAATAGAAAATAAAGAGTATTATTTACTGTACTATTTCAGTTCCAATTCCACTCTTTTGCAGAGCCTCTTTCTCTCGCTCTCTCTCTCTCGCTATCTCTCTCTGTCTCTTACCATATCATCTCTTTGGATTTCCATGAACGCCGTAAACTCCAGCAATCGGAACTTGTGCGTGGCAATGGCTCGTCCCTCCCAAGGCAATTGAGCTGGCGGAATTCCAGTTTCATCCCCGGACACCGCCGTCGATGGCTTGCCGGCTGGATAGGGTGGCTGTGCGAAGGGCTTGATGCTGTAATCATAGAAACTATTTTGGTCAATGCAAATGCGTTGTGTTGCCAGCTTGTGAGGTGGGGGGGCGAGATGCCCAACTTACTCTTGTGACGTGCTCGGCTGCAGTCCAGGCTGCCAGAATTGCTATATAAGAGTGAGAAAGAGAGAGAGGGGGTAAAAAGGAAGAATGCGTTAATAAAGGGATTAGATATTGCCTGATTCGGGAGCCAGAGCGCTTTAAGGTCGAGTCACTAAATGATGTATATATAATTTTTTGGGGTGTTAAACAAGATGATTTAACGAATGGAAAAGCCACTTGTTAGTCAACATATCGGTCGGTTATCGATTGCCATTAAGAAGAAAAGTTAGCCAGCAAATTCCATTTTGGCCAGCGAGTGAGTGTTACATACAAAATATAGACACAATTATCTAAACCCAGTTTCACAGATTTTAACATTGATATAACAAAAAATTTAAAATCACTTTTGAACGATAGAAAAACGAATTTCCCAACTAGGTCTAGCTTTGTGATTGCCAGAAGCCAACAATTTATCGGCACTGTATTGATATTATATGCTGAACTCGATAAAAATCGGTATTTTTGTGATATGTGTGATAAATCGATATTTTATTTGGTTTAACGTACCCAAAATAATTGGAATAAATAAATTAAATTACACTTTTAGGATATTTATTATCAATTTTAATATTTTAACTTTAAGCACGATATTTTCCCATATTCAAAAATTCAATATATCAAAGTCTACGATATTTTCGATAGATATCATTTTTCCTACATTAAAACAATGATACCTTCTTTCAATATAGCCCTAAAAATGTCAGGGAAATTTCAAATAGAAAATGTATTAAGGTATAACTTATTATATCGCAAATTATGAGCAATGTCCAAAAACATTTCTCTCCTTCTTCTTCGATAAATATTCAATGATTTCAATATGAAACTGGGCTGTATTACTAATAGAATATCCTAAAAGTAGGTTCAATGAAGTACATAATCCGTACATAATCTCTTCGTGGTCATTGCGATTTTTTAGCATGTCAAAAGCAAGGAGTCAATTTCAATGAGCAAGCCAGCGTAAGCGGTGGATACTGCCAGTACAAGGTGCATTATCTTTGGTTTTAGACACATAATAATGCCGAGGAGAGCATACCGGAGATACATATATGTATATATATAGAGGAAAGGCGAATATATATATAGTATATATATTTAGTTGTGATGGAAAAAAGGGACACAAAGAAGATGATTTTGTGGGTGACACTTAAATGAGCGAGCGAATATTTTCAGTGCAAAAAGCTTGTGTGAAACGAGTATGGACTGAAAAACTAAGGAGTCATATCACAAGAATCTGAATATGGTGAGTTTAGAACACAGAAAAGTTGAAAAGATATCGTCATCGATATATTTGCAAAGTGATACAACATTTTAAAGACAAGAATTTCCAGATTTAAATCAGAAGTTCAAGCTGAAGATCTCTTTTATAATTTCTATAACACTTAAGGATATTATTCAGAGATTTATATATATTTTATAGACTTTGCAGTGTATATAATATTATTATTATGCTTCACTGAGAAGTCTCTCTTTAAATATCATAAATATATCTGCTTTAATCTTTGTAAAATCTTTTCATTTTTAACTCTTCTCATTCAATTCATGTTTTATATGTTGTTTATGCAAATGAATGCTAAATGTAGCTTACAAAAACCCAAATGGAGCACTTAAGATGATGCTGGGGGCGGTTGTGTGGGCGTTGGTGTTGCTACTAACACATAATTATTACACTAAGCCGAATGGAGATTTCAATTAAAAGGTGTAGATTAATTTTTAGCACCTCAGAGGATAGAGCAAGTTTTGTTTGGTTTCTTTCTTTCGATGATGAAGATGATGAAGGTGGTTCCATGTAAGGTAAGAGATAATGACAGCGTATTTGGCGCAGTGCGATGGAAACAGAGATGGGTAATTAAAACGTTCGCTTACGCCCGAATACAACGGCGGCGGTGGGTGGTGCAGCGTTGTTGGAGGTGGTGGTGGCGGTGGACCAGATCCGCCGCCAGCACACCGTACCACTGGACCAGAGCTAGAGCCAGAGCCAGAGCCGGAACCAGAACCAGAACCAGAGGCTGAGCCAGAGCCAGAGCCAGAGCCGGAGCCAGAGCCGGAGCCGGAGTCCGTGACCGAGTCGCTCGGCGCTGTTGTCTGGCGCTGCTGCTGTTGCTGTTGCTGCTGCTGCTGCTGCTGCTGCTGGAGATGGTAGACCGCTGCCACGGCTGCCGCATGTGGATGGTGTGGATGTGGATGTGGATGTGGATGAGGATGTGCATGGGGATGGGGATGAGGATGAGGATGATGCACATGACTGTGCGGTATGTGCGTCAAATTGGGATGGGAATGGTGGTGATGGTGATGATGATGGTGGAGGGCTTGCACGTGCGCATGGGGATGATAGTGTTGTTGTCGTGGCGAGCACGACGAGATTAGCGGCGGCTGACCGGTGACCAGCGGGGATGAGGTGGAAGACCCCACCGGCAGGTGACGGGTGTGAGGATGCGGGTGCACCGATAACGCCGACGCAGCAAAGGCAAGATTGTTGGCCGCCTGGGCGGACACGATTTGCGAACTGGTCATTGTGGTCATGATCTGCAGGGTTGTCTGCTCTTTCTCGTTTAACAAGTGCAAGGACACGTCATTGGGCTCCTGGAAAAAGGCTTCAGTTCTTCAGGTCGTGGACTATGGACAGTGGGTCATGAGGGGCAGGGAGTGTGCTTCTAGGACGTGCTTTCTTTTATAAAATTAAAATCAAAACAAAATCACTGGCTAAAGCATCGTTCGCTTGATATTTGTATGCTCTTTTTTTCGAGTATTTTTTTTTTTTAAGGAATTCGAATTCAAATTCGGGTCAAAAGAGTGAGTTTTCCCCTTCTCCCAGTCTGACACTTCACAGCTCGTCTTGCAACTGACAAATCTTCCTTGCTTTTCATGCTCATATTCATTGTAATAAAATGTCTCCTAAACCTTCAATGTAAACTCACAAGCCGATGATCAATATATATATAAAAAAAGGATCTCCCCAACGATGAGATTAAATCTGTTAAAAGTAAAACTTACAACTTTGATTTTCGCCTGGATTTCGCGAAGCTTCCGTCGGGCCAGCACTTGGATGTGAGAGCTGACTTGT
The DNA here is from genome assembly GCA_008042515.1 of Drosophila truncata. Taxonomy (NCBI): domain Eukaryota; kingdom Metazoa; phylum Arthropoda; class Insecta; order Diptera; family Drosophilidae; genus Drosophila; species Drosophila truncata. Next base: position 167,035 of record VNJQ01004440.1, read on the forward strand.
TTCCTGGTTCTCGTCTTGCCCGTTCGCAGTTTGATATATCGTGCGATCAGCTCATTGCGACCTATAGCCAACATTAAAAAAAAAAAAAAACAATATATATATCTGCATGAGTTTGGATTGTAAAATAAAATGTAAGATGGTAATGCTTAGATTATTATTTAACAAAAGAGCTCGAGAGCCTCCTGCTGTTAATGCAGATCGGAATATACTGATATAATCCTTAGAGGGTTGTCTACCTACATACATACTTGGGGTGTAATAAATTCTAACCCCTTGCCAAAGTCCTGAGTACTCCTCCTGCCTGACTATGCTTGATTATTAAACGTTTTTTATTTAACTAGAAAATTTAATCAATAATCACTTAAACCGTTTTATAAAGTACAAGCAGGGAGTACACAATAAAAGGCTCGTCAGAGTCTCTGTTCTCGAGTTTAAATATTCAATTTACCTTATTATTTACATTTTCCCCAACTTAACCCTTAAAAAGCATTGTTACAGGACTATTAAATACACACACTTTAAAAAATAGCCTTCAAAAGGCAGTGAACATTTTTATTTGTTATTCAAAGTTTGGCAATAATTCATTGTTTATAGTTTTGTCTAGTAATTAAAACTAAAATCGAGTCATTCTATTTATTTCTGTTATTTTAGATAACCTGAGATTGTAAAATAAAAACTTTCTTGACTTTTGTAAATTATTATATAGTTTTCTGTGCTTACCATACATTTTACCCTCATCGGATAAGATGATTTTTCTACGTCCACATGGTGGATATATAGATAAAGCCTCTTGAAAGCTCTGTTCGATATCCGGACTCCAGACACCTTCGGCATCAGCAGATGATAGGTCCTTTTCATCCTGAAAATGTGAAAAGTGTGGGAGATGTTAAAACATTTGAAGGAAAATATTATTTAAAAGTTAAAATGTTTAACTAGCTAAGTGTAGTTATTTTCTTTTGATAATTGAAAGCTTTAAAATATATTAAATACTTATTTAGTTTATATTATTGGGTGAAAACTACGAAGAAGCTTGATAATCATTGTTTTTTTGGTCTTCCTAATGATTTATTTAATTAATACACATTAAAAATAATCAAATATATTCTACTTTTGACAGTGACAAAGTGGGGAAACATTAGCATTTTCATATGCAAATTCAAAAGTAAGGGTGACGCACACAATCACCATATGATTCACGAATAACCAGAATTACAGGGATGTTTTGAAAAGCAAAAGAGCTGTCTTATATATGATTTTGATATCACTTAAAAATATATTATGGTTTATTCAATTTAGAGAATATAGAATCATTTTAATATTATTAAATTTTGGTAAAAACTTACATCGCTCATATCACCAACATCCAGGTTTTTACTATCCACCATGCTGCCATTTGTGTCTGCCGATCCAAGGGCACCTGGTGGACCGGCATTTACTGGTGTCCACGGTGATGGTATGGTGCCGGGTCCAACTGCAAACAAAAATAAAAGATATTAAATTAGCAAAATGATTAATGGAGATAAATAAAGTTTATTAGGTTTTTTGAAGGGTAAATAGATTTAATAAATCCCCTTAAGCTTACTTTAAGCGAAGATGAATCGTAAATAAGATATAAAAGATCTTGGTAATTTCAAGAAATTTAAAATAAATAAATATTTAAATATTCTATGCAATAATGTACCTGCTTTCTTCATATTATTATTTCTATTTTCTAAATCCTCTTCAAATATAACTTTAGATTAAATTTACTGAATAATATCACAGCAGATGTCGGATTGGCAATCCAAACTTAAGCTTTTTAAATTAAATTTTAACTTAGTTTTGTTTTTTTTAATAACTTTAATATATCCAAAAATATATATTAAATTATTATCGATTGCAAATAGCGATGAATATTTCTGGGATATGCTTCAAAACTAGTGAAAATTGTAATTTATCAATAAAAAAAACATTGCAAAAATATACAAAATTAAAAAGAAATTTATTTAAAAGATTTGCAATTTCTAAATATTAAAATGAACTGAAAAATAAAAATAAATAAATGAAAACTAACAGAGAACAACTTTTTGAATTAATATTAATAATATTTGGACTTAGTTATAAGTGATTTCCAATTTGTTTGATTATTCCAGTTGCCAACTGCAAGGGTATACAAACTTCGGCCATACCTCAGTCAGTTTTTATTGAAGGTAAACAAAAGGCTCTTTGATAGCAAAGAGATATTATGAAATTCACAAAATGAATCACTAAGCAAAAAGGTATAACAGAAACCAAATATCTTTCTAAGCTTATAATTAAACTGGTCTAACAAAAACCTAATATATTACCTACCTAATATATTATTTAAAAAACAAAGCTATGATCAGGAATATCTATACTTTATAGAGACTCAAATAACTATCGGTTGGATAGCGAAAAACAACCCCTTGGGAGAGTGGCTGGAATGCACCATTTTCTAGGCATCCTATTTAATCCGAATTCGGTATAATATCACATTAAGGAGCATTTTGTTGATCCCAATGGGTCAGTCATTAAGTACAATATATCCAACTCACCGGATAACGCTTTGAATTCCTCAAGGGAATCTAAATGGTTGGCAAAGGGCGCCACTTTCAAGCCGATATCAGGAATAGTTCTCAATGAATTACAACAGCAACATATACATAAATTTTTCTAGATAAACTTGTTTGGATTCATAATATTTCATAATCTATTCTAGTTTAATTTCATATATTTTCCATTTATAAACCCACAAATCAATCGGAATCTCTGCAATATTCCATCACAATGGAATTTATTTATAATTTTTTTGTTGTTTTTCTTCACAATTCATTGCATTTGTAATAATTTCTTTCAACCGATTTCTTTCTATATCTCACAAAACACACACAAACACACACAGACACATATCACCGGAAGAAAATTACAAAAAAAAACTAAAACGCGTCTGTCTGAGGGAAACGCATAGTTCAAACTGAACTATGCCATATATTTTCAACTAATTTCTATTCTTTGTTTTGGCCCGTCGTCGTCCTGTGCCTGTGCCCTGTGCCTTGGCCGATTCCAGTTCCTTCCCCCATATTGTATAGTTACAGGGATGATTCTGGGTATTTATGAGACACACAGGATATATGGATGCACATACCCTCGCTGCGCGCCCAACTGAACTGAACTGAACTGAGGGGAAGGAAGGTGAGTGAGAGGCGTCAAGTGCGACCGATTCGGCGGCGGGTTGGTGTATGGAATCGAGTGAAACTCGAAGTGGAAAACCAGAAAAGCCGAAAGCCGAAAGCCAGAAAGAATGCAATGAATGAAGTCTTCTTTTCCAGGATCACAGGCACTATATGGTATATGTATGTATTTACCCCCAGGGGAGGCTAGGCTAGGCTACAGTGGCTACACCCTGACTCTAGACTCTATGTCTCTAGAATCGGCAAATCTGCTTGACAATTGGAAACGCGTTGCCTGCAATTATTTAAGTAATGCATACTGCAGCTTGCACGGTGCAGGCGCAGGCAGGGGTTGGGATCGATTCAGGGTTAAATGTACAGTTTTTCATTCAGGGGTTCGTTCGTTCGTTCGTTCGTTCACGGTTCCCCCCGGAAATCTCTTCCAGCCGCATTCCAATTCTCTCCCCTCAAAAACAGATGCCTGGAGATTTTCATACATGACGAGTAAAGGTTTACTTTGGAATATATTTATAAATATGATAAAAGTTTTCTTTATTAAAATTTATTTTATAAATATTCCACTCGGAGGAGATTTTCTATAATTCTTAAATAATTAGAATTATAAGGTTAAAGATCGATTTTACTTCATTAAGCTAAGGCAGCTGCTTAACTCTTCTATAGATTGGTTAAGATCAATGAAATCTCTTCAATGAACTTCTCCCACGACTCACTTCGTTGGAAAAAATTGTTGGAGAGGTTCGTTGGAGAGTTTTCATTTTATAGCAAGGACTTTCTCCAACGACTTCTTCCATTTCACATACAATCTATGTGTGCATGAAGAGTAAAGGCTTACTTCGAAATATATTTAAAAATATGGTAAGTTATGTTTATTAAAATTTATTTTATAAATATTTCACTCGGAGCAGACTTCTATAACTCCTAAATAATTATAATTATAAGGCTAGAGATCGATTTTACTTCATTAAACTAAAATAGCTGGTCATCTCTTCTATAGATTGGCTAAGGTCAATGAAATCTCTCCAAAGAACTTCTCCAACAACTCTCTTCGTTGGAAAAAAAATTGTTGGAGATCTTCGTTGGAGAGATTTCATTTCATTTCAAGGACTCTCTCCATTTCACCTACAATCTATGTACGTTACGATCGATTTGCAAAATCTCCGAAGATTTGTGGCACACCTCCGCCCCCTCCTCCCTCTTTGAATCTCATAAACACTCGAACGCACACTTCAAACAACGAAATTAAGTAGAAAGAGAAAGAAATAACTGAGCCGTGCATTAATATTATCATAAAGAATTTCAATTGAAGCTGTTCGGGGTTATTTCCAATTAGAAAACAAGCCACCGCCTTTGCATGGACTAAAATTTCCGCACCGCACCGCACTCGCAGCTGCTCATGTTGATGTTCAGAAATAATAAGGGAATGTGTGTCCTTGTCGCTGCTTTTCCTACCCTTAACAGTTCGGTCCCAGGCCCAGGCCCAGGCCCAGTCCTAGTCTCAGTCCCGGTCCCGGTCTTAGTCCCACTCCTAATGTTGTTGTGTGGCAATTGGAATGTATGGTATGCATTTTGCTTTTTCATTTTCTTTATTCATGCTTCGTCGCATGAACACAAGTATATATGTATACATACATACATATATATGCGGCTCGATGCGACTATGAACAGCTGTGTTATTGTGCTATGCCCATACCTGGCGCATTCAGGATCAAGAATACATAACTAGAATTGGAAAAGCGATTGTAACTGCAGTTGGAAAGCCGTAGTATATGGTATATATGGTATTATCATGTATATCCCAGTGCCCAGCGGGTTTCCCCGAAATATACCATTGTCAGGGGATCTCATTAGAAAAATAAATAACTATGTAACTATATAGAATATTAATTTTGCCTTTAGGATACACTCGTCTTTAATCAACCGAAATCGTATGAGATAATGATCTTAATCCTTAATGGTACTTCCACGAGATATCCTAAGATTTAATCTTTCTAGCCGATCTTTGTACAGATCGTTTCCATATATCTTTCAAATATTTGGTGCTTAAATATTTAATAATACTTGATTGACGTTTTCAGGTTAAAGTTATTAAATATAAGATCTATAAGATTGTAAAGAAGTACATCAAATAGTGGGGAAAATCAATAGATATTATATATCTTTAATCGCATCAACTTGTATACCTATGTTTCTTTTGAACTTAAAGCTAATAACAAAAGAAATTGAAAACTTAAAACATTCATGACTGAAGAATCTATACTATATGAATCATGATCACTGATCTCTCCAAACTATCTTAGGAAATCCATGCTCTCTGATCCAAAGTTTACTATTCGATTTGATGAGTATTTGTTTATGCACATATACCAACATTTTTGAATGAATTAATTATCATATTCCGCAGGTTGCTTAATGCCATAAGTACTATTTTTAAAAGATATATGTATATATATTTGTTTGTGCAGGCATATTTCTTCGTATCGTGCCTACTTAATCCAGAGGTATTTGCTGTGGTCTAAGCCAGTCATGGGCAACAACAGAGTCGCTCCAATTTGGCAATACTATAGTTTTCGTTGCACATAGCTGATTCTGTTGTTTGTATTTAAATTATTTCTAAATCCATATAAAAAAAAAAAAGTGTTATAAAGTTAAAATTTAGTTGGTCTTAGTAAATATATTAAACTTAATATTATACTGAAATTAAGCTTATTTTTACCAACACAATTGAAAGCGAAATTTTAATTTTGATCTGTCAACAGAGTTGTACTGTTAATACTTAAAAATAATGTTGTCTTTTTCCAGGAACAAATCAGGTTTAATAACTATAAAAAATTCTTTTGAAACTTAAAAATTTGATAAAATGTTTTGTTTAAAAATGTTTTTGTTATTTAAAGGTATTTAAGTTTAATTTAAAATTTAAGAACAAGCTATTGACGAAGATACAAGATATGTGGATACCATACAAAGATGCATAGAGGTTTTTAAAGATATTTTCTTCTTTCTGCTGTTGATAAATAGATTTCCATAAAGTTAAGTATTTTAGCAGACTTTTAAAATCTTTTTTCTATTGGCTAATTTAAGTGAACAACAATTATCTTTAACAACAATTAATGTTTTTCTGGCTTGCAACATTTTTGTATGTGTATTCGTAGATGTGTAGGTATTTTGTATTCAATTGAATGCTGAAAGAAAGACGCGACGATAAAAGAACGCCAAATTAACGGTACTTATTGTCTACTGCGCCTTTAATTAGAAAAAAAGACGATAAACATGAATATCGCCAACATGTGTGTGTGTGTGTATGTTTAAATATGTGTACATATGTATGTGTGTAGTGTGCCACCATTCGGATTGGCTTTAATAGTAAACTTAAGGTAAGGTAAGGTAAGGTACTTAACGCACCTGTCGCCTCTGGTTTTTCTGCAACGTCCAACTCGCCGCCGCCGCCGCCGCCGTCGCTGCCAAGGTTGTTCTGCAGTTGCAGCAGCCCCGTGCTGCAAGTGCTCGAGCTTGTAATGTTTTTCATGCAGCCAGTGTAGAGCAACGGGCCTCCCTGTGCGTTGGCCAGGGGCAGAAGGCGGAGTGGGGAGCGAGAATCTTTCGGGGTCTACTAGATTTAGATTCTGATGTCAGCAGCAGCAGCAGCAGTAGTAGCAGCTCTGCCGCGACTGGTCACTGTTATTATTCACTTTTAAAAAAGGTTCGCTTTTACTCGCGCCACGCCACGCCACAAGCTAGCACACACAGGCGAGCGAGCGAGCGACTACTCTTCTTTTGCTCTGTATGGGTGTTATTATCTTTCACGATTACTGTGATAACACGCTGTATAGTCACAAAAAACACATTTGGTTAGGATTATGTGTAGTGGGCCAACATTTGCACTTCACTGTGTCACGTTACGTGTAACAGACGCACAACAATAATATACACCTAGCATTACATTACATTACATTACGAGTGGGCTGTAATGTAATAATTCATGAATCTCGACTTCTTGGCAAGTGAGAAAAAAGATCTTTTTCAGGCAAACTTCTTTACATCGAACACTCCCTCTCTCTCTCACTCACTCACTCACTCACGCTCTCGTTTTAGATATACATATACGAATCTTTCTCTCTTTCTCACGCTCCCGCTCTGCCTCTCTCGAGCATGCTCTCTCCCACTCTCCCATTCTCCTGGCGGCACTGCTGGCTTCAGTGCCTGTGTGAGCAGCTTTCTACGTATATCGACGTCTTTGTTCCAGTGAGAGTGTAAATGTATCTGTAAGCCTTTCAGTGGAAATAAGGCGCAGCAGCAGCAGCAGCAGCAGCAAAAGCAGTAGCAGCGGCAGCGACGGCAGAAGGAACAGGAAGACAGAATCATATGCCATGGGAGAGAGAAAGAGAGAGGTAGCGCTTTGATACCCTTTTCTTGCGATTGTTTTTGGCAAGGGAGAGAGAGATGGAGAGAGAGCGCGAATTTCGATACCCGAAATTGACTCGCGCGACTGCAAGGGATGTGATGGCAATTCGATCGTGTTCATTTTTATCAGCCTAAGCAGAGAATCTGTTTTTTCTGCACAAGTGCAGTTACTAGAAGTATCTTTGCGTATATGTACATATGTATGTAGATATGTATATGTGGGCGTTTGGCAGTGCAAAAAACACACGTAAATGAATGTGTGCAGGCGCACAGACGTCCATACATACATCCGTACATTCACATTCGTACATTTGTACATTCGTAGAGATGTATGTATGAAAGTGTTTTCAAATTCGTGTTTCTTGAGCACCCAAAGACTCGAGATAATTATCTTGGACAGCCGCACACATCTGTGATGTATGCATGTATGCATGCTTTATTATTCACACACATATCTACATACACATGTATGTATGGATATATCTCGCAATTGAATAAAATTTCAAACGTTGCCTCGTCGTTCTTGTTCGTTTTTTTTTATTTATTTATTTATTTTTTGTTTTTTTGCTAGCTTAGCTTTTTTTTATTTGATGTTTCTGTTTCTGGAGGGAATCACTGTTTCGTTAATCGCACCTCTTAGATATTTTGCGATATACACATGTACACATGTATGTAGATTTCGGAGTAGGAAGAAGAGAGAGAGGGATAGATCGCATCCCGATCGTACATATTTATGTTTGGCCCATTCTCATGTAATTTATTTGCACGCTATTGCATTATTATTGTAATACACAGAACGTAAACCATAAAAAAATGATAAAAAAAAATAAAATAAAATAAAGTTTACGAACAGAACGAAAATGTATCTAATGATGTTGAACCCAACCACACAGACACACACACACACACGCACGCACTCACACACACATACACACCACTCACGGAGCGTGGCACTACTACGGAGGAGCACAGCACGAAAGGTGGCTGCGAAGAGAGAGCGCAGAGCGGGTGGAGGAGCGACGGATACCGATGACGACAACGAAAAATCGCGGAAACACTGCGAAAAACGCAACGCGCAGAATCGAGAGAAACTCATCGACTGAATCCAAATTCGAATCAATACAAAGAACCACAACACATACGGTCGACGCAGACGTCAGCGTCGATAAGAGAAACTAGCTGGTTGCTGGTTGCTGGTCGTTGGCGTTGGCCAACTGGCTTGGCTCATTCTCAGTTGCTGCTCCCGACCGATGCTTGCTAGCCCGTCTCGTCTCTGCCCAGGCAGCTTAACTGGCTCTGGGGAATCTGGTTGTTTAGTTGTTTCCTAACACAAACGATAACTACCACCACAGGCGAACACGCAGCAGCAGCAGCAGCGACACAACCCGATCGAGTACCAATACTAGCACACCAGCGCCAGCGCCAGCACTAGCACATGCACATGCAGAGCTAGAAGAGAAAGAGAGAGAGAGAGAGAGACATTACTCAACGCTCGCTCGCTTGCCTGCCTCTCTCGCTCTATCCCTCTCTCTCTCTCTTGATTTGTGTCATACTTGCTCTACTCGCGCTGCTGGGGCACAAGTTACGCCGAATTGTGTATGACTAATCACACTGTGCTACGTGAATTTGGTACTCCTAACACAACCAGGTCTAGTTTGACTTATTTTAAGCATTATCGGTTCCCCCTTAATATCATTTATAGATCTTTGATCTTTGTTTGTTTACTGCCTTGATGTTCCCAACTGGTTTGGGCCACGTTAAGAGCTGAGAAACGGGATACTGATAAAGAATATGAAGCTACATATCTGCCAAAACAGCTGTACATCTAAACAATAATCGAAGAAATACTGATGTGATGGCTTATTAAAAAGAATTATAGATTTCATTTGTTAAATCAAGTGAAAAATCTAAGATAATAACTACTACAGATTAGATTATCCACCTGGTGGCCCCTCTATTATATGTTTATAAGCTTCGGGTTAAATTTGAAATATATATAAAAGTTAATTCTCACGCGAATTTCCTATTCCATAGATCCCATACTATTCTTGATCAGCAGAGATATCTATGTACGTCCACACTCCTCTGTATAAATATCTAGTTCCAGGCAGTCGCTGCTTTTTGTCCACAAACTTGTATGAACCCCACGCAGATCAAGTTTGTTTTTAATTTTTTTGTCACGCCCTCTCCACAGCTCACAGTTTTTTTTGGTTTCTTTTTCTAGCGTCAACAGTTTTTGAGGTACAATAGCTAAAGCAATAGGACTTCTACCGAAAATGTAAGTGTTTGCTATTTATCTGCAGATTCGGAAACTGCAGATCGGACAATTCTAATAAACTTTTAATTTTCTTGTGTTTATTAAGAGCAATGTCTCATATGTTTGCTGTTCTTTAGTAACTTAATTCTCTCACAATTGTAACATGACATATAGGAGGAAATAAGGTAAACTTTCACAGGGTTATTAGTAACTTTACTTTGAAACAGTTCAAGTTTTAATGAATTATTCTATATTTAATTAAATTCAATTAATTTGAGTTGGTATATCTCACTGTTTTGGCATAGAAATAATGTGATCCTAAAGGATGTGATATTTTCTGACACTTTAAAAAGAATAACATTTAAAGGTCTAGTATTTTACCATTCTTTTGTAACTATTTGAAAAAATGTATTATTATATTTTTGTATTGTAATTGTAACATCGTGTTGTTGAATTATAAATCTTTATTTCTTAAAATAAAATTAAAATTAATAACTATTTAAGTTTATTTCCCTAAAACTTCGTTGGAAACTAATGGCAACCACTGGTTGGAATATTTCACAACAAATTGTAACATCACATTAAGTTTTTATAGTTTTGGTTTTTTAAAAAGTAGTCCGAAGCTGGAATAGGACTCACAACAAAGCATAGATTTGCCGCCGCAGTCACAGTGATTAAAAAATAATCTTAACATTTTTTTTTTTTGCCTCAAACACCCCATACGTGATCTTTTATTTATAGAAGTATTTTCTACCTCTTCTTGTTTGGCAGAGTTCCAAAAAAATTTAAGATTTTGCTGAAATAATAGTACTACACATGCGGTTGAAAGAGAGCGAGCGCAGGGAACGACAATCTGGGAAATTACAACTATTTCACGAAGAAACAAAAAAAAAAACTAAAATAAAAACAAACAACAAAAGTGCGCGAAATGTATTTTTCAACTTGTACTGGACATAAGCTGTTTCTTTTGTGAATTGTTCTATTATATTTAGTTATATTAGTTCAATATCAATCAAATCATATTCATAATAAAATCCCAACAGAATAGCGTTAAGTTAACCTTTACCCTTTAAGAACCGTTTGAAAATCCTGTTTTTGTTTTAAAATTAAAAACAATTTATACCTTAATTTATGTTTACTTTTAGCTAATTGATTCTTTAAATTTCACAACGGGCGAATTCGTATTTCAAAATGTTTGCATGCATGGAAATGTATGCAAAAGAAATTACTCATACGACACGTGTGCCAAAGCAAATTCAGTTAAACCCAACTCCTTACAACTGATAACCTTTTTAGTTTTTAACAAATATTTGTGCACTTTTTCAATATTCTAAAATCTAAATTGAAATTATTTCGGATTTAAACAAACCCTTTTAGCAGAGGCCACAGTACGTATGAGTAATATATTGATTTAAAGCGAAAGAAGTACAAAAACGAAAGCAGCAGTTAAAATAACATAAAAAAGGTATTCCTCATCGGAATTATTTTTGTATTGTTTAGTAACAATAAAAATATACGAATTAAGATATTTTTGGTAGTCTAATGGAGAAATTAGAAATCGAGAATGCTTTGAAACTTTGTTTTTTTTTTTAACAAAGTAAAGTTTTGTATTGCTTTTCTATTTCTCTTTTAAAATAAGAAAAAATTAAAATAAGAAATATTATAAGAATAATAATGATATATAGTAAAATGAGTTTATTAAAAGGTCTAGGGAGAAGTACAGATCAGTTTAAGTCTTATAAATGAATTGTTCATGAAAATGCGTTCTTAAATTGATACTTTTTACTAGAAATTTGATGATCCTTTTAAAATTAAAATAACAATATGAAATAATAATATTATTTCATATTTTAAGGAGGTTAGTTGAGGGGTTTAGGTTCCCTAAAATCAGTTACAGGCTGCGAATCTATAAAATTGTTAAATTGTTAAAAATGAACCCTAATGTCTATATTTCTCACTATAAATATAAAAATGAGCTATGATTTGATTTAGTTTTGCAGGTTTAAATTGGATATAAAGATTATAAGCTAACGCATTAAAGAAAATAATAATTAATATGAAAACCCAAACTTAAGATCGCAAAATAACAATTAATTAACCCCTTGAAAGCCACCATAATAATGAGGTGTCAGCTGAAAGTATGCAGCAATTAAAGGACCGCGTATTCAGTGATCGGTATCCTTGATTTTGGACCTGCTTTCTTATCGTTAAGTCAACATGTACAATACATATTTGAGGGAAACAAAAATATGCACTTGTGCATTGAAGATCCCCCACTGATTTTGCTCCTGATGACGACTGACTGCCGTGGGATACACACATATACTTATACATATACTGGTTTTAATTTTCCACAAATTAATGAGACTCGTTTTTTATCGGGTTCTTTTCTTTAACGGATTACCACCACCACCGCCATCAGCCACATTGTGCGTTTTCCTCCTTTTCCCCTTCTTTTTCTCTTATAAAACCTCAAAAGCGGCGACGAAGAAGCGGAGCACCAGAGCTTCTTCTCGTTAAAGCGGCAAAAGTAGCAACTTGAAAAAAAAAAAATAAAATAAAAAAAAGGTCATCGGAGAAGAGTTGTTTCTTTTGCACGAGATAAAAATATTTTTTAATGTTTTCTGAACACAGAAAATAATTTAAGGAATGTCACGTTGTAGCGCTCTCTTCCACTGCTGCTGCTGCTGCTGTGCGTTCCTTGTATGCATTGAGCGAGCATTCGTTTTGGTTCCCAGGTCGCCGTTTCAGGCCCTGCTCCCCCCCCCAGGCCCCTTGGCCCCCCTTGGCCTGCCCCGTTCGCGTCTCGTCTTTTGGTATGAAAAAAAGGAAGAATTTCTTGCATACAAACAAAAAAATGTTTGATTGAAATTTGACCAAAAAGACGTTTGGTGAAACCCTTATTTGGGATCCCTTCCCCAAGGCATATACATCAAATAATTCTTTTATTTACCAAAAAAAACTATATAGTTTTATGAGTTTTATAAAATAAACTCCTATTACTTAATAGAAAACAATTTTTTAGCCAGAAAATGTTTTGAAATCGAGGTCCTAAAAAATGATATACCCGGTACTCTACCTTCTTAGCAAGAAAAATTCTTTTAATCCTGTGTCTAGACTATGAAATATCCAGTACTCTTTAGTATTTTTTACATGTTATCAACAAGTCTGATGATCATGAGCATCTAAGTATATATATAAATATATCCAACACTTTCAATCGCGTTGGTCTCTGAGCTGCCTGCCACAAAATTGAAGAGAAATGAAACGTTTAAAATATAGAAAACTAAAGTGATGATAATTACTCTTACAGTAACAAGAACTAGATATATTCTAAGTGTTGGGTTATATTAGAAAAGAACAATTAGTATTTTGAGTTTTTGGAAAACTTTTAAATGTGTTCTTAACATTTAAACAATTAATATTTACTTTCTGATGGAAATTTTATGGATTTAATATCTCTAATATCTCTCTTCGTGTTAACTCGTATATATTCAGTTTCGAATTAAAAGTTCAAGGCTATTTTCAATGGTAGGTGTTCGCCATAACATGCATAATATTCTCGGATCTGTCTATACGTTTGTAAAAGCACCTGGATCGCGGGGAACTACAAAGGCTTATGCCCGGGAACTTGGATTTGTGCATGAACCCCACACAGAACAAGTGCATTTCAAGGAATTTCCAGCAAACATGTAAGTAAGTGGCTGCTATCTACACAGTGAGAAAATATTCTTAGAAGAGTTAAGGAACAGCTGGAAATATTAGAATAAATATTTTAATCTATATATATTTGCTAAGGGTATTTGTTTAAGCCAGATCTATGTGTCTGTGAAAGCCTAATTTTACACCCATAGGATCTGTCTCACAAAACATCTCGTACATCTCATGCCACAACAAATTAACAACGTTTACCGCAAAAATAAGATACGACAAAGCTTAAACAAAAGCCAAATAATTTAATAAGTAAGTTCTTTGCTTTGCCGGCAGCGGAAGACGCTCCCAAACGGTCGGCAAAAACATCAACATGGGGTTGGAAATAAGGACCGACCGACCGACCGACCGACCGGCGATGTGAAGCAGCAGCAGCACCACAGACAGGCGGGAGGGAGTATGGACAGGGAACTAACGGGGGGACTGGGAGACAGGGGAGACAGGGGAGACCAGGGACCAGGGACCGAAGACCCGGGAACGTACCGAGAGGGGGATACCGGGGATCGAACAGGAGGGCTCTGCCTCTTAGTATGCTCTTTCAGGCCCGGTGCGGCAAAAATAGCCAAAGCCAACATGGCGGATGTTGCATGGAATTTATTTTTACGTTGAACTAAAGAATTTGTTGAATTTCTGAACGTTGAAAAATGTTAAAAGCGACAAAACAAAGAATGCACTGGTGTATATCTGTGTCTGAATATTTTTAAGTCACTCACAAGCAAATAAAAAGAGTCTCTGGGTTTTCTGAAAGGGCACACCAACCACACAGACCCGGGGATAGACCAACCACTAAAGTTAGTACTTCCAGGTATAACATAGGTTTAGAATAACCATGAGCGTTAGCCTCAAAGAAGCATTTATATTTTATAAATATTTATTTTTTTTCGTCAATTTTAAGCCACTGAAGTATCAGTCAAAGGACTTGTTTAGATAGTGTATAGCCAGTAAGACCCTTTCCCTATATATATAAAGTATAGATAACGCTTAAAAATAAGCAAAAGTCAGTTGCTTATATTTTTTACATTTTAAGTAGAACATTTTATTGACACGTTGGCTATGATCTTTTTTCTATTGCAAATAATATTCAAAGGCTATATTGGCTTTTGGTTCCATTAGCTTTCAAATTAAAGAACTTTACTTAAGACATAATTAATTAATGCTTTATTATAAAAGAAGGCAAATGAATCTATAATTTTCATTAGAAAATTTATTAATTTATCAATGTACACAACCTTTACTTTCCTACAAAAAAATCTTAATAAAAATGCTTTTCTATTTTAAAAATTGTAATAAAATAGCTGGATTTCTTCATATTATAAGGAAGTCTGTCATATGGAAATTTGGAAAAGGACTCCTTAGAAAGTTTCTAGAAATCGTTTCAATACAGGAATACAGGCTCAGAAATACTAAAACAAAATCAACATATCAGTGGAAACCAATTTTTTAGGCTTAAGTTATCAGTTCAGTTATCAGCGATAATACTAAAAAGAAGCCACGATTTTTACTGCAAATACAATGCCTTTGAATTACAAATATGATAAATCATACCTATCTGTAAATACATATCATATAAATTTAAAAAAAAATACAGTAAAGTGCGCTCCATATTCCCTTAGTGGGATTTTTCATTTTTGAAGAAATTAGTTTTAGAAACGTGCTTAAATGTGCGCCCGAACCACAACAAAGGAAAAACCTACCAATTAACTTTGGCAATTCTAATCTTTTATACTCTTTCTTGATTTTTTCTTTGGTAAAATTAATTAAATTAAAATAAATATTAACTAAATAAATATTAACTGCTAGATCATTTATAGTACGACACTTTAAAAGATGTGAATAATCAGTTGTTTTCGTGTGCATTAGGAAATAAGTGTTTTCAATCAGTATCAATTGCCAAGTCAAGCCCCTCCAATACATCGGAAACTATTAAAGCTAGACCCCAGACTCAGAACACTTGCTATCTCAGACACAGACAAGTAAAAGAAAACCTAACTGACGGCCCCCTGAAAGCAGAGATACAAGTGTTGAATGTCTTGCAAGAGAATCATTTGTCAAAATAAATGCAGTTTCCATGTGCTGTCTGCTAAAAACGATCCAAAACCGATTTATCGAGGACCGGAAAAGAGTCTCCAATCTCGGCTCGCGCCTGGTGTTGTGTATGTTTGTTTGGTTTGTGTAATTTTATGGCGCCATAATATTATCATATTGATCATATTTTCACAAGGTTCTGGGTACATTATTCACTTGTAATTTGGTATACATTTTGTCCAAGTAAATATAGTTGGAAAGTCATGCAATAAGTGTTAGTAAGATCTATAAAATATATAAGATCGAGGTGTTCATATGGAAAGCAGAGATTAAGACATAACCAAGTACGATCAAGACTATAAATATCTATATAAATATATCCCCCTGTCACATTGCAACAAATTTATTATACAATTTAATTACTCTTCGTGTAGAGTGCGGGCTATTTATTCTTCAATTCTTCACGTGCGTGCTGTTTTATGCATTCCAGCAAGTAATAGATTCGTCAATTTTGTCGACTTAAAATGTTATATATATGCAGGTGTCCCTATAGTTTAGAGTTGAGAGAATTTTAATAGGAATACAATTTAATTAAAAACAGAAAAGATAACTTTATAAAGCCGAGGGATCAATTACAAAAAACTAATAGGAATATAATTTAATTAAAAACAGACAAGTTAACTTTATGAAGCCAAAGGATATATTACAACAGACTAAGCCCAATAATTAATTTAAGATCGGAAAGCTAAATCAAGAATATATAATATATGATTAATAAGGACTTCTTCCCTATATTCCATCTACTAAATTTGGACTAGAGGGTAAACAAAGGGTACACAAGTTAAGATCCTGCGAACGATTAGATATATGTACATAAAATACTCTTATTGTTGGTAAAATTAAGAGGATAGTTTGAAAATATAGCGATTTAAAATTATTAATAAATAAATAAATAATAAACTTATTAATAATACTATAATATCTACATATATACCCAAAACTTTTGCCCAGACAGAGTCACTATCTCTGGCATATAGACATGGTTTCAGCGTTTCGGCTGTTGGTTCTGATCAGGAAATATATATATGCTTGGCATGGGGAAACGCTTCTTTCCTTTTTTGCCTAACGAGTTGCCCACGGCAATGCTTCAGTTATTTAAGATCGCAATAATTGCAATTTGTTCATCAATTTGAATGCAATTTCCACACTTCATGCGGAATCAAAGACTATATCCACAAAAATAATAATGATTTTTATAGTGTTTTTAGTTTTTGTACCTTTCCGAGCACAACACATATGGGTTCGAGACGGCGTGCTAAAATGCCGGCGGAAAATGTGAAAATGGGGAAAATGGGGAAAAAAATGTGTAAACTTACTTTTGTATAGAAATTTGGAGTAATCACAATCCATAATGACCTTTCGGCTGGGTTGGTGATTTATCGATAAGCTCCAGGATGATTCCACTGTAGTTGATCCTGTTTTTGATCCCTGTTCTGCTGCTGCTGCTGGTCTTCTCCACCGCCTCTCCCACGAACATGTGGAACAATTGCTGGTGGTGAAGGTGGTGGTGGTGGTGGTGGTGGTGTTGTGGTTCTAGATTCGCTGACCTTGAGGCGATTAATTGAATCGTCGTCGTCACCTTATCGACTTGGAAGTGGGCCAAAAAAGATGAGATGATGAGATAAAACGAGGCGGCGGCGGCGACGGCGTCGGCAACTTGAGGAGCTTTCATTGGGCCATAGCGATGATGATGTCCTTTGGCTTTTTGATTTTGATTTTTCTCACTCTGTATTACTCGAATTTATTTTGTTTTTTTTTTGCTGTTGCTATTTTCTTTATTCTTGTTGTTTATTTTCTGCTTAGGTGTTTCTTGTCCGACTCTTGCCTCGACGGTTGCATCGAGCGAATGTTGCTAGCGATGCTTATTATTATTATTGATGCGCGGCGGGCTGTGGTTGTGGTTGTCATTGCTGCAATTAAATACCACTTTCGGCTTAAGTTTTAACATGTTTTTTGTTGTGTTTATCGTTTTTTGCTTTCTGTTTATTTTGGCGTTTTTTGCGACCTCTTCATATATATTTTTTTGTTGTTTATTTTTTTATTTACACAGTAGTAAGTGGGCGGTAACACGAAGTCAGCAGAAGTTAGCAGTCAGCAGTCAGCATCTTGGCATCAGCTGCGCGTCGCTTGTGGCGCTGCCATTCTTATAATTTCACAACATTCTCTGTGCTACCTCCAAGATCTATCGATATGACAGGAAATTGGTTTGAATTTTTACATTATAATGTATGTATGTATGTATGTATGTATGTAGTTTTTTAGTTTTATTTGGTTTTATGGCACACACACACACACACACAGAAACGTTTTCTCTTCCGCTGCTATCTTATCTCGTGCTGTGGATGCTTAATGGATTTTGCATTGGAAATTTTGGAGAATTAGCATTAGCATTTGATTATTTTCTGAAGACTCTAAATCCACAAAGGCCGGGTTTCTATTTTTTTGTTGTTTTGTTTTGTTTTATGTAGTAAGTTGGCTTTGATTGGGTTTTGGGTTTTGGTGCTTTGCTTAGCTTTGCTTAGCAGCTTTGGCAGCTGGCGCGGGGCTATGGTTATAGCTGGAAATGGAAAATGTGGATATGGAAATTGGGTGCAACAGTTGGTGCAGCTGCTGTTGGCGCAACTGAATCTCCACGGTGACTCA
Source organism: Drosophila truncata (assembly GCA_008042515.1). NCBI lineage: Eukaryota > Metazoa > Arthropoda > Insecta > Diptera > Drosophilidae > Drosophila > Drosophila truncata. The sequence goes on from VNJQ01004440.1 coordinate 185,320, forward strand.
TAAGACGGTCAAAATAAATACACTTGCAAAAAAATGTGGAAAAAAAATATATACATACAAGTAATGCCCAAAACCCATATGCAATATGCAATATGCAATAACAATAACAATAACAGCGCGAAATAACGGCACACTACACTGCACACGCATACAAAAACACACACACACACACTCGACGAAAGAACATACGCACACACACACAGGCGGCGCGGCAATGTGTAATATATATATATATTGGTAAATATATATATAAATTTTCTTTTCCAAGGTCTGTTTTGGATCCGGTTGCAGCTTTTGAGCGGAGCAAATTTAACTAATTTTAACCTTTCTGCTGGCCCCACAGAATACACCGAGAATTTACTCCCTAGGACCGTTTGCCGCGGTGCCGGCGGTGCCGATTTTTATTTTTTTTTGTATATTTGCAGCTTTACTTGACACTTTACGTTTCCACACACACACACACACTCAAACACATACACGATAAAAGATAGCAGACGTTAACGAATTGTTATTGCATGTTAACTGTTATTACTGTTACCCGGGCCAAAGGGATTGGCAAAGGGGTTTCGGATTTAGTTTCGGATTCGGATTCGAAAATCGAATTATTCTAGTATATGCGCGCGGCTGGGGGCCTATGTTTCGTTTGATGTGTATTTCATTTTCTTATTCTTCTTTCTTTCTATTTTTTTAATGGTTTTTTTTTTTTTTTGCTTTATACGTGCTGAACTGAACACTAGGCTCTCGCTTGCGAAACAAACGACGGTATAAACAAAACTACCAATAAGAAATTAGCTCAAAATGTATTTCAGGCAAAAATTAAAACACTAAAAGCGCTCATTGAGCACACGACGACGAGGCAGCAGCCGAACGGCAGCCCCAGCTACCATGCCGAGCAGAGCAACAACAACAAGAACAACAAAAACAACTTGGCGGAGCAACGAGAAACGAGTGAGAAAAGCTAGCCTAGCGAGCGAGCGAGCGAACGAGCGCGGGAGCAGCGTATGAGAGTGTATGAGTGTAAAACGAGAGGCACGCCGCGGCGGCAGCAGAGCAAAGTTGTAGTTGTAAGCACAAAATCGAAAGGGGGTACAAAAGACTCTTGCAGCGTCAACAGATTGTTGGATTGGATGCGCAAGCTGCCAGTGATGCGGCAATAGCTAGGAAAGCGAACAGGTAAAGCGACACCACACCCTGCTGTCCCATATATTTATCTTTATTTTATATTACTATAATATCTAAAAAAATATAATCTTAAAGATACATTTGGAGAAAAGTAGGCTATGTGGGAAAACTTTGTTTAATTAAACATCTTGAAATGAATAATCTGTAAATCTGCTGGTATTCGAATATACAAGATGGAGAATAAGGTTAATAGGAAGATACAGACAGTTTTAAGGGCTGACGAAATCAAAATGGAGCAATATAAGGCTAGAATGTTAGAATTGCTACAGCGTATGGAACGGCTGCAGGACATGTTGAAAATGATGAATATCATAAACCCCGAAACAGGGGAAACGGGAGAATCAGGAGAACCAGTAAAGGAAATCAAAAATTAATCCTTGATGATATATAAAATATAAAATATACAATCACAGTAACATCCATACTTTGTTGGTAAGTTGTAATAGTTTCGCATAATAATATAACTTAAGATCTCACTTTCTACAGATATAATACAAAATTCTTTTTAGCCAAAGGGGGTTTAAGAAGAATAGGCCAAAAGTCTCTGCTGCCAACACTATCCACATGCGGCAGAATCAATAACACCGTGCAAAAGCAGAAAACTGCTCCTAAATTGTGAGTATATGGCGGAAGACAGACGCGAGAGCGAGACAATGTGAGTGAGAGGAGTGCGCGACAGAGAGGACAGAGTGTAGTAGGCGAAAAGAGAGATGGTCAGAGAGAGAGAGAGAGAGAGAGCGAAAGAGTGAGAGAGAGCATAGCAGCGCGCAAATGCGAGAGAGTGTTCGTGGCAGCTTGAGTGCAGTTCTGTCGCTTCGGATTTCTCAGATTCTGGGTTTTTCTTTTTAAAATAATAATTAAAAAATTACGGAAGATGGGAGTCTAAATGAATATCATTTTTTCGCCTTATTAAAAGTTATCATACTGAAAATTTTTAGTTTATATTTTTTAATTTTTTCCCCATTAAGGTTTTTTTTTCTTTACTTTAAATGCTGCCATCACTGCTTCGAGTGAATGTTTACAGCGCATGAATCAGCTTCCGCTGTTTTGACTGGAGTTACTGTTGCTGCCCCCCGTGCACCCATGAGGTCTGCTCGAACATGTGCTGAATTGACTCGAGTAAATTTTGAGTTTAATTTGCTTCAGCACAAGGGCGTAGCCCAAAGGGGTTCACTATAAAAATAGATAAAAAAAATATGAACGATGTGCTTGGTAATTTAAACAACAAAATTTTTTTGTGTTTATCATAAAAATATATAATTTAATGCTTACAACAAAATTACAGAGAAAGGCCAGCCGCCAGTGCGTTTTATTAAAAGTATCTCATAAATATTATGATTAATTGAGTTAATAAGTCTGATGAAATATTTTGCTTCTGCTCGCAAGCAGTTAACTGCACTGTCAATAGTCGATTAAGCAGTTGCACCTGCAGGAAATAGTGTTTAGCCAATGACCAAAATTACAAATTAACTAATTAACAGCTAGCCACCTCCACCAACACCACTGCCACGAAATTGTTTTGGGCCCGTAAAACGCAGTTATCAAGCGATGACTCTTTTTTATGCACACAAGTACGTGTCATTGGAACATATCGCCCAAAAGACTAGACAGACTTCTGACCCTGCACACAACTTGGGCTTACAATTATACAGTGAGGGTCAAAATTAAGGGTCAAACAAAAATTTGAGAGATTTCTGAGATGTTTTTTTTTAACTACTAATAAGTTTTATAGTTTCTTATAATTTTTTACTTAAAAAAAAGTTGTTTACTTAAAAAAATAAATATTTTTGGATGGGAAATTTAATTTTAGGCATTAGATTAGATTAGATGGGTGAAAACAACATAATAATAATGTAAAAATAAGAAATAAATGTAATTTTAAATAAAAATTATATTAATATCCCTTAAAATATATAAAAAAGTAAATGGTACAAAAATTAATTTTATTTTTAGTATAATAATAATAGATAATTTATAATACAAAATAATATATAAAAATATTTCATTATTATTGTCATGTTCGCAGCTGTAACTGTGTAACGGATGCGCTACTGTCTTTCGAGCAATCAACAGATTCACCCACAAATCTCCTCATCCTCGCCTCTGGGAGCTCCAAGCTCAACATCATCCGCTCTCCCAAAGAAACATCCGAACCAGAACTCTTTCTCGTAAGTAAACATTTGATGATTTTCGCTTTTTAATTTGTAGTTTACATGTTTATTTTATAATTGAACTGATACAGGATTATTAATGGTCCCTCTATAGCAGGCACCTTGGTCAAGGTTCTACGCTGAATAATTGAAAACAAAAATGTTGTATTTGTTATATATTACATCAAATAATATATATGTATATGTATAAAATGAAATATGGATAACATATGTGTTTCCAAGTCCCGGTTTGTCCATCAGATAATTGATATTATTGATAATTGATAATTAAAACTCAAGGAAAATTAATTTTGACAACATTTTAATATTAGATTCGGTGGCCGAAACTGAAATATACCCTTGTAGATTCGTTTCTGTTAGTTTTTTTTTTGAAAACCTTTAAGTAAGAAATTTTCTAAAATATATAGCAGAATGGAATCAAATTCAAAATAGTTTCTGTTCCCAGTAAAGCTAGAAATATCTAAGATATAGGGGTGGCTTTATGACAAAGCCCCGCCTTGAAATTCTGCATATTTTTGTTTAAAATTTTGTAAAAATATTTCATTTAAATGACAGTTAAAAGATTTAAAAGATATATTTGAATCTCATCGATTAGTTTAAGAATTCTGGATAACCTTTTTGATATAGCAACATTTCTTACTCGAAGGAAACCTCCTTATACACATTATATCTCCTACAAGGGTATATATAAATACTTTAGCTTGATTCAGCTTTTGGAGTCCCTGAGGTACAGGTGTTCTTAACGGACTGAAATCTTTGGATGGATACATGGATATGACTCTAGATACATACATTTTATTCGTTTGTTTTTTGTTTTTCACTTCGGTGTAAATGTTGCTCTTTTTTTTTTGTTTCAGACTATAAAAGCTCAATTTGTAATATTCAACACTTTCCGATATATATATATATATATGTGTCTGTGTATATATATGAATGAAAAAGCCATTGTAAATATATGAACAAAAGAATGTTGTAACAAAATGGAATATTAAGCCGATAATTGAAAGCATTGTCTTAAGACTACAGTATCTGTCCAATACTTGAGTAAATATATCTACTACTTATATATAAGATAGCTATCATTCCAGAATATAAAATAACCAATAGCCCAGGTTGAACGCAAGGAAACTGATCGGAAATATCATTCGTGAGTATTTGTCAATAATATTGACATCTTTGATCTTCGGTATAGTTGCTTTAATGGCAGAGGCACCCTTTTTTAATGCATGCATCATGCGGGGCCGGGTGGAAATTCCTGCAAATTTATATATATTTAAATATCTTCAAATCTCAAGTTATATTATACAATATTAAAATTTACCCCTTTGTGTGCGATGCCTGAGCTGGCTGCGTCCGGTGCCATAGTTACGAGTTATACGAAAACTAGGCGGAAACTTGCCTAAATTCATGGTTTCGGTTCCGATAGAATCGAGGGTCGCATTATAGTTACCTTTGCGTAACGAAGGTATAGGGCTCATGCGAACATCCTGCAGCTCGATTATATCTTCTGTCGTTGAACACGTTTCGGATCTTTCACTTTTGCCTGATAGAGAGAGAGAGAGAGATAGAGTATAACATTATTACGTATTTCATATATTTTATCGATTTTCTTGTTATCAAATATTCGATTAAAAATCGATATATATCGATAAATATGTCTTACCCATCTTGCGCCGATCACAGTCCTTTAGCTTTTTGATTTTCTTCTTGGCCCGCTTGCCCCAATAGGTGTAATTGACAGCAGCGTATTCGAGAAGGGCGGCAAAGACGAAGACGAAGCACATGACCAGGTAGATATCGATTGCCTTTACATACGATATGCGAGGCAGTGAACTGCGTACACCCGTACTGATCGTGGTCATGGTGAGGACAGTGGTGATGCCCAGTGCTACCCGGGCGCTGGTCGCTTCGTGGTTAATCCAGAACGAGACCCAGGATAGCATTACAATCAGAATGCTGGGCAGATAGGTTTGGAACACAAAGTAACCGATATTTCGCTGCAATTTAAATGAGAGCGAAAGCCTCTGATAGACACCAGTGGCCAGGCGCTCCTTTCGATCGTTTGTCTCATAACCAATGATGGTGAACTGTGGCAGTTCGGCATCCTCCACGCCGCGAACAGGCGTGGGTTTCCAGTACATGACCACATCGCTGACCGTATAGCCATCTAAGTATAAGAATTTTAATCATAAATCATAGCATACTTTACAGCTTGTGGTAAGCACTCACAACTCTCTATCTCTACGGTGCAATTTTGGGAATCCAATGGATAGTAATGCAGATCCATCATGCAGGCCAGTGTGGTGGTAAACCGCATGCCATATGTCACAGCTCCATCGCCGCCCAGACGCACCAATTTATTTCTCTCGGTGACATCGTGCAGAAAGCTAAAGTAAAAAGGGAAATTTAGAAATTTAGATATAAAAATATGTCAAGTATCTCACCTGTTCTTGTCATTGGCAAAAAACGTATCCGGCACCCATATCTTTTCAGCAAAATCACCAGACAATGTCAGCACATCGTTCACCCCGTCGTCTTCGGCATCATGATCATAGTACTGACCGAAAATATTAAATGCCAGGCGCTCATCCCGCCAATACTGATTTAAATACATTGTTATTGTGTAATCCTGCGAAATATCATTAAAATATATTACTTATTTCTATTATATTTAAGAATATTTATGTTCGTACCATGTTAACCTCTGAGATGGCATCAAAGCTGGCTATAGTCAGGTCCATGCCCACATGGAGTGGCTCTCCGCCAAAATTGGGCCTTAAACGAATATCGTAGCCCTGGAGTATCTTTGATATTGTCTGTGTAACATTTTCCAGGCGGCCAGCAAGCATATCTTTGCGACTGCATCTGCAAGTGTAATTGTGATTCAGCAAAATCGATTTAATAAAACCAAACTAGACCAAACTATATGCACATACCGAACTAGTTGGGGCTGGGCGCCCAGCAATATCAGCAATATCGCCAGACTATAGGTCACTCCGAGGCAGGTGAAACGAGCCAGATTGGCCACCTTTGCTTGTGTCATTGTTCGAACTCAACCTCAACTCGTTGGCATTGACTGCGCCGGCGTTTCCAGTTTTCCTTCTCCTCTCATCGCGACAGCAAAACGAAGGCATTGGCTATCGTTTCTCTGTCATGATGTTCTTCAGCAGCTGTTCTAGCAATTAAAAATTATAAACATTAATGTGTAATTATATATAGATCAGTTGAGGCAATCTGAGAAAGACTGAGAACGAAATTAAAAATATATCTTTTAGTTTCTAAAAATTATGTTATCTTGGAATGTAACTGTATTTGAGATACGAAGATTAAGGACTTGTTTTTTCCTTTTCCAAAAATTATATTTGTACATAAAAATTGATATTTGGGAAAGTATCACAGATAGAGGCTTTAATAATATTAGATACTGAAATATAAACCCTACTTGTATAGTTAAAACTATCTGAGTAACACTAATGAATAAATATCATATATCTGACGTTAATAAAAGGATAATAAAACCAAAATCTTCATAGTAATGTATCCCCAAAGACACAAATGTAAAGCAGAAAGCGAGGCTGCTCCAAAACTTGACACTTCTCGCCGAATAGATATATCCTTTGGACCAAAGACAAGAATTTTTCAATCCACTCACTTGTGTATCCTTAGGTCCTTAGGCGACCCAATGTTGCATTGATTTTATGCAATACAACGAAATAATTTGGTTTGTTTACTTGGCATTTGTGTGTGCTCGTGCTTCGTGCTCGTGCTTTGGGCTCGTGCCCTTGCTTATGCTCGTGCTTGCCTGCTTTTCCCCTTCCTGCTGCTGCTGCTGCTGTGCTGTGCTGCTGTGCTGCGCACTTGTGCTGCTGCTTCTGCTGCTGCTGCTGCTGCTGCTACTGTTGTTGGCTGCCAAAAAGCATATTTGCGAATCAGGCATGCAAGTGCACAATTAAAATAATTGCTATATGTGTATACATCGTGTAAGAGAGGGGGATGTCGCAGAAAGTGACTTCAAGTGACTTTTAAGTCGTTGTGTCGTTTTGTCCTTAGAGTCCCTGCCTGGCAGAGTTCTCCCCTTGCTTCGAAGGATTTTTTTTAGTTACGATTTTCTGCCTTTTGAGTTGCTTATTGAACGAATTTCCTTGGAGACCTAGATTCGATTTTCGGTGGCAAGGGAGATGCATGTCGAAGATTCACCCAAAAAAAAAAAATGAAAAAAGAGCAAGCCAAAGCAACTTAATTTTGTCCTTTTTTTGTGCTTGGCAGCAGAATTTAGAACTCGCACACACAGACTTGAGACACACTGTCAAGCCATATCACTTGTCCCGCTCCCGTTTCCGTTCCCGTTCCCGTTCCCGCTTTCGTTCCCGTTCTCGTTCTCGTTCTCAGACCCCCCATTACCCAGTCGCACCTTGTTTCCTCGTCTATTTCACTATTTTGGGTCTACGCTCAACCTCGGACTGCTGTGTCTATCTTATGAATGATGGCTCACGGGGATGCTGCTGCCTATGCAGGAGCTGCTCGTGCTTGGCGCTCGGGTGTCTTCGTTTTGGTTTCGGCTTCGGCTTTGTCTTCGGCCTTCACTTCGGCTCCGACTTCGGCTTGACCCGCATTGCGCATCCGTCCTGTTGGCCAAGTTGCATGTGCTTGCCGTTCAGAGCTTTTCCCAGGCAGAGACATCTAGCGGTGTTTGTTTTTAAGCGAAGCTCAAGTTGAATATGCTTATAATTATTTAAATTTATTTTGCTTATCATTAAAAAGGTTAAAGAAAAATTCCTGGATTTATGAGAAAATTGTACAATCTTGTTTTTACAGCTTTAAATGCAATTGTTTCTAAGAATAATTCTATTAAGCTAATTAATTTGTTAAATTTAATTAAATAAATGTAATTTAAGAAATATTTGAAAGAAAAGCACAATTAAAGAAACCTTATACAACCACATGCTTCATTTTAAGCCTTTTCTTGTTTAAATTTTCACAAAATATGCTTGACATTTTTTAATAAATGCAAGTACGTGCTAAATAATTAATGAAATATATATTTTGAAATAGATATCTTTAATAAAATCAAAGAAATTTATGCATAGAATTCTATCCATTATACAAATTATTTTAATTCCATAAAAAAATGGTTTCCTTAACACTATTTTGTAAGACTTTCAATGACTTTAGCTGCATTAAGGTAGTGAGACTGTAATTTTAATATTTAATAATAATAAATAAATCAAAATATAAGTATTATAAACTCTATTATTACCCTTATTTTATTCTTTTATTTACTCTCTTAAAATATAGTTTCTTTTAACAAAACCACCTAAGGTTTATTATTATAATTGTGGCGTCATTAGGAAGTCTTTGTAAGGATGCTCTATGGCTGTATTTTATTTTTTTTTACTATTTATTGTAGTTATTATTATTATGTTAAAGACATATATACATTTAAGATAATTTTTGTTTATTTATTTTATTTTTAATGCTAATTTTAAGTATCTAATATTATTTATTGTTACTAATATTATTATAAACTCAGGTTGACAACTATGATTACATTTATTGCTCGCTGAGATCCTGGCTGAGATTCACAATAAATATTACACTTCAAAAATATAACAACAATAAAATGGAGAATAAATATATATATTTGTGTATAATATTATATATTTATATTCAAATGTTTTAATTCAGAATCAAGTGTCCCTTCATTATGGGGGTATATAAAGAAAAAGGTATTTTAGAATTTCCCAAAGTTTAATAGGGGTATTTTTAGGGAACCTTCTTATAACTTAAATATAATTTAATTAATATGCTTTAAGAATAAATTTATAAGTTTGGAATTTGTGAAATAATTACAAAAAGAATGCTAGGAACTGCTTCAAGGTTCAGTTAGCTTCCTTAACAGGAAATAATCTACAAAGCAATTTCGATAGGTCCAGGGAGTATCTGGAAAAAGGTTTTTGTGTGTTTTTAGCTCTATAAAAATTTAATAAATTATGACAATTAACAAATAAAACAATTAGATAGACTAGACCTTAATTTCATTAATCAGACTTTGGCTTGCCAAACAAGAACGAGATGAAAATGTTGGAAAAACACTTGTTATATATCCTGCCCTTGCCTTTGTTTTATATTGTGGCCTCTGTGCTAAGGGACAACGTACAGGATCTGGATTTCAGTGCAACGAAGCGAAAGGTTTGCTAAATTTTCTAAAAAGGAGGTAATTCATGCTTTGCGCATGCCAACTGCCAGCTCAGCCGGCGGCTACCGAGGCTGCATTATGCATTATGAGTTCAGCGCGGGACACAGTTTGGCTTCAGAGCTAACCATAAGCACTGAAAGCGATGGTCATCAGACCTTGCGGTGTTCGCACATTATAATCTGGAAAATAAATTCACGCGTTCCTTGGGATTCGAAATGGTTTCAGCATCAATTCTTCGTCTGTTTTCCGGGTAAGTTTTTTCTTTTTTCTATATATTTTTTATTTTTATTTTGAATACAAAAAAAAGGCGCCCCTGGACCCTTCTATTGTTTGCCATTCAAAATCTCTCACTTGGTATTCGTGTCAAGGACCATAATTGTTTGTTAAATAATTACACACACCTAGCCGAGCTTGTGGGATATTTCGCAATTATTTAACACTTAAAATGCCGCGCGGTATTATGCAATTTTTTTGTTGTGTTTCTCAAAATGCTTAGCAGCCCAGATGTGGAACGATGTACCAGTTTTTGGGGTCTTCATTATGGATGCATCCCATGTACATATAACTTTTTTAGCAAGTCAAGCAGATTTTTGGCTTGACTCCTGGCTTTACACATGCGACAAATCCACAAGCACCAAGCACCAAGCACCAAGCATCAAGCATCAGCATCGACATCGACATCGGCGTCGGCGTCAAGTGGAAAATGGGAAATGGAAAATGTAGGCTGCCGAGACTTGGCCCTCTTTTATTTAGCATGTGCCGGGGGGACAATCAATTAAAGTGGATTATCATTCGATTGATTTGGTACGTCACGGTGGCTACACTGAACGATTGTCAAATAGGTTTTTGAGGTTTTATTGTAATAATTTATAGATTTTAAAATGAAGTAATTACTTAACTGGAAAACAAATTTTAGAATATATTTTTTACACTTGTTTTGTTTGCAAAACATTGCTTTTTCTAGGAGGTAGCACTTGCCAGAGATTTTATTTGAATTGCAAAGATGTCAACAGAATAGAAAATGAAATATTTGAGGGGTCAAATGCATGGAATACAAATATTCTTAGCCGTTTCTTTAGAAACCAATAATAATCAGTTTTAAATCTATTAAAAATAAGTTTTAAATAAGACACAGAAATATTTCCTTTTTGAGCTTGTTTTTGAAAAAAATTCAGGCTTATTTTGAACACTATTTTTAAAAGTGTCTTACCAACACTGCAGACTTTTTAGCATCCCTTTGAAATTAATATTTAACCATGTCTAAAAAAGGCAATGAAATATTTAAGGTCTCAAATTGTTTTTTGGCTTATTTTTAAACACTTTTAATGACTATTTTTGTAATCAGTTTACAGGGAAAACTTGCTAGAGATTTAAAATTAACATGAAGCTGTTTAAAAATACAAAATACAATTTTTAAGGTCTTGAATTTTTGGAATCCTTTGATGTTTCTTTTGGAAACAAATTTCTATATTACTAATACATGAATTTACAACAAAAACTAAGGGACAATCTATGAAGAAGATGTCCAAAGTAGGCAATAAAAAAGCCTAAATCTTAACTCCTCTCTTAAAGTATTTCAAGAAGCTTAAACAAAACAAACTATTACCCTTTCAGCGTTTGTATCTACGTGTTTATTTTAGAATGCCACCTTAGCCTTGGCATACCAGCTCTAAACTCATCGGTGTTGCGATCTGTGGAACCTTCTGGCCAAACCCTGAACGCAGTTCTCACAAAAATGCCAAATATTACCAGTGAGTTCAGTGCGAGCAGAATATACGAGTCCTTTCGCGTATTGCCGCCGTCCTTGCAACAGCTAACGAGCAGTCGACATCGCAGCCAGAAAAGTGTTGCTTACTTTTCTGAAAATTCAGGTGCAGCAGCAGCAGCAGCAGGAGGAGGAGGAGAAGGATTACCCCGCACAGCTTCGGCGGACATGCTTAGTCGGAATATTTCCATAATTCTGGAAAATCTACTCAAGCGCTATGAACAGTCACAGTTACCCACCCATGGCCAGGGTATGCCGACGGTGGTGCAGACGAATATACTTATACGTAGCATGGGGCCAGTCTCCGAACTGGATATGGAGTATTCGATGGATTGCTACTTCCGGCAGTATTGGCGGGACAAACGGCTGAGCTTCAAGGGGCCCATCAAGAGCCTGTCGCTGAGCATTAAGATGCTGGACAAAATCTGGCGACCAGACACGTACTTCTACAATGGCAAGCACTCGCATATACACACGATAACGGTGCCCAACAAGCTCCTTCGATTGGATCAGAACGGAGGCATACTCTATTCTATGCGGTATGTGTTTCGGATCCAGTTTCCCTTCTTTTTTTTAGGTGTTATTGTTCTGTGTTTGCAGGCTGACTATTAAGGCCACATGTCCCATGGAACTCAAGAACTTTCCCATGGATAGGCAATCCTGCCCCCTGGTAATCGGTAGTTGTAAGTATTTATTTATCACTGTGAGACTGCTGAGAGTTGTTGGTTCTATTCTGGAATATCAAAACTTTAGATGGTTATACCAACCAGCAGTTGGTCTACGAATGGAAAAATCAAGATGATGCTGTGTCCTTTGTGCCGGGAATGACCCTCAATCAATTTGATCTTATTAGCATGATGTATCGGAATTTTACTTCAAGGCGTCGCGAGGGTGACTTTTCTGTCCTGCATGTTGCCTTTAATCTCAAGCGACACACGGGATACTTTCTTATACAGGTCAGTGGATCCAAGAGATCCTAGAGCTAGAGGTGGAGAACTATCGATAGTTTTATCTGCATCGATAGTGATCTAGTGTTCTTTTCCCTTTTTCAATAGATTCTATTAGTTTTATATTACTTTTCAAACGATTTTAGGGAAAAGAACACTAGATCACTATCGATGCAGATAAAACTATCGATAGTTCTCCACCTCTACTTAGAGATCAATGTAATATTACCACCTTCTCTTCCATTTTAGGTCTATGTGCCATGCATACTGATAGTTGTCCTCTCTTGGGTCTCTTTTTGGATACATCGCGAGGCCACCAGCGACCGGGTGGGTCTCTGTGTAACCGCCGTTCTTACTCTATCCACAATTAGCTTGGATTCGCGTACGGATCTGCCAAAGGTCAAATATGCCACGGCCCTCGATTGGTTTCTATTGATGAGCTTTCTCTACTGCATTGCCACCTTGCTGGAGTTCGCTGGGGTTCATTACTTCACCAAGCTGGGCAGTGGTGAGATCCCAAAGCTGGAGGAACAATGGGAGGATATTTGTGCGGCCAACAATCCATCGCCAGAGGAATATGTGGCTGAGGTGGAAGCCGATCCAGCGGCTGGAGAGGATGATGAGGCAAGCGCTGATGATGATGATGATGATGCTACGGATAATTATGAAAACGATGAGGTGCCCAGTGAGTCCATTAACTCGAGGAATGAGATCTGTTCGTGTGGCCAGCATGATGCCCTCGGAGGCATGGAGGATACCATCGGGGCCACGGGGGGTTTTCGCAAGCGTGCCGCTCTCATTGGTCCCTTGTTTAATGTAAGTGAGAACTAACCAAGCGAAGTCATGGCCGGATGCTAGTATCTAGTATATCCCTTTTTAGGACCCATCAGCATACATTTACCCGAAGACATCGTCACACGCCTCCACAATGGAACGCACCACTCAAACGGAGCCGCCGGTGGTATCACGCATGCGACAGATTTGGCTTTGCCTCAAAAGCGATGACAATTTCCGGAAGCAGCGGGAACGCGACGCGGCGGCCGAGAAGAGTGGCCAAGGACGCGGCGCCAGTTATGTGAATAGCGTCTCACTAATCGACCGCGTTGCTCGCATAGCCTTCCCCATGTCCTTTGCATTCTTCAACCTCTTGTATTGGCTGGCTTACGGAATGTACAAAAAGGAGTTCTCGTGGTCCAGCATTAAGTCATAGATCATATCAAATATATACATACATAATGTTAATCAGCATTAATCAGCCGAGTCCATATATAGACATTGTACGCCTCCTGTCTGTCCGTTTTTTAGGCGATATCAAAGTTCAGATAAATATTTTGGTGCTGTCCATATAGGGATGTATAATATTTAAATTAAAAAAAGGCCAAACTCAGACTTTATTCAACTTTATAAATGATATATAACCAAATCTATAATATTATTGTATTATTGTATACTAAAGCTATCAACATGTTGAAAATAAACGAAAACCATATTAATTAATTAATATATTTCATTTAACTTATAAACATTTATTAAAAAAAATTAGTATTATTTTTTTTACTTAAAAATTATACATTTTGTTAAAGGGTGTTCTTAAGAAGAATTTTTAAATGTTGATTTTATTTTAATTTGTTCTGAAGAAAATCAATATATTTATATTTTTATCAGTTCTTTCGAATTTAACTTAAAATTAAGCATAGCCAAGCCTGAAAAAAAGTTTTCATTAGGATAATAAATTTGAATACTGAATTTTTATAATTTTATAATTTTGATAAAGTTGGCAAATTGTTCTAAAATTGCATGCAATATACATTTTTTTAAATTAATTATAATTTTATTTATTAATAATAATTTATTAAAATACTTTTGCAGTTAAAATCATTAATTCGTTAAAACATTTATTTTTTATAATAATCTAATAATTCTTTCAAATAATTAGCTTTAATTATCCCAATTTTGTTTCCCGCCAATCAAAATCAAAACAAAAAACAGCTGTTTCCGGTAAACGCCATAACCGTAACGTATAACGCCATTTTGTCATAGTTTAAACCACATTCCACATTTCCGTTCAGTTGCATTTAGTATTTTTCTTGTATATTTCCTAGGCCAACTGAAAAGGTGTTGGAAAAGGTAGAGAAAAATATCGATATGTTGAACTGAAACGTACATTTAGATATATTTTTTTTGCAATATTTTTCATATAACGTGGTTGCCAGGCCAAACTATCGATATGAGTCTCCATTGCCATCGATGCGATATATTGATATTTTGATATATTATCAACAACCCTAATTTTAACTAAGCAATCGGCGACATCAGCATCTACAAATAATAATAACTGGACAAAATATATAAGTAAACTCAGGTTGGGAGATACGCCGCTCCCCCATTAAATTCGATAATTATTAAGCATTATAGAAACGGTGACCTGAGTGCCAACAACAGGCTGCATGCTGAACGTGCCCATCGAATTATTTCACGCGCAAAACGTTTCTTTTTTTTGTGTGCCAGCCACATTCTCTTGAAACTCTGCTCCTCGATCCGGCGTAATTACTTGGAATTACACGGTGCACGTAAATTTCCCGCAGGCGAGGGTGACAACTATCCCCGCCAGTAAGTGTGGCGACGAGTCAGCGATCTGAACGATCCACGCACATCATTGCCGGACTCGAGAATCACAGCAGGAAGAAGAAGAGTCACCAGCAGCAGCAGCAGCAGCAGCAGCAAGCAAAGCAACAGCAAGGAGAGACAGCGGGGAACCAGCAGCAGCAGCAGCAGCAGCAACCTTGGGAGAAGAGGCAGCAGCACAGGCGGCGCCGCCATGAGCGTGGACACGTATGCTCCCAGCTCGGCGCTCTCGTTCCTGGACATGGACGACACGGAGCTGATGCCAGGAGCAGATACACAGCCAACGCAGTACGATTATCGTGACTTTACCATGCCGTCCAATTCGCAGAGTCAGCAGGGTGACCAGCAGCATCAGCTGGAGTTGCATGTGAGTAGCCTCGATCCTCGATCTTCTCTATTTCTATACTCATTCTCTTCTTTTTTCCCCTAATGACAGCCTCGCAACCAAACTGGAGGCGGCGGGGACTCGCATCCGCGCCTGGCCAGCATCACCAACGATTTGGCCGACTTGCAGTTCGAGGAGGAGGACGATGATGGCGGCAGTTCGTATGTTAAGGAGCTGCCGGCGCATGCGTGCAAATATTGTGGCATCCATGACCCGGCCACGGTGGTGATGTGCAACAATTGCAAGAAATGGTTCTGCAATGGACGAGGTAGCACTTCCGGATCGCACATTATCAACCATTTGGTGAGAGCCAAGCACCGTGAGGTAACCCTGCATGCCGACGGACCCCTGGGCGAGACCATACTCGAGTGCTACTCGTGCGGCGTGCGGAATGTCTTTGTGCTGGGCTTTATACCCGCCAAGGCGGATTCCGTGGTGGTGCTGCTCTGCCGTCAGCCGTGTGCCGCTCAGAATTCCCTGAAGGACATGAATTGGGATCAGGAACAGTGGAAACCCCTCATAGCAGATCGTTGCTTCCTGCCGTGGCTGGTGAAGCAACCGAGCGAGCAGGGACAGCTGCGGGCGCGGCAAATCTCGGCTGCACAGATCAATAAGCTGGAGGAACTGTGGAAGGAGAATATCGAGGCGACGTTCCAGGATCTGGAGAAGCCGGGCATTGATTCGGAGCCGGCGCAGGTGCTGTTGCGTTACGAGGATGGGTATCAGTACGAGAAGACCTTTGGGCCGCTGGTACGCCTCGAGGCGGACTACGACAAGAAGCTGAAGGAGTCGGCCACCCAGGAGAACATCGAGGTGCGCTGGGACGTGGGCCTGAACAAGAAGACCATTGCCTACTTCACGCTGGCCAAGACGGACTCGGATATGAAGCTGATGCATGGCGATGAGCTGCGTCTGCGTTATGTCGGCGAGCTGTACAGCCCGTGGAGCGAAACGGGTCAATTGATTAAGGTTCCCGACAACTTTGGCGACGACGTGGGCCTGGAATTGAAGTCCTCCTCCAATGCCCCGGTCAAATGCACCAGCAACTTCTCCGTGGACTTCATTTGGAAGTGCACCTCCTTCGATCGCATGACTCGCGCCTTGCGCAACTTTGCCATGGATCGCAATTCGGTGTCCAATTTTATATACACTCGCCTGCTGGGTCACGGCCGTGCCGATGCCAACGACGAGGTGCTGTTCCGCGGTCCACAGCCCAAGCTGTATAGCGCTCCGCATTTGCCGGACTTGAATCGCAGCCAAGTGTATGCCGTGAAGCATGCCTTGCAGCGTCCCTTGTCGCTGATTCAGGGACCTCCGGGCACCGGCAAGACGGTCACCTCGGCCACCATTGTCTACCAGCTGGTGAAGCAGCATGGCGGCACTGTTTTAGTGTGCGCGCCCAGCAACACGGCCGTGGATCAGCTGACGGAGAAGATTCATCGCACTAACCTGAAGGTGGTGAGGGTTTGCGCCAAGAGTCGCGAGGCCATCGACAGTCCGGTGAGTTTTCTGGCTCTGCACAACCAAATCCGGAATATGGAGACCAACACGGAGCTGAAGAAGCTGCAGCAGCTGAAGGACGAAACCGGGGAGCTGAGCTCGGCGGACGAGAAGCGTTATCGGAGTTTGAAGCGCGGAGCGGAGAATCAACTGCTGGAGGCCGCCGACGTTATATGCTGCACTTGCGTGGGCGCTGGCGATGGTCGGCTGTCGCGTATTAAGTTCACCTCTATCCTCATCGACGAATCAATGCAGTCCACGGAGCCGGAGTGCATGGTGCCGGTGGTGCTGGGCGCCAAGCAGCTAATCCTTGTCGGTGATCACTGCCAGCTGGGACCGGTGGTCATGTGCAAGAAAGCCGCTCGTGCGGGCCTCTCGCAGAGTCTGTTCGAGCGCCTGGTTGTCCTGGGCATCCGTCCCTTTCGCCTGGAGGTGCAGTATCGCATGCATCCCGAGTTATCCCAGTTCCCGTCCAATTTCTTCTACGAGGGTTCGCTGCAGAATGGCGTCTGCGCAGAGGATCGTCGCCTTAAGCTGGACTTCCCGTGGCCGCAGCCAGAGAGACCCATGTTCTTTCTGGTCACCCAGGGACAGGAGGAGATCGCCGGCTCGGGCACCTCGTTTCTCAATCGCACCGAGGCGGCCAATGTGGAGAAGATCACGACGCGCTTCCTCAAGGCAGGCATCAAGCCGGAACAGATTGGCATCATTACGCCGTACGAGGGTCAGCGGGCCTACTTGGTCCAGTATATGCAGTACCAGGGCAGCCTCCATTCGCGTTTGTATCAAGAGATCGAAATTGCCAGCGTGGATGCCTTCCAGGGACGTGAAAAGGACATTATCATCATGTCGTGCGTACGCTCGAATGAGCGCCAGGGCATTGGCTTTCTCAACGATCCGCGGCGTCTCAATGTGGCCCTCACACGCGCCAAATACGGCATCATCATCGTGGGCAATCCCAAGGTGCTGGCCAAGCAGCAGCTGTGGAATCATCTGCTCAACTTCTACAAGGATCGCAAGGTGCTCGTCGAGGGTTCGCTGAACAACCTCAAGGAGTCGTTAATCCATTTCCAGAAGCCCAAGAAGCTCGTCAACAGCATGAACATTGGCGCTCACTTTATGTCCACTATGATGGCCGATGCCAAGGAGGTAATGGTTGCCGGTTCGATTTACGATCGCAGCGGTCGTCCGATTGCCAGCCAGGCGGCTATTAATGGCTCCCAATTTGGTAGCGGCGGCGGCGGTGGTGGAACTCCCTACGGCGGAGCCTCTCCCCTTGGTTATGGCGGCGTTGCCCCTGCCACCTCCAGCGCTATGCATGGCTTCAGCCTTGGCGCCATTGGCAGTGGCAACAACAATTATGCCGGCGGCGGCGGTGGCGGTGTTGGTGGTGGCGGCGCAGGGCCAAGCTGGGCAGCTGCTCACCTGCATCACGACTCCATTGGCTACATATCGAATGAGCATGGCGCTGCCGCTTTGGGTAACATGCCAGTGCCCGTGGGCATGTTCATGAACATGACCAACCTACCGCCGCGCTTCTACAATCAACACCAGCAGGCAATTATGGCTGCCAAGCAGAATCGACCCATGCAGCAGTTGTCTGGTAATTTTCCCTCAAATGCTGCCACGATCAGTGGCATAGGAGGAGCCGCAGGATCGCAGGCTGGCGGCAGCAAGAAATCCCATAAACTGGGCAAGCTGCGAACATCGAGTGGCCAAGCAAGTGGCGGCGGCGGCGGCGGCGGGGTAGCAGCGGTAGGAGAACCAACCAGCAGCAACCAGAGCACCGGAGGCAGTGTGTCGCCATTTACCCAGCAGCCGGTGCCATTGTCGCTGCAAATGACGCAACCGAGCGGATTTGCATTATCGCAGCAGCCGGAGCTGTCGCAGGACTTTGGACAGATATCACAGATGGATGGTTTGCTCTCCCAAGATGTGGCCTTTAATGTGGTGAGAATTTTATACTTTTAATCATTTGATCATTAAAATAAAGCCTTAATTAATTTCATTTGCAGTCGGGCGAACGCAGTTTGAATCAATTCTCACAGCCTTATTGAGAATCCGGACGCCGCGGGTGCACCACCAAACTACAAACGAACTACAAAATGCAAACCCAAATGAAAAAAAACATCAACAACAAACTCAAGATTTTGAAGCCAACAACAATCAAAGAGTAGCGCAGCAGACACGAAATAAGGAGGACTACGACGAGGACGAGAGCGAGAGCACAGGGAAATAACGACATATGCGAGGAACATATATATGTATGAGTGCGGGCGGGGCCACGGCCAAAAGGACACGGAGAAACGGGCAAAAGAAAAGAAGAGAGAAAGGAAGAAAGTTAGAGGGAACAGAGATCGACAGAGAGAGAGGCGGTACTCACAGGACTGGAGCTGCTGCTGCTGCTGCTGCTGCTGCAGCGAGCAATGTGCCTATGAGCTATGAGCCAATGCGCTCCGCAGGATCAAGGATCATGGAAGAGCTTGCCCTAGCCTGGCGGCACGATGACGGTGCCCCCCACGATGTAACGCATTGCCAGAGGGATCTGCGCTCTGCCTTTCATCTGGCTCTCGAGTCGGAGTCGGAGTCGGAGCCTCCCGCCAGGAGAGAGAGAGAGAGAGAGATAGAGAGATGCCTGCAGTGGCCCATTTTCTTTTTGTAAAACCTTCTTTATACCATTCTCTGCCTTCCGGTGCAGTGCAGCCAAGACTTAAGCTCATGCTCTAGACTTTTAAATCCAAAACACGTTCATAAACACTCACATCGGCCGGCCCCCCAATGCCAAAGCGCCCACAACTGTTGTACATTTCGTAAGTCTTCGACCTTTTTTTTTTTTTGGACTTCTGTATGCCTTTGTTAACCACAAAACTAAAAAAAAAACAAAAGGAAGAAAAAGGAAACCTAAACAAGAAAAAAAAAAGAAAAAATGTTAAACAAAATCAAAAACTTGAGAATAATGGAAACGGGGATTGATGATGAGTCACAGCCAATGTTCGATCGCGGGGCTTGCCAATGATGATTGAAAATCGAATGAACGATGACAGATGTGATCTTCCCACCCATAAAACTAAAAAAAACTAAAAAAAAATTCAAAGCACAGGAAAAAAGAGGATCAGAAGAGTTTAATATTAAAATAATAATATTAATGCAGTTACACAGATGCCTGTTGATTGTTTTTAAAACGATATATATGAAAGAAAAAAGGGTATATATTTTTGTCAATATAATGTGAGTTTATTTTTCCCCCCAAAACGCAAAACGCAACTCTTTGAAGCGAGAAACAAAATTGATTTGCTTTTCTTTTTTTTTTTTTTGTTTTTTCTTTGAAATTCTTAATAAAAAATGTAATTTTTCTTTGCGAAAATCAACATTTACTTTGTTGTTTATTCGGGGGATGGTATTATGATGTGTTATAATCTCAGATATGCGAGATATATGGCGTCGAGGGGTTTTACAAGCTCGATTATCCACATTTGCGTCTTACCAAGTTCTTACTTAAGAATTTTAAGCTGAATCCTGCAACCGCCAGTACAATGTATCAATATTTTAAGCGAAACTTAAATATTATCGAATAAATTACAAAATTACCATTGACAATATTTTCGAAAGATTCTGGTTGTTAATAATATCACATCCTCCGCTTTGTACTCTTTTACCTTATTCGTCTCTTAATACTAATTGTGATCCAATTAACGATTCAACGATTAAAAATATTTAACATTAATGTTTAGCATTCTTTTTTTGTTTATTTTACACAATTTGCTGTTTTTTTTTACATTTTCAGTTAACATTTTATGCATTTCATATATTTAAAGTACATTCACGCCACACAGGAGGAGGGACGTGGATGTTTACAATACTTGATGGAATTCGATAGAACAAATTGATGGAATATTAATGCAATAATAATTGTGAAAATGAATGATTAGATGACACATTTAACAAAATAAAGAAGCATTTTGAGAGCGCTTACTAGAATTCACCCACGATATTATCCCAATCGGTTCTTTTCATCGTTCGGATTTTGTTATTTTGTTTTTGATTTCGTGAATTTAAATTTACAAGAAATCTTGTGGGCTGGTGTTGTTCCGTTGTAAACGTTGTGTATTAGATATGATTTTTTTTTTTGTTTTGTTTTGTTTGGTTTAACCATTTTCTTTTTTTTTCAAGCTTTACCTGCAACGATTTTTAATAATTGTAATAATTGTAACATCTTTTCTTTGTGAAGCTTGAAGTGGGATAAAATGTTAATATTTAAAAATATTTTCTTAACTTATTATTGTGTTCTTTTGAGTCCTGACTCATGATACTTTTTATACTTATATATATTTGATCTTCTATTTAAATAAAATTGGATCACTCACTTGATAAAATTCTATAAATTTAAAACTATATAAATAAGGAATTGAAACTAAAACATCACATTTTTGTAAATATTTGCACATGAATTACTTTTTCTAAGACTATTATTTCTTTCGTTCTATTCTTTCTAATAAAATCTGTAATATTTTTCATAAATTTAGTCCTTGTATAATTTTTCCTATATAAACTTGTAAGTATTTAAGCATGAATACTTCTTTTTTTAACAATTATAAACATTTTTGTAAACCTTTTTTCTAAAACCATTAATTATTTCTTTTATCTTCCTTTTTTTAAAAATCTTGAATATTTTTTCATAAATTTAGTGCTTGTATCATTTTTTCTACATAAACTTGTAAGTATTTAAGCCCTATTAATGAATACTTCTTTTTTTTTTAACAATTATAAACATTTTTGTAACTATTTGCACATTAATTACTTTTTCTAAAACTATTTTTTTGATCTAGGAACAAATGGCTTCCTTTTTCTATTGAAATCTTAAATATTTTTCATAAAGTTCTTTTATAATTTTTTCCTATTTAAACTTGTAAATATTTAAGCATTATTAATGAATACTTATTTTTTTTAAACAATTATAAACATTTTTGTAAATATTTGCACATGAATTACTTTTTCTATAACTATAAATTCTATTCTATTCTATTATTTCTATTAAAATCTTGAATATTTTTAATAAATTAAGTGCTTTTATAATTTTTTCCAATCTATATATCTCGTATTTAAGCATTATTAATGAAAACTTCTTTCTTTAACAATTATAAACAACAAAAAAAAAGTTCAATACGCAGTTAAGCGCTGTCCTAAAACAAACTTATATTATAACTCCTTATAGAGTAAGGAGCTTTTATTAGAGAAAAGCTTTTATTGTAGCTTTTATTAGATAAAAGCTCCTTACCCTATAAGGACACTTTGTAACATACACGCTGTACTTTATAAGACATAAAAGCTCCGCACTCAAAGCAGTCTTTTTAAGGTAACTTTAGCCAACTTTAGGTTCAACTATTTTCGCCTATTTCCAGCACACTTGTGCTCGTTTATCCTTCATCCCTAAGACCCAACTGACCTGAATGTGCCGGAACCCGGCATCTGGGTTTTATGTGCCTCAGTTCCCATCAATCCCGGCTCAACAGCTTCTGGCATGAGCACTGGGCCGGCGATATCATCACCCGGCTGTTGCTCCGGGGGATGTACGATGGGACGAAAAATGGAAGCCAGGTCCAGGGTGTGATCCAGGCGATGAGCAGAGGCCAGGAAGATGGCCTTAACGCGCTCAAAGGTGACATAATCGTACACTGAGCGCGCGGTGTTGGATAGATCGAAAGGCTCCTCGATATTAAGCTCCTTCCACTGATAGATATCATTGCGCTGGCTGCGCGCCATGCGGCAAGTGGACACCGGCAGGACGCCGCCAGTGCGTATGGAGATGGCATAGTTGCGGAAGCTGAAAATACAGCAAATTATATGGATTTAATGGATACAACAGGAGATATGTAGGAGATGGGCAGCGCGCGCTCACTCAAAGTTGCTGTAGTACTTGAAGAAACCGAGCAAAAGCTCAGCCAAGGTTTGGGTATTCAGCGTCTGGTAGGGCTCAATGGGCTCAATGAGATCCAGCTCAAGGCAATCATGTTGTCCCAGCCGGAATTTCTCCGGATAGAGAGCATGCAGGCAGGGCAGCACATGCGGCACGCAGCCGTACTGCAGATAGTGCAGCACCATCAGCACCAACGAGTAGCTGGAAATAGTCATGCGTTTGGCATCATTGATGTCGTGATATTGAGCCCAGAGCTTCACAACCACCACCAGTGGGCGAGCTCGCCAGTCCACTGAAAGTATACAATATATAACTAATTAAAATAGATATTTCTTAAAAACACCGAATGATATAATCTCATTATATCAAGTTTACATTGAAAAATACATTTAAGAACATTATTTAACCAAAAAAACTTAATATTTCGACTTACACTGAGCGTAAAGCTGCAGCAAGTAGGTATTTTTAATGCCCACACAATTGTTGTAGTTCAAATCAACTTCAATTCCATTGGTGATGTCCTTGAAGCGCAATATTGGCACCCTAGCCTCGATCAAATTAAAGTCCTTGAAGACATCTGTTGTGATGAACATAACCTTACTTCTGTGTTGAATATAGTGATGATAAAGCTGCTTACCTGCATCCTTCAAGACGGCATTGAAGAGGCTTAAAGTGATTAGAGCCTCGGAACGCTTCTCATTGTGATAATGATGTTGATGGTGATGGTGATGATGATGATTATTATGCGTCGGATGCTCGGGCAGCAGACACATGTCAATGTCTGAGGAATCGGTGCCAAAGCCCGTGATGGTCGATCCCACCAAGCAAATGCGATAACCCTCGAACGTGTGCTGTCGCGCCAACAACAACAACAACGTAATCAGATATATATTTTTTTTAAATAAAATTCTTGTTAACTCACGTTCATCAGAAGGTACAAGTAACGCCATAGACGCATCTTGGCCTTGAATTTGGTGTGCGTCTGGTGAGAGCCACGGAACATCATCCAAATCTCCATTGACAAGTTATCGTACTTGCACAGGCAAACCAATTTTTCGGGCTGCGAGGCCACCTCCACGTTCCTTGCCTGAGCCAAATAGCGGTCAGGCGGCAGCATCAATTCGTACCAGGGACCTCGGGCCGAACTTCCGGCCATATCAAAGGGTCCCATGTCCCAGGGATATCCATGGTGGTGTCCATGGTGATGGCCATGGTGGTGTCCATAGTGGTGTTCATGGTGGTGTCCATGATGGTGGTTCATTTGCAGCGATAGCGGCACCCGGTGATGATGACGCGGCGTATGCGGCCTCGAATTCAAGTACGGATGTTGACCGTTCATCTCAATTAAATGCGGTGACACTTGTCCGGTTTCTAAAGAGCTTGGCGTTGGTGAAACAGAAAGATGTTCTCCACTAACCAAGCTGCGAAGAAGAAAAAAGAAAAAATCCTGTCAATATCGCTCGAAGACTTGACAGAGAATCGGTTCCCTTTTTTTTTCGCTGTCAAATGAAAGCCTGAAAGCTGATGATATCGATAGCAGCAAGAGGAGAGGAGAGGAGAGGAGAGAAAATGAAAATGGAAATGGAAATGGAAACCCTTACCGACATCGATTGCTTGGTCCGCTCCAATGCGAATCGCTGCTTATGGTGGAGGTGGACAGGGCTGGTGACATGGCCCGCATATCCTTCTGGTGATGCGGCGAACTGCCCGCCAAACTGCCGCTGGAACCATATGGGGGAGCCTGGTAGAACGGCAACCCGGAATGTGGCCACACTGCGGCCGTTGGCAGGAAGACCTGTGGCGGAGCACCACCACTGCCGCCGCCGTTGCTGTTTGGGATTAGGTGTCCTCCCGGTGGGGGCGGTGGTGGCGCCTGTGAATGCTGTGGCTGTGGCTGTGGCTGCTGCTGCTGCAGTTGCTGCTGCTGCTGCTGCTGCTGCTTTTGTGCGGGATGCGGTATAATAAAGGGCACTGTTTGGTTAAAATTGGGACTTGAAACCGACTGCTCGCCATTGGCAGCCGCCGCTGTGATGGCTTCATCCAATTGCGCACAGCTTATCATTTTGGTGGGCGTGTTTATGCCAGGAGAATGCATTGCATGGCTCCCCATCATGGCCAGAGGTAACGACGGCAGCGGCGGCGGCGGCGGCGGCGGTTGTGGAAACATATTCCGGCCGTTATTCAATGGCATAGAACCGGAGGAGGAGGGTATAGGAATCGGTACAGATCGGCGCACTGGGGCCGTCAGCGTAATACTAGGTTTGGTCTGCCGCAAGGTCTTTGTTTTGTCGGCGTTTGCCCCACCTTCTGCACCTCCCGCTCCTGGGGCGGCGCTCGTTGTGGTTGTGGTCATATCGACATTCACATAGGTAAGATTGTACAGGTTCTGGCGTTCAGCGCAATTGGAGTTAAAGCCCTCCTCATCCGTCAGGGATGAGTGGTAGTGGTGCTGCTGGTAGTAACCGTTTTTGCCTCCTCCCTGAGAGCGTCGATGGACCGAATTAAAGTTGTTGCTTGCCAGAATTTCAATGGTTTTATGCTGCTGCTGCTGCTGTTGTTGCTGCTGCTGCTGCTGCTGCTGCTGCTGCTGTTGTCCCGCGGCAGGCGATGTATCACCCAATCTACCCGCCACTGGGCTGTAGTGCATCTTCTTTTGAATGCTGCTGCTGCTATTGTGGCTATCGCCATGCTTTCGCCGAAAATGTGAGCTGCCTAGGCCGTGCTGGACGTGATGCTGCTGCTGCTGTTGTTGTTGCTGCTGTTGCTGCTGCTGCTGTTGCTGCTGCTGCTGATACTGCTCGTAGGCGTACTGGGCATTCCGGTAACGCTGCTGGTTATAGCCAACACTTGCTCCTTGTTGCTGGCGCGAAAAGGAACCGCCACTGCTGCGTTGCTTCTCACTGCTGTTGCTGTCCGGCAAGAGTTCCTTTTGCAAAAACGAGGCAATGGTCAGCTGCTTGGGCTGCGGATAATAGTATTGATAGTAATTGTGCGGCTGATTTTGTTGCTGGTAACCAGAATTTCGTCTATTCTCGAAGGAAAGAGATGCCTGTTGTTCTGTTGCAGCAGCTGCAGCAGCAGCAGCAGCAGCCGCCGCCGCAGCAGCAGCCGAGACAACTGCAGCGACCGTCTCCTTCTGAAAAAGTCAAATAAATTGAATAAAATCAGGTTTTGTTTAGTTTTCAAAATATATTATTACATCTTTGAGTTGCCTGGCGGCTTGCTGAGGATAGTTTGTCTTCCAATAGCTAAGCGGCTGCTGTCGGGATCGCTGCTTGGCAGCTATTTCCGGTTCCTGTTGCGATTTCTCGGACGTGTTGGCTTCTGGGGAAGGCTCTGCGCTTGAATTTGTTGCTGTGGGCGGGCTTATGCTAGTGCTGCTGCTGCAGGACAATGCAGTTGTTTTGGCTTCTGTTGTTTTTGTTGTTGAATCCGCAGAAGCTTCAGAGTTTAGGCTGTCGCAGGAATTGCGATAAAATGAAGAAGATAATTCCGTGGCGGAAGAGGAAAGTGAATTACGCTTCTTAATAAGATTATTATTGCTATTATTATTGTTGTTTCTGCTATTACTATTGTTGTTGTTATTGTTGTTGTTGTTGTTGTTGTTGTTGAAAAGCTTAGCTTTATTGTTGGAACTGCTGTTGTTGTTGTTGTTACTATCACTGAGCATGCCATCAGATATTTGCTGTTGAATAATATTCTGATTCTTCATCAACAGATTATTGTTGTTGTTGTTGTTGTTGTTGTTGTTGTTGTTGTTGTTGTTGTTGTTGTTAAGCGCCTGTTGCTGCTGCTGTCTCTGGTAATACGAAGATTGCTGCTGCTGCTGCTGCTGCTGCTGCAGACTATTGCCAACAGAACTCGCATTTCCAAAGTATTTCTTACGACTCAAAGAGTTACTATTGCTATAATGCTGCTGCTGTTGACCCTTTTGGTTGTCGCTGCTGCTGCTGTTGCTGTTGTTGTTATTGTTGTGATAGCTGGTCACCTGGCGCAGCAAATTGGCCGTCTTGCTGTTGCTGTATTTGCCAAACTTCAGGTGACACTGACTCGGCTTGGACACCGGCGATCCGGCGGATAGCCGCTGGCGGAATTGCAGCGACTGTTGCTGTGGCTGCTGCTGCTGCTGCTGTTGCGGCTGCGGTTGCTGTTGCACGGGCGTGTTGCACGCTGCTGTTGCGCCGTCATTGGCAGCGGCTTCTGCGGCAAATATCTTCATGTCGCCGGCAACTCGGGTAGCGTACATAGCCCTCGAACTGGGTTTGGATCAAAGCGGAATTTCTATATACGGAATTTCTATTATAAGCTCGAGTTTTGGACATAAAAAAATCGCTCGGCCTCGCTTTTAGTTTCTTAGGAATATATATTTTAAGTTAAGTTAAAATTATGTTACTTTTTTTAAGTTCCCTCCGCCGTGCAAGGAAACCATTTGGTTTTTTTAATTATTTATGATTTTTTTATTTTTTATTTTGTGTTTTATGTAATACCTATACTTTTTTTTATATATATATATGTATTTTTTTTTGTTTTGTTATTTTTAATTTTGTTTATATTTTTTTCCTTTAATTTAGATTATTTAGTGGTTATTTATATTTTTTATATTTCACTTCAGATTTTTCCTTAAATCCGGGACTTTCACTTTTTAAACGGCCACGACTGTAAAAGTGCCGTTCTTCCTGCGTTTCACACAAACAAACATGCACTGCCCGGTGTTATTTGTATATTTGCCACACTTGCTATCTCTCTCTCTTTCTCGTTTAAGTAAAGTGCGCTTAAAAAAAAGATCCGTTATGTGCAGGAAGGAGGATGCAAGCGCAAAAGAACAGAAAATAATGAGCCGGCAACTGAGAAAAGAAGAAAATCGAAGAAAAAATTGGACATAAGATGGGAAAAATTGAAAAAGGCAACTTACCAGATCAAATATTAGCGTCGGCAGCTCGGTAAGGAAAACGGTGCTTATCTTGTTGAGCGTTTCGCGCTCTGCTCCGTATCCATTAAAGTCGCAACACACACTTTCCACATCAATTCAAACATTCATAAAAAAAAAAACTAAAACTCCGCCTAAGCTATACGTTGTACGAGAAAGCGAGAAATGATCGCGCATCCCGCTCAAATTATCGATAGTTCTGCTCCTGCTGATACCGATATTACCGATATTAAAGCTAAACTTAATCAGTGATAATTTGCTATAAATTCTTTAAATATCGTTTATTTTAAGTGTAATATTAATAAAAACGTTCTTTCGGATACAATTTAGTTAATTTTTATAAACCCTGATGAAATAAAACACATATAATGTGGCATAAAGTAAGGCTTAGCTTCTTATCAGGTATTTTATTTCGTTCTTTTTATAAATCAACACTAGGCATTAAGCCAAACTAGTAAGTAAACTAAATACCAACAGGCAGGCGCATTCTTGTTGGCTAAATCAGTACTTATTGAAGAGCGACTTCCAGAAGAGACGTGCCGGCAACAGGGAGTCGCGTCCCACGCAGGACTTGTGGGTCAGCCTGCGAGGATAATAAGGATATAAATATGTTATGATTTATAAATTGGTTCACTCACTGAAAGTTAGCGCGTCTCAGACGCTCCAGGTAGCCATCGGTTGCAACGGCAGGAAGGAAGATCTTACGCACCGATCGCGGCACCTGATCGTTCAGTTTCCTGGCCAGCTTCAGGTGTGTATTGGCCGCACTGGCCACCTCGAAGATGCACTCTTCAACGCCCTTATCATCGCTGCGTCCCCGGATAACACGTTCCTGGCTGACGCCATGCCGCACCAACACCTCGAGCGGCACACAAACAGCTTGCTGACGGCCCGCATGAGGAATTGCTCGCAGCAGGGTGGCAATGCCCAGGGCCTTGCCCAAGTGGGAGGCTGCATGGTCCACCTGCAGGTCACGCACGCCGCTGACTTCGACCAGGAGCAGGAGAAGCGAGGAGAAGGTTTGCTCGGCGTACTCTTCCAATTCGCGGACCGACTCGAACGCCTTGTTGGGCGGACGCTCACGGGCTGTGACCAAACGACGCAGATAGACCTTGTTCAGCTTTCGGCTGCCCACCGTGTGCTTCAATTCCCGCAAAACGGGTTGATCCTTCACGTAGGATGGCTGGGAGTCCTCCTCGAAGCACTTGTCAATGGAGTCGTACCAGAATTTAAGACGCAGCTTGACTATTTGCGGTTCAATTTGCTGCAGGACATCGAAATACATTGTCATTGGATCAAGAAACAAGAATTCTTCACTCACATGACCACTGACCGATCTGGAGACCTCCACGTTGAAGGCTCGCAGGGCGAAGGCAGCTCGCCGTAGCTCCCGGGGCAGCAGCAGCGTGCTCAGATAGTTCTCGTAGTCGTACTTCCTGCATGGATAAAGAGATTAGTGAACAGGAAACCCGGGTTTCGTGTAAAGCAAAAACTTACTCCACCAAACCCATGCAGTGCTTGCTCCCATATCCATTGCTATCCGCCTCGCTGGCTGCATTGTTCTTCTGCTCGGCAGCCGGCTGCTGGACACTGGCATGCCTGGCAGTGGCAAAGGAACCACGGGCGCCGGAGCCGGCATTAAGTAACAATTGGGTAGTCCAACTTCTCGCCAAGCACCGCATTTGAGATAGAGCTGGGATACTATCGATAATATCGATTTTTGCCTTTCTGAGCAACAATCGATTGTTTTTTGACACTATCGATTGTGCGTATCAGTTTTCATTTTAAACTTTTATAGATAAATTCAACAAAATTATAGTTGTCTTTGCTATAAAAATTGCCATAAAATTTTCTTAAATTTAATTTTCACCACGAGGCTCGTAAGGATTGAAAATTTCATTTTCACCACTAGGATCCGGAGGAGAATTTCATTTTCACCACTGGGATCCGGAGGGGAATTTCATTTTTGGCTTTTAGTGGTTGCGTTCACCAAAACAACATGATCACTAATCACTGATGGATTTCTATCGATAATGCGTGTCATCCCTAATTTTTTGCAAGATTTTAGTAAACATGATCACCAAAAAGGGATCGTAAAAATAGTCCGCTACCTTTTCGCGATACTGATGGATGGATCGATGGTTGAAGTATCGAAATGAAAAATAGAGAAATAAGAACGTAAATAAAGGAAAAATAAATTATTATTAATGAAAGCAGTGGTCAGTCATTATAATTACTTAATTTTAACGAATTGATAATTATTTATATAATTATTATTATGTTTTTGTAAGCAATAATGAAGTGTACAGTGCTGCATTAGAAAGAAATAAAATTGACAGCACGCCTTTTCAATCAAATAAGGCGCCACATTCAGTAATAAACTGTTGTTTATATAAATTATCTTATCTGAAAGGGTTGTAAGAACATGAATCGCCATCATACGGCCACCATTTGAACTATAGCTTGTTGGCGAGGTTTTTCACGCAATGGGTTCGATCCTGAGCTCTAGGGTTCGAGGGTTCGATTGAGGGTTCAACTATCGCCACTATGTTTAAAAATCAATCGATATTGCCGAACAAAGTGGAGCTTTCGCTGTTATCGATAGAATAATCGACGTTTCGCCACCACTAGTTGAAGTGACACGTCGGAAACACTGCGTGTAAATTGGGAAATATTAAGAAAATTAAGAAAATCCGGCCACGAAACGCACCCAATCTGCGGCCCCCACTGATCCCGCTATTGTGCCACTAGCCTTGGACAGCCAGAAACCGCCACGATGACGTCGCAAGTGCCGTGCTACACGATTATCAACTCGCCGGACATGGAGGTGCCGAACGAGATGCAGCTGAAGCAGGAGCTGGAAAAGGGCGACACGAACGTAAAGATCGAGACGCTGAAGAAGGTGATCAAGCTGCTGCTGAACGGAGAGCGCTACCCGGGCCTGATCATGACCATTATACGGTTCGTGCTGCCCGTGCAGAATCACACGGTGAAGAAGCTGCTGCTTATCTTCTGGGAGGTTGTGCCGAAGACCTCGGCGGACGGGAAGCTGCTGCAGGAGATGATACTGGTGTGCGACGCGTACCGCAAGGATTTGCAGCATCCCAACGAGTTCCTGCGCGGCTCCACCCTGCGTTTCCTGTGCAAACTGAAGGAGCCGGAGCTCCTCGAGCCCCTGATGCCGGCCATTCGTGCCTGCTTGGATCACCGTCACTCGTATGTGCGGCGCAACGCCGTCCTGGCCATATTCACCATTTACAAAAACTTTGACTGGCTGGTGCCGGACGGACCGGAGCTAATTGCCAGCTTCTTGGACACGCAGCAGGACATGAGCTGCAAGCGCAATGCCTTTCTCATGCTCCTGCATGCCGACCAGGAGCGGGCTCTCAACTATTTGGCCTCGTGCATCGATCAGGTGCACAGCTTCGGCGACATTCTGCAGCTGGTGATCGTGGAGCTCATCTACAAGGTTTGCCACGCCAATCCGGCCGAGCGTTCACGCTTCATTCGCTGCATCTACAATCTGCTGAACTCCAGCTCCAATGCGGTGCGCTACGAGTCTGCCGGCACCCTGATTACACTCTCGCTGGCCCCCACGGCCATCAAGGCGGCGGCCAGTTGCTACATCGAGCTGGTGGTCAAGGAGAGCGATAATAATGTAAAGCTAATTGTTCTCGATCGCCTGGTGGCAATGAAGGAGCACGAGGGCATGGAGAAGGTCATGCAGGACCTGGTAATGGACGTCCTACGCGTCCTGGCCGCTCCCGACATTGAGGTGCGCCGCAAGACACTCGCCTTGGCCCTCGATTTGGTCTATTCGCGCAACATTGGCGAAATGGTGCTGGTGCTGAAGAAGGAGGTGGCCAAGACGCACAATGTGGAGCACGAGGATACCGGCAAGTATCGCCAGCTGCTCGTCCGCACGCTGCACACCTGTTCGATCAAGTTTCCCGACGTGGCAGCCACTGTTATACCCGTGCTGGTGGAATTCCTCTCGGACACCAATGAGCTGGCCGCCGCCGATGTGTTGATCTTTATACGCGAGGCCATCCAGAAATTCCCCGCCCTGCGGGCCCTCATCATCGAGAATCTGATTGAGGCCTTCCCCCAAATTAAATCGTCGAAAATTCATCGTGCCGCTGTTTGGATTCTTGGCGAATACGTTGAGGGACCGCAAATACTGGAGGTGATTGCTGTTATTCAGCAAACGCTGGGCGAGGTACCCATGGTGGAGGCAGAGCAGCGTCGCCTTACCGGCGAGCAGAGCAACGAGGAGCAGCAGCAGCAGCAGCAGCAGCAGCAGGGCAATGCCAACTCAGCGGGCGATCAGGGATCATCCTCGGGAAATGCCAGCAACAAGGTCACCTCCGATGGTACCTATGCCACCCAAAGCGCCTACAGCCTGGCTCCGTAAGTAAATTAATAAAGATTTCACAAGTAATGTTTGTGAGTCATCATCCTAGATTGACTCGACGCTTTTTAGACAACTGAAATCCCTGGAATAAACCAGTTTTTCCCTTTATTTTCTCCTTCATTCAGTGTGGCCAAGGCCGAGAAGCGTCCACCGCTGCGCCAATACCTGATGGACGGCGATTTCTTCATTGGCGCCGCTCTATCCGCCACCCTAACCAAGCTGGCTCTGCGCTATATCGAAATAGAGCTCGAGGCACGCCCCCAGAATCGTCTTACCACCCAAGTGATGCTGATTATGAGCTCTATTCTGCATCTGGGCAAGTCTGGTTTCCCCAGCAAGCCAATTACCAACGATGACACCGATCGCATCTTTGTCTGCCTGCGCGCTTTAAGCGAACGCACACCGGAGGCTGTGTCCGTGTTTACGCTGTATTGCCGCGAGGCTTTGGGCAAAATGCTGGACGCCCAGGCCGATGAGGATCAACGGGTGCTGAAGGAGAAGCAACGGGCCACCGCCAAGGTACAGCCAGACGATCCGGTTCTATTTGGTCAGCTTTCCAATGGACGCGACAACCAGCTGGGCGAGAATGTGTTCGAGTCGAGTCTCAATCAGGCGCTGGCCGGCAATAAGACCGCCCAGCAGCTGAGCGACGTGGCCTCGCCGAACAGCAAGCTGAATAAGGTCACCCAGCTGACGGGCTTCTCGGATCCTGTGTATGCCGAGGCCTACGTCAATGTTAATCAATATGACATTGTGCTGGACGTGCTCATTGTTAACCAGACCAGTGAGTAGACTCGGGAAAAACTGTCTGAATTAAATTCTAACTAAAAATTCCCCTCTTGCAGATGACACGTTGCAGAATTGCACCCTGGAGCTGGCCACGCTGGGCGATTTGAAGCTGGTGGAGCGACCGCATCCTGTCGTTCTGGCCCCGCATGATTTCTGCAACATCAAGGCCAATGTGAAGGTTTCCTCCACGGAGAATGGCATCATTTTCGGCAATATTGGTGAGTGTCTAAGAAAAGTAAAAAATATATATTTTCTGATTTAAATTTAAATGGAAATTCAACAGTTTACGACACCGCTTTGAATACCAACGTGGTGGTTCTCAATACCATTCATATCGACATCATGGACTACATCATTCCGGCCAGCTGCACGGACACCGAATTCCGCCAAATGTGGCAGGACTTTGAGTGGGAAAACAAGGTGACGGTCAATACCAGCTTCACCGATCTGCACGAGTATCTCAGGCATCTGCTGAAGAGCACCAACATGAAGTGCCTGACGCCAGAGAAGGCCCTGTCCGGCCAATGTGGCTTCATGGCCGCCAATATGTATGCCAAGTAAGTCTGTCTGTTTTCGGATCTCTGGAGTTAAAATTTAACGCTTTGGTGTTCTTCTTTTGCAGGTCAATTTTCGGAGAAAATGCCTTGGCCAATCTGAGTATCGAGAAGCCTGTAGATGATCCCGATTCCAAGGTAACAGGACACATACGCATTCGCGCCAAAAGCCAGGTGAGGAGAAGAATATCTACATAGGTATTAGGCTTTTCCTTCAACTGTTCTTAAACTCTTTGATTTTGGTTTTCAATTAGGGCATGGCCCTGAGTTTGGGCGACAAAATTAGCTCCTCGCAGAAGCAGTCGGTGCAGGTGGCCTAGTGGACGTGGAACTGGACGTGGACGACCAGCCACCGCCAAGAGCGACGTATCTAGACGACGTATTCGGCCACCCGCCCGCATTCCGCCAGCCGCAATTCTTCAATTTACATTACACGTTACACGTTACACACACACACACTTATGCATAATGAATATATATTATACCTTAACCCAGGATATTGAAGTTTATTTGGTGAAATTGGGAACATTTTAGGTACCTCCGGAACGCATATTTCTTATAAAAAAATTTCAGGTACCTCCTTCTATAAGAAATACTTTTTATACAAGAAAAAGTCATTTCAACTATTTTTGATGATTATTTAAAAGGAAAAACACTGCAAAACCTGGTTTTGTGTTGTGAAATTGGGAACATTTCAGGAACCTCTGAAACGCATATTTCCTATAAACAAATTCCAGGTACCTCCTTCTATAAGAAATACTTTTTATACAAGAAAAAGTAATTTCAACTATTTGATGGTTATTTAGTAGGAAAAACACTGAAAATCCTATACTTTTGCACTTGAATTACTTTAATCTATTAAAAAACCTGGTTTTGATTTGTGGTTTTGATTTTCCTTCTATAAGAAATACTTCCTATAGAAGAAAAAATCATTTCAACTATTTTTAATGTTTATTTAGGAGGAAAAACCCTGAAAATCTGATATGTTTGTACTTGGATTACTTTAATCTATTAAAAAACCTGGTTTTGATTTTTGAAATGGGAAAATTTTAGGTACCTCCCTCTGACACGCGTATTTCTTATAAAAGAACTATTTTAACTATTTTGAATATTTATTTAAAAGGAAAATCCAATACTTTTGTACTTGGTATAATTTTATCTATTAAAAACCCGATTTTGTTTTGTAAAATTGGAAAATTTTAGGTACCTCCTTCTATAAGAAATACTTCTTAAAGAAGAAAAAGTCATTTTAACTATTTTTGATGAAATTTTAGAAAGAAAAACACTGAAAATCCAATACTTTAGCACTTGGATTACTTTAATCTATTAAAAAACCTGGTTTTTATTTGTGAAATGGGAAACTTTTAGGTACCTCCTTCTATAAGAAATACTTCCTATAGAAGAAAAAGTAATTTCAACTATTTTTGATGTTTATTTAGGAGGAAAAACACTGAAATATGCTATGTTTGTACTTTAATCTATTAAAAAACCCGATTTAGTTCAAATTAATTCCATTTAATTCGCTTATTCTTTGTGGTTTTGTTAAAAAATCGAATTTAAAAGGAATGACTTATAAAATATGAAAATATAAGAGCTTGGACAAGTCGAAAAAAGACAAAAGTAGCTTAAAACCAACATCAAAACTTGATATTAACATCTAGAAGGATAAAAATGCATGTAAAACTCCTAAGTTAAAAGATAAAGTGAAAAAACAAAGATGATATATCTTCTCCTAGGTTTAGCTTAGACCTGAAGCATGGGCCTCTTTTCCTTGGCCTGCAGATTGTCGTTGGTGGTGGCATAGCCAGTGCCGCCCTGCAAGAAACATGGAATTTGAGCTCATTGTTGTTTTCATTTAAACCCAATTTTTAACACTCACTCGCTGCAGAGGAATGATGTCCTTATCCTTGAGCTTGCGATCGGTCAGGGGATGAATCATGTCCTTCCTGATAAGCCGCTCCACGCACTCCATGGTCACCACATCGCCGCTGAAATAAACAATGAAATAATAAACCATTCTAAAGGAACTCTATCCCGCAGAGAACTCACGTGGGACGCAGCACGGCGCAGGGCACGGCATTGCTGAGCACATCGTGGGTAATGGGGCACATGTAGCGCGCCTCTTTGGCAATCAGCGAACGCTTGGCATCGCCATCCTTGAGCAGCGTAAACTTCACGTCGATCAGATCCTTGACTCTGAGTGGCTGCTGCGATACGGGACAGTAGATGGCAGGATCCGGCTTCTTGGCCTTGGCCAGACCAGCATTGGGGCATTCCGAAGGCAGCCAGAAGCTGGGCAGCTTCTTTTCGTGCCCGTTGGTCATGTTGGAAATGGAGGAGGAGCCTGATGCTGATGCTGCCGCTGAGGCGGCGGCGGCGGAGGCAGACGTGGACGGCTTCTCGCTGTTTTTAGCTGCTGTGTGAGCGGGCGTCATCGCCGGCTTCTCGGCGTTCACAAAGCGATCCATGCGCGCCTGCTGCTGCGTGTTGGCCTCCTGGTTCAGCTGATCCTCCTCGGCGCGACGCAGACGCTCGTACTCCTTCAGCCGGCGGCTGTACTCGTTCTTCTTGGTCACAATGTACTGCAGGATGGCCTCCTTGTCGAACAGGTAGCCGTCCTTGGTCACCACAGGCCGCCGGCATGGCTGCAGGGTCAGGGAGCAGCAGTCAAAGGATTTCACCGAGTCCTTGCCCAGCCGCTGGGCGTTTGTCCCGTAGCCGGATTCTGCTGCATCCCGTTTCTTCTCGTTGTAAGTGTAAACGGCTCCGGCCGTGCAGTTACGGGCGTGGCGCGTCATTCCGGATAATCTTTGGTGTTTTCTTAAGTTTCAGAAGAATTATTTACTTCAGCGCAGTGTGACCGTAGGCTAAGATTAAATAAGGCCAACGCGAAAAATACTGAAAAATACCACAAATTTAACAAGAAAAAATACTCAGGCAAGCCGAAGTTTATATACCCTTTCAGGTTGAAAACAATATAAAATATTATTTTAAAATCGTACAAAATATCTATACCTCAGGGTTTTTCCATATATATTGAAACCAAAGTTGAAATTCTTACATTTATAACACTTACCTGTGCATTTTATAATTACAGATTTACAGACACTGTTAACATATTTTTAAAATTAATTTTAAAATAATTGTTACCGAATTTCTAAAATAATAAAAAAAGTCAATGTCTCGAATTAGATGGAAAAAAGTCATTTTATTTATATTTTCTATAAATTTTGATGATAAAGTCGTCTGTTCTGACTTATATATTTATGGAAATAGAAAGAAAACTATTAGCAAAATTACATTTAGATTACTTTTTAAATTAGTTTGCGTAGAAACTGACAGACTTGCATAAATAAATCGACTTGGATATTGATGTTGATAAACTATATCTATGAAAATCCATCATTTCGTTTAAAATTATTAGTAAATAAATATTATTACCTAAATAATTTTATTTAAATTATAATACACTGCATGCAATCTTATGCATTTAAAAATTCAAAAAATATAAATAAAATAAAATAAAATAAAAGTAAAGAATACAAAAAACATCTCAAGAAGATCATCTTACAGATTTATTGGCGGTCTGCATACGGTCACACTGAACTAATCGGCAAATCGGCGATTTGCCGGGTCCCAGCATCCCGAATCCCTTCTGGCTTGGAACGGAACAGCCATTCCCCCTCCAACCGCCGATGGACTACCAATACTACGACGAGGAGTCCGACTACATTGACGTGGACGAGGAGGAGCTGGCTGCGGCCGGCGGCCTGGACTACAGCTACGGAAAGTCGCAGGATGATGATGATGAGGGGGAGGAGGACTATTATCTCGGCGGAGGGGAGGAGGAGGACTCGGCGTACCAAGACGGCGGCCTGATCGAGAGGCTTCCCCAGATCCTGCAGAGTTGCATTGAGCCCTCGCTGCTGCAGGTCCTTCGGTATGTGGCGCCCATGCTGTTGCTCTGCCTGGTATGCCGCCTCCTGTGTCTGTTGTACGCCCGGCGAGGTCGACTCTCCCAGTCGTCCCTGCGTATGGCTCCTCTGCACTTAATCCACCTCGGATGCGGCCTAACTCTGCTGCACTTCTCCGTGGGCTTTCGCCTCTGGTTGCTGTTGCTGCTGGCCGTCGTGGGCTATCTTCTCCTCCAGCTAGTGCGCCTGGGACGGCGCGGAGCCCAGTTTTTGGCCCTGCTCACCATCGGCAGCCAGTTCCTTTACGAATTGCTGATTTGGCGGAAGCGCAGCGACTGGCCGCAGCTGCGTGGCATCCAGATGGTGGTCAACATGAAGCTCATCTCGCTGGGCTTCGACCTGAGCGGCGGCGGCGGCCAGCTGACGGGTATACCCAATCCCCTGGCCTATCTGGGCTATATATACAGTCCCGCCACCTGCGCCCTGGGACCCTGGGTGAGCTTCGGCAGCTACAGCAACTGCCTGGTGCCCCGGAGCAGCTGGCTGCTCAGCCTGCGTCGAACGGTGGCCAACGCCATGCTCTGTCTGCTAACTGTTACCGTGTCCAATTGTCTCGCATCGCTGCTGAGTGACCTCGCCGGCGGCTGGCACTTCCTGGCCATGTACACGGATGCGCTGAGTGTACGCAGCAGCCATTACTTCGTGGGCTTCATAGCGCAGGCGCTGCTAGTGGTCTGCGATCAGCGGCTAGATGGTGGCGGTGGCGGTGCTCGGGAATCTGAGTTCCTGGGACCCTTGGTTGCGGAACCCTGGCGCATCGAGTGGCCTCGCTCGATCAGTGCGCTAGTGCGGAGCTGGAACATTCCCATGCACGAGTGGCTGAAGCGTTACATTTACACGCCCTGCAAGACAACTCAGGCAGGCAGGCACTCCCGGACGCAAACACTCCTGGCCGTCTTCTGCACATATCTAGTGTCCAGCCTTCTGCATGGAATGGATCTTCGTATCTACGTAGTCCTCATCTCGCTAGCTGTCTTTGCCGCTGGCGAATCGCTGCTACGAAGACACCTCTCCACCGTTTTAGACGCCTGCCTATCGGCCAATCTCTGTCCGGGCGCGGAGCGATGTGGCTACAGCAACTGTGCCAGCAAGCAAAGCAGCTGGGCTTCGGTCAGGGGCTTGCTGGTGCGATTGGCCAATCTGGGATTCACAGCGCTGGCCATCTTCCATCTGGCCTACCTGGGCGTGGTGCTGCTGGGCGATAGCCTCGAACATGGAGCCGGGACAGTCGAGGAGGAGGAGGAGGGCTTTCTGTGGCACTGGAAGCAGGCGGGATACCTAAGCCATTACATCGGCTTGGGCACCATCGTGCTCTACCTATTTATCTCGTAAGAACCGGTGGATAAGCCGAATCTATCTATGTATGTATCTCCGACTGATCTACACGTATTTGTACCGGTGTTCGTCATCCTAATCTTAGTCGCAACCATTTGTACTATTGTATCTCGTATCTTGTAGGAAGTACTTAAACATTAAACGATTCTGTGAAACGGATTGATGAGCTATTTTTTTATATAATTATTGCTAAATTATCGTAAATAAGCTGAGGATTGGGTTAAAATTGGGTTAAAAAGAGGTGAAATTTATGTTACTTGCGTTTTTGTTCTCTTTTCTGAGTTCCTTTACGAGCATTTAGCGAGACTTCAGTTAGCACTTTGGGATTTATATCGTTTCTAAGCGCTTTTACAAACATTTTGTGATAGTTTTTAGATTTTCAGCGTACTGGGAATACTATGGGAATTGAAATAAAGCGGAAAGAGCCAAATGATATTTAGTGATTTAAAAACAGGTTTTAATAATAATTTTAAAACATTTCTAGTCAGAACTGTGATATCATTGGAGAAAGTCAAGAATTCTCTTGAATGAAAAACGCTAACGTTATTTTTCAAATATTTTTATTGATTTTTTTTTTCATTCATTTTTTGTTTTTTTTTGTGTATATTTTTCTTTGTTGTTGTTGATTTTGTTTTGTTTTTGTTTGTTTTCTCATTGAGACAAATATTTATAACAATATTGTAATTTCTACTGATTTTTTGTTTTGTTTTGTTTTTTTTTTTCGTTTTTGCTGTTTCATTTTCTGAATTTTCTTTCTTCGGGCTGTGTGGCTTATACTTGCTTCCGTTTACTTTGTTTTCCGCGCTTACGATTTAAATACTAAAATTACTAGCTTAAGAATTATGCAATGACAATAAAAATATTTTATTTACTTTGTTGAATGCAACTTTTGTTTATTTTTCTTTTCTTTTTTAATTGTTTATTATTTTTATTTGTTTGTTTTATTGTTTTCCCTTCCTCTGACCCGGACGACACAAAAAAAAAGATGCTGTTTTCCGGTTTGCTCTGCAGAAAGCAGTTTTGATTTGGACATCAAAAATAGAGAGATATACATGATTCCTTATGCTTGTATTACCATTTCCGTTTCCGGTTTTTTTGTTGCCTTTGCTAGATTTTAAAAAAAAGTTCGTATCGCCTGGCCTTGTGGCTTCCCACTTGAACTTGAACTCGAACTTGTTCATCCATACACATTTATCGTAATTGTCCCGCCATATCTATCATTCATAACAACAACTGAGTTGATCACAAGAGATAACGAGAGTGTTTAGCTTTATATATATATTATTTTTTACATATATATATATATATATATATATATATATACGTGTGTTCCATACATACCAAAAAAAGCCTTCTATTTTCGATGATTCGCCAGGGGCAGGACCCTTCACTACCCTCTCTTTCTCTTTCTCTCTCTCTCTCTCTGTCTCTGTCTGATTCAAAACAAGATCCACAAATATTACAAATAGTGTACAAATATTCGCTAGCTACGTATATCTCATATATATATTTATATATAAACTGTATGTTTAAAGACAGGGGAGGTGTTTTCTGCTGCGATTTCGATTTTCGTTTCGTTTAAAATTATGTAACAAAGTGTTTGAATTTATTAATTGAATTCATCCTTGCTCACCAAGTGCGATTAAAACCTAATTTAAATCCTTTTTTATAGTTACAATTTTTTTAGTTTGCGCTCCTCCGTCTGCGGCACACACACATACATACATAAAACATACATATATACTCAGTGGACCAAAAACTATCGTCAAATGTTCATAAAAATGAGTGTTTAACGAACAAAAAGCGAGCAAAGTATAAATTATAATTTATGTCCAGCTTAAACCCATTTCTGAGATGATAATTATAATACAATTGCCTTGCCAAAGATATCAGGGCTCGCAAACGATAGTTTAGGTCACTGGAAACTCCCGCTCGTATTTTGATCAATAGAAAGTGATTTGATCAATTTTTAAACAAATTTTAAATAGAGACACTTCTCTCTCTCTCTCTACCTATTTCGTGGGTTCCTGCTAAAATTCGCTAAGAAAAAAAAATATAACACTTTCGCTAGACTCGCATGTCCTGCAATAATTACGAATTAGATAAAACAAAATTTTTAATTACAATAGACTTGGGGGGAACTTGGGATAGAATCGTAGGGATAAAGGGAGTTTTTGGGCTTAGGCTATACACATTTTTGTGGATATAACTTCAGTATCGTTAAATTATCAAGTAAACTAAGGCATAAATCTAATTAAAAAACATAATATTAAACTTTTAAATTATAAACATAATTACAATTGTGTTCTCTCGTCATTCGTCATTCGTCAATCCGTCCGTCGTCCATTGTCCGTCTCCGTCTCTGTCCCAACCACAACAACAACGCGATCTCACATACAGCTCACACATGACCATTTCATGAAAACCCTTTCCATGAACTGAGCTTCATATAAACGCAATAACACTTAATGTACACACACTATCCACATATAGAGCATTCTATACGTATATAAATCATGATGATATGCGGATCCATGCAGCGCTGCTGTCGGGCGGGCATTCGTGTTTGCGATTTCCAGAATGGCAACCATTGCCATATAACCTTAGCTGGAGGCGGAGGCGCACGCCCCACATTCATTCAATCGTTCTTGGTCTGACAGTAGAGCTCCTTGAGCGACTTGAGCTCCTCTATGAGCGCTTTGTTTTGGTTCTCTAGCACCGCCACGCGATTCTCCAGGCACTTGATGTACTCCTTCTTCTTGCGCCGGCACTCGCGCGCCGCCTCCCTGTTCTTCTGCAGGCGAATCTCGCGTTTGCGCGTCTGATCCTCCGCAATCCCGCTATTGTCTGCAAGAGATAAGGTTTAAAAAAAAGGCTCATTAATTATCCGATTAATAGATACTGTGCGTCAATTTCCCAAAAGTTGAACTCTCTGTAACTCGAAACGGGATACTCATCAAACTTGGATCGGGTTCATTAGATAAAAGGAATAGTTAAATGTAAGATTTTCCATCAATTAATGCAATACTTTATCGCATAAAATCGAACCAAACTCGATTATAAGAAAAATTCGATAACAATAAGAACGATAATTTGATGTAAACACACATAATACATGCGATTAAAAATCGATTAATGCTTAAATGAATATCATTAAATGCCGTTGCAAATTAAAGGTTTCGTTACCTATGAAAAACCTATTATGAACGATAGGTGTAACTGATTGTTTGTAGATATTTATCGATTAAAATCAAAAGGAGGTTTTTAACAGTTTATAGGAAATGCAAGTTGTTAAAGTGGATCGGAAATGGATAGATAATTAAAATCAAGACTATCGATTACAAAAAGATTTTCGTTTGATTTAATTATGTAAAACGGATGCATCTTTACTTTGATAGTTTATAGTTATTTATCAAATGTATCGGTAAATTCGAGTTGCAGGAAGTTCAATTATCCCGCTATTTAAGGGCTATATGAGCAAGTTTTTTTTTTTTTTTTTTGGACCGGGGCTATTACTGGTGTTGTAAGATATCCGATTGGACAGGTAGTACGCCGGGTCCAACTGCATCAGTGAGCTGTTCGTCGCATTGCCCCCCGCACCGCTACCCGCCAGCTGAGAGTTGAGCACGCCATCGGACATGGTCAGCGATGCGCCTGCCAATTAGGATTCAATTCGATCAATTCCATTGCAGATGCAGGTTCGGGTTCAGTTTCGGGTTCGGATTCGGTTTTTGGTTTTTGATTTCAGTTTCAAAATTTGTCGGTTTGGGGGGAATTGTTGTTGAGTTGTTGTTGTTGTTTTGTTGCGGTTGTTGTTCAGGACAGAATTAATTTTGATAGGTTTTTTTTTGTTTTTTTTTTTGTGGAGTAGGAAGGCAGTCGAAAAGAAAACAATGGAAAAAAACAACAATAAAAATTATAAGAAAACGTATTTTTTATTTCAGTTTTCAAACGCAATTTTAAAATTTTTTATTGATTTTATTTTAATTAATTTTTTTTTTATTTTTATTTTGCATTAT
Source organism: Drosophila truncata (assembly GCA_008042515.1). Lineage (NCBI taxonomy): Eukaryota > Metazoa > Arthropoda > Insecta > Diptera > Drosophilidae > Drosophila > Drosophila truncata. Next base: position 228,017 of record VNJQ01004440.1, read on the forward strand.
GATCTTTGAGTGGGTGAGTGCGAGCGAGAGCGGCGAGCGAGCGGGCGAGATATAGAGTTAGTCGAAGAGAGTGGAGAGAAGCTGGTTAACGGTTAAAGTACTGTTAGGTGAGGTTGGTTGTTTTTTTTTTTCTTTTTTTTTTGTTTTTTTTTCAGTTTTTTTTTTACACATTTTGCATAATGAGCTGTGGTAATAACAACAACGGCAACAACAACAACAGCGATATTACAGCAACAACAACGACAGAGCGAAGTAGAGGGGGCGGGGGGATAGCAAATAGTAGAGAGAAAGGGGGGAAAGGGGTTGAGGTGGAGACAGGCAGCAACAACAGTTTTAATGGTGAAGTTTTAGTAAATATTTGTACATATATGTAAATATGTACTTTTATATACATATATGTATGTATGGTGTGTGTTTTTGCGGGTGCTTGTGTGGGTGAGAGGTTTATTTACAGGAGTTACAAAGTTAAAGGATTTTCGTTGCTTCTCCACCCTCAATTATTATTATTAATATTTATTTTTAGCAACATCAACAACAACAACATGAAAGGAGCTGCCTCTAACCAAGAAATTGATTGAATTACAAATCATATTAATTTATATTATTTTTGCGCTAACGGTACTTGCTGCTGTGGGAGCGGGAGAGTGCAAGTGAACGGGCGACATAGACGGGATACAACAGAAAATGTACAGTTGTGATCGAAAAACAAGACTTGACATGATTAAACATGATATTTGGAATATCCTGAAAGTCTTCTACTGAAAAGCAACAAATGACCAAGTTTTTAAATATTTTACAACTAATTTCATTTAATTTTGCAAAAGCTTATAATAAATGTTAATTTTTGGGATTTTTGTTTTTTGTTTTACATAAAACTAACGTATTTTTACAAATATTCACATTTTCTAAATCAGTTACAGTTAAGACAACTTTTTGTTTGCTATGCGTTATTATAAGCCCCTGATCAATAAGAAATACAGGGTCCTGAAAGGATCTTCATGGTATTCAGATGTACATATTTTTCGCTACAAAATGCAAAATGCTACAAAACGAATGACGACCAATGTAAAATGCTGGGTTGTTACAAACACTGCAAGAATGGATTGGGAATGGATTTTAATGAATCGACCGATCTCAGCTGCCCTTTCGGAGTAAACCAAGCGATGATGCTCGGTGGTTGCATCCTGTGATGACTAATGGGAGAGAAATCGGCTGGCGCGATGCGTTGGGTTAGCGATAGAGTTGAAGTTGAAGAAGAGCGACAGAGATGTGTTCGAGTGTGTGTGTGTGGAGTTTAATCCCCTGTGACTAACTGCTGACTTACCGCTTATGTCGGGTCCACTGATCTCGGTAAAGATCTTATTGTACGATGGCCGCCGCGTCAGCTCGCTACGATGATGCTGAGAGTCGTCATCCGACAGACTCTCGTCACTGTCCTCCGGATGCTGCGTGTTTGGCTCTGGTTTGATCTTACACGTCGGAAATGTTGGAGGGATCTGAATTGAGAATTGGTGATTGGTGATTAGTTTGATGGCTCCAATTTTGGGGGCGCTCGCTGAGCTACGCACTTTGTTACGCACTTGCACTGCATTGCCCGAGGTCGTGTGGATGACCGTCGAATTGGCCGGCTTGGCCACATAGACCACTCCCACGCCCTTGTGCATCGCTGTGGCGGCGGCGGCCAGCGCCTGCTGCTGCTGCTGCTGCTGTGTTCCAGCCGCTGTCTGTATGACCCCCGAGGGATTGGCCTGTATCACGGATTGCACCTGTGGGATAAGAGTTTTTACACAATTTAGAATGGCGAACGAGGGAAGGGATATATATTCTTTTGAAATAGATTTTATATCCAAACTTTTGGCTCACCTGCAGGCCGTGCTGCGCCAGCGCTTGGATGGGGTACTGTAGATTGCAGTTGGAGGTGGTAGTCAGCACGGAGGCTGCTCCCTGCGAATTATTCGCCGTTCCCGCCGTTGTACTCTGTGGATTCTGTTGCTGCTGCTGCTGGGGGTTACCACCGCCGCTTCCGCCACTACTTGCCGCCGCCGCTGCTGCTGCTGCTGCTGCTGCCGCCGCTTGGGCGGCAACAACATCGACGACATCGTTGGAGGCCGAGGCCGCCGACGAATTGCCGTTCTCCTCGACGATGCTGTTGTCCATGTTGCCGATCCTGGCGATCTTCAGCAGCACCGAGACGCTCTCCGACAAGTGCTTCAGTTTGGCTTCCGTTTCCGCTTCAATTTGGCCAGCTTGAAGGGGTTGCTGCAAGGAAGATCGTAAGGGTCGTTGTAATATTTGTTGATTTACGATTTATTGTGTTTATTTATTTATTTATTTATTTATTATTCCCGGATAAATCACTGATCATTGCTTAGAGGCTGCTGCTGTTCGACTGTCAACTGTTGTTGCGTTTGTTTTGTTTGGCGATGACGATGACGAGTGATGATGATTACGTTTATGTTGCTGACACCAGCAACAGCAGCAGCAGCAACAAAAGCAACAACAGCTCACAGTTGTGTGTATTTTGGTGGAATGACGTCATGACAACGTTGTGTGCGAGAGGCAGCAAAGCAAAGTAAAGAAAAAAAAACAACGAAAAACACACACACATCACACGGAACAGAACAGAACCGAAAAAAAATCAACTTACTTTCTGATGACATCACTAAAAACGTTGCCTCTTGTTGTTGTTGCTCGCTCTCGCTCGCTCTATCCCTTTCCTTTTCCCTCTCTCTCTCTCTCTCCAGCGTGCGTGTCGCTTGACCGTGTGTGTGTGTGTGTGTGCGTGTTTTGTGCGCGCGTTGCACGCTGTGCTGGCAACTTGTTGAAAAATCCTTAAATATTTTTAAGTGGGGGATGCGTTGCGTTAGTCTATAATCCTTGACAGGGAGCTCGTAACTCCCGATAATCTATGATTCCTGCAGGGGACTACAGCGACAGGTATGGCATTTCGAAAGGCTCAAATCAGAGAGCCAATCACACGCACACAGCACCAGCAGCAGCGCGACAGCAGAGGGGAAACAACAACAACAACAACACCAACACCAAGTTGGTGCGACAAGTTGGCAGCACGCACACACACAACACTGCTGCGAGCTCCGCACTGCTCTCTCTCTCTCTCTCTCTCCGCCTGTTGTTATCGTTGCCTACGTTCCTTTTAATTTTTTTTTCACACTCCCGATACGCGGAGCAGACGTTCAATTTTAAAGGTCGAAACACCGAACTGGAGTCTTTTTCACTCGCACTCACGCGTTTCCCTGATCCACTGCAATTGCACGAGACGATTTATTGATAAACTCCGTTTTTGCGCAAAAATCGTTCGCGTATTGCTGGCTCGCTCACTCACTGCTACAGTGCTAGAGCTGGAAATAAAATCGATTCTGCAATCGACGGATCGTAATTTGCCATCTCCAGAAATATTGATATCGTTGCGGATAATCGATTATATTTCAAATTTTTGTAAAAGATACTAAAAAATCAATAAATTAAATTGAAGAACATTATATATTCTGTTCACTTGAATTGAGTATTCAAAAAAGCAATGTCAAAACCTGTTTTTTGTTGCTTTCATTAATATTTCTTGGTTTATTTTTATTTTCAGCGGCAAACATCTGGCGGCGATGCCAGATTTTTTTGGCAGTGTTGCCACTTTTGTTTTCTTCCGTTAGATTCAAATTTAATCAAATACTCCATTTAAGAGCACAACTCTTTTGAAAAATTCTATTTTAATTATAAATTGTTATGCTTCCTCCAAAAATAAAACACTATCAATGAAATTATACAAGTTTTATGATAATTAGCCTACATTTTCTGTTCAATATTGATTCTAAATAGACAACATCAAATGACTCCCAAAAGGGAACAAACAATTACTATTAGTAATAATAGCTAATAGTTACCGAATATGCACGAATATAGTATGTATGTGACTACAAGTATTGGATGACGTCATCGTCGTCGGAAATCTTCGCGGCATGTTTTTACCCAAATAAGGGGAAATAAGAAAACAGACCTGGTATAATTTGGGGTCTACAACAACTTTATTTGAATAGGAAATTAGTGCAACGAGGTGGCAAGTGGATGGACTGCAAATTGCTGCTTCCGATGCCTCTGTTCTTAAATTTTTTCTTCGGTAATATTTACAACATTCATTCCATTTGCATTATTTCGAATGGTTTTTTAATCGACTTTCCTTTGTCATTAATTACGACCCATCACGAACCCTGTAAAGCCTAGCGCCCACTTTTCGGGGGTTCGGTTTGACAAACACCGCGCTGTCTGAACGACTAACTGACTGACTGACTGACTCACTGCCCCATGTGAGCCGTGATACCTTTGCGCCGCGCCGGCTGACATCACTGGCTAATGAAGTTTGCCCTGTCCCCCGCAAAGGGAACGGCAAATAACCCATTTTGTACTGTGCACACCTGCGGTCAGCGCAATAGCAGTGCAAAATTTAGCCATAAATTGCCTGAAATATGCGGTTTCATCTTTTCGGAAATTAAAGAAGAAACGATTGATGCACAGCAAAAAATTTAGGATAAGAAATTAATAGAAAACTAGACAGCGTCGTATAATTTTATATACCCTTGCAATTATAATAAATAGAAGAAGCTTATAGTTTTGCGAATAACAAAGTTATACACAATTTTACATATTTCTCTATTTTTTCCGATAGTTTCGATAACAAATATTATAATTTAAAAAGTTTCCTCAGAAATATATTAATATATCGAAAAATATCGATACATATATTTAAATTACTTTTGGTGCAAAAAGCCAATTGTCAAAACATATACATACATTAAAATCTTAATCGATCATTAGTAAAATATACAAAATAGAAAAAAAACATATATTTGTATATTTTTCAACATTTTAAAACTATAATTGTTACAAATTTTAAAAATATAAACAAGTTTTGTGTAAAAGATAAAATCCAAAACCTTTTCATATATTTTAGCTTAGTTAGGGATTAGTTTTTTAATTCATAATTTGATCGAATGATCCAGTTTGCCAACTGCTAATGGAGTACAAACTTCGGTTTCTAAAGGAAAGGCTTTCCTTCTCGTTTTTCTTTTTAACATTTGTTGCTTTTTGGCATTAGCAAAATAAAAAAAAAAAACCACGACGTCGACAGCGGCAGCGTCGATTTTGTTGCTTTTGCATTTCAATCAATTCCAATCAGAATGCATTTCGCATTTTGCTTTCGGCTTTTGATTTGCCCTGCCGAGCCGAAGCAGCCCCTACTCCCTCCCTCCCTCCTCCTTCTTCGGACCGCTTTTTCTCGCTGTGCACGACGTACGCAAAATTGACGTCAGCATTATTTATTTTTACTCGTTTCCATTGCGTTGGTGTTGGTTCGTGTTTGTGCTGGTTGGCTTTCTGTGAATCTCTGCGCTCCTCTCCCCATACCCCACATACCCTCCTCACTCACTCCACTCTCTTTCTAACGCTGTTTGCTTGGCTGAATTAATTAAAACTAAATGAATGTGCAATAACAAAAAACAAAGCCACAACAGTTATTACTTGTCATGGACAAGCTAAGAACAAGAAGAAGAAGAACAAGAACAAGCAGAAGAAAGCAAAGGGAGTGGAAGTGAGTGAGACACAAAGCCATTGACGACAGGTGCCGTTGTTTGTGGCGCAGAGTGGGAGGTACAAAGAAAGAGGCCTACTGCATATGGCTCATAAACCGGCGGCTTAACGACAGGATTATCAACGTACCCATAACAATTGGGATAATGCCCTCGACGGACAACAGCTGGCGATTTCTGCCTTCAAGAGCGATTTCCAACACTTGTTCCATTATCCAGCACAGTAATAGTGTTGGAAAGCGGTATTAAAGGCAAAGGATAGTGAAAATTTAAATAAAAGACAAACATAATCAAAATGATATCCCGAATTGAATAAAGTTTATTATCTGAAATATTTTTATATTAAATAAAACAAGTTTGTGAAATATTAAAAAATAAAAAAACAAAAGTATATTTTGGATTTCTGCTGGATTTATACTTTCAAGAATTTGTTTGATAATTGAAAAATTTACATTTGACGGAAAACTATGAGATATAAAATATAATATAGCTTTAAAGAACTTTTTAAGTAAATATTCAATTAAATAACTAAAAACAAAAAATAATAACATTATTGATTAATTAATAATCAATATCAATAAAAGTCTATCCTGTGACCGCAGTGATTATCTTTAAATTTTGATATTTGGGATAGAATCTCTCTTTAAGTGGGAAATTTCAAGCCTTAGCTTATTTTTTGCCGTGCATCCAACACGGGTATTTCTGTCCGTGTGCGTTATCATCTAAATGGGGAGAGCTTGTGTTATCAGCTCGTCGTAGTTGCCGGCTAATTATGCACGGTCCTAACCAGTTGAGCTCTTTAAATGTGCAAGATTAGCGGGAATCGGTGTTCGTGAACACAGGGGGGAAGGTGGGCAGAGATAGAGAGTGAGAGAGCTAGCTCCCGAGTCCAGAGTGGTTCCCCCAGGCAATAGTCAGCGTTGGTAATTTACGACTCCACTATCTAAGCGACTCGATTCCTACTATCGCAGTGTCAAGGCGAAGCGCCTCGACGCATTCCGCCCATAACCCATTGATTGATAAGCATAATCCGCTCTCTCTCCCTCGCTCTGTTTGCTCTTCCGCATCTCTTTGTCTCCCTCTCTCTTTCTTTCTTTTTACACCCATTGATGATCGCCGCAGTTATGGGTTTGTTGCCTTTGCACTTGCACTCCAACTCCCCACATTCACACTCTTCTTACCCCCTCACCCACCACCCACTTAAGCTTTCGTGCATTCGCTCGTCATTTTTGTGTTTATTGCTTACCCGCGCTTCGCTTGCTTGTTGTTGTTATTGTTGCTGCTTTTGCTGCTGCTGCCTGTTGACGTTGCTGACTAATAACAATGAAATCTTTGCATAACGGCAAACACAAGCACTGCACAACAAAAACAAAAACAAAAACAAAAAGAAAAAAAACACGCGAGTGTGTTTTCGCTCTGTCTCTTTTTGTCTGCCGTAAGCGGCTTTCAAGTCGAGGGAGATGACAACAATGCAAATTTAAATCCTAAAACACAGCAGAAACGGAACAAAGAATACAAAACGCTTTGTTGTTGCGTTGTCGCTGCTTTTGCCTCCTTTTTCGTGTCGTTTGCGATTACGTCAAGATTTTTGTTATTTTACTGATTTGTATTTGATTACACGCTCGCGCACACACACACCCACAGCGAGGCTATAATTATTTACTTGCACACATTTGCACCGAAAGAAAAGAATGTTGTTACGTTTTTTTGGCGCTCAAAATTTGCTGCTTTTGAATCGTCACCTTTGCTGTTCCCGCCGGCTCCTTGCCGCGCGCTCGTATTATTGTTGCTCTTCTATTTGCAGCTTTGTTTTTGTTTTAACCACACCGCGCGTGTGTGTGTTCTGTATGGGTGTGAGGTGGTGTCGTCTTTGCACTGGTGTGTGTGTGTGTGTGTATTTTTTTTTTGGGAAGGCCGTCTGTTCTCTACGTAGTCAAACTGAAACTGAAAAGTAGCAGCTATGATGACTGACTAAGCGACGGCAGCGGTGGCGGTGGCGGCGGCGGCGGCAGCGCTGCGTGCGAGCGGGATAGCAGGCGAGAGATAAAGAGAGAGGCGAAGCGATACACGTCATCGCAGCGACGGCGAAGCGGGCAGAGCACAGCTGAGTGAGCATATGATTGAGGTACTATCACCACCCACTCTCCCTCTCTCCCCATCTTTCTTCCGCATGCTTCTTTTCCCACCCACTCACACTTATCTATGTATATTGTTTCGTAATTTGCCTTTACTTCGTTCGAATAACTTCTTGTGCAGCAGCAGCAACAACAAATAGAACGCCACGTTAACGTCAACGTCGTTCTTTTTCCCTCACCTTTACACACACACACACACACACACACACACACACACACACATACGCTCTTAGTAGGATGCATAAATATTTTAAAATAGCCAACGCAAGCAGCGGTTGCCAGAGCGAGATAGCTGCTGCCGTTATCGTTAGCCTTAGCGCACAGTTATGGCGTAGCAGCTTGCTTGCCGACTCGCTTGCGCACCCGCAGTTCGTCACCCGGTCACCCCTCTCGCTCTCACCTGTACGCCTTCCACCTATTGCTGCATACTTTTCGGTGCTGCTCCCCCTCCCGTAACCATGACGATTCTTCCGTTAAGAGAACTGCAATTGGAATGGAAGAGCAAGAAGTAAGTGCGGATTGTATAAGTACATATGTATATGTATGTGTGCTAGCGAAAGCACTAAGGTACCGTTACCACCAGTACCATCGTCCTCTGTGCCACTGAAAAACTTGTACCACTTTTTGTTTATTCGGCAATACTAGATTTGTATCCCCTTCCCCCCCCCCCACTGAAGGATGCCTGGATCAAGTCACGCCCTCTGAAACTCCGCAAACTCACCTTACGTCTCACCAGTTTTGTTATGGCTTCGGGCCAACGGGGATAACGTTTCACCTTGCCAACGTTGCGTATGCGTAATATTTGCCTCCTGTCTTTTCGGCTTCTTATCTCACCCTTTTTGTGGGCTCTTGTATACTCCATATGCCGTTCCTCCATTCTCTCCCCTTCCTCATTCTCGCCCTTCGCCATTATCTTGCTTTTCGCAACGAAACTTTAGGCTGTCGCGTGCGGCTCACATGGCGTATACGTTACGTGAGCGTTGCGAGCGTTGCCGCACGGCCACATCGAGCATACGCAGCGTTGCCTGGCCGTGACAGGTGAAATCCACTCAAAAGCAACGCGGGCGCGCGCGTAGCGTTTAATGTGATTTGAAACTGTGATCTGCTTGTGGCATTTATTTAATGGAAACGGAAGCTGCTCGAAGGCAGCTTGGCGTTAAGCGAATTGCTTCAAAACAAAGCAAAACAACAAGAAAAAAAAAGCGATAAACCAGGGCGGTTGGAAATTCATAAGCCGGCAATAATAACCCACAAATGGCATGGAAACGAAAGTCCTGTCCTACTATATAGAAAAAGTAACGTGCAAAATTTGCATTTAATTATTTTAATAACTAAAATAATTATTATCTCGCTGGCAACTTGCATTAAAAAGTTTGTGGTTTAATTATGAAATGGAAACTGTTTTCATTCCATCTGAATATATGTAAATAAATATGTTTAGAGGTGTTTATATATAGTTATATAATTGATTCCCTCTCATGACCGCCTGCATAACAAGTTAGACAACTAAATGTACACACACGCACAAATTTTTCCGTAATTATTTTAGCAGCCACGCAAGTGCACAAACGCACTCTCTTGCTGTCTTTATTCGTTTTTTTTTTTTTTTTGTAAATAATTCGCAAATTAGTTTGGCAAAAGTTTTGCGCTCCATAGGGCTAAAAATAGCGGCACCGCTGTGGGGTTAACAGCGCTGGGCCAAGCGTGGGCATCAATGACGCAGGCAACAGGCAACAGGCAACAGGCGGCATTCAGGCAGTCAGGCAGTCAGGCAGCGAGGCATTCAGGCAGGAAGCAAACAGAAACAGACTGTGGAAAAAAACAAAGGAACGGCGAATCGCAACGTCACCAGACCAGAGCTGTGGCATATCAACAAGCTGAAGGTGTATTTACGGGCCAAGCCCCCGCCATCTTGCCATACTGCCATCCTGCCATCCTGCCATCCGGTTAGCCTTGCCTCCTCGTGGAAAAGCGGAAAAAGGACGCAGACAAAGCGGTTTATGCGTGGGTCGCTTCGTCTGCGTTGATTGACAGTTCTGCCGGTCGGTTATCCCCCTGTCTTTGTCCACTGCCATCAATCTGTCTTACTCTGGCCCACGGTTCATCTTTTTACACAAAGAAAAAAAAGAAAAGAAAAATAAAAAGAAAAAGAAACTCCATTTGATATTCAGTGGGTCTGAAAATCATAAGATTTATAAATACTTCTTAAATACACAAACAGAAGTATCATATAATCATTGATTGTACACACTGCAGATAATTCTGAAGTCTTCTCTATAATCGTAACATAACCAGGGCTGTTACAAAAATCTTCTTCTTCTTCTTCTTATACAAAATGTATCCTTAAAAAGCTACAAATTGATATATGTGCCTAAAACTATGCCACAAAAAATGCAAGGTATCATTGCATACTTTTGGGCACATTTATGTATCTTATAAAAAATGTATCCTTAAAAAGCTACAAATTGATATATGTGCCTAAAACTATGCCACAAAAATTGCAAGGTATCATTGCATACTTTTGGGCACATTTATGGTAGATTTCAAACCCTTAGAGATTTCTTTAGCACCTCCCATGGTATAAGGTTATATATTATTCAGTTTATTCAATGTACAACTCACACTTGGCCTTAAGTTCACAGGGCTGAATGGCTTACTCCCTCGCAAAGATAATTCTAGAATCTTCAAGTTCAACTATAAGTAAATCACGGCATAAACCAGGCCCACAAGCGGGCGCCGCTTAGGTAAACACGCCTCTTGGTCCACACCTACACACACACCACACACACACACACACACACACACCGAGCACATGAATACACACGAGTGTAGTGCAAAAATTGAGTTGACGCCTGGCAAGCAAACTTAAGCTGTCATCCGCATACTTGGAAAAGCGGCGGAAAAGCGCGGGGAAAGCACACACACACACAGACACACACACATGAGGGGGGCGGGGTGCCGAGAGGTCGCCTGGTGTCATGTTTACTCAACGTTGCCACGCGACAACTTGTTGCACGTCCTCCTGTCTCCTGCTGTCTCCTCTTCTATCTCCTGAGTTCCCATCCCATTTTTCTGTTGCCTGCTCTCGAAGGAAGCCCAAAGAAAGTCGGCAAAGGAACGGAAAAACAGCAGTGAAAAGCCATCTTCCAGGAATGCAAGGATGCCCAGAATCCCGGTTACTCTAGCTAAGCTTAAAAAAGGCTGATAGAGTAGTCTTTTTCAAGGAACACCTTGATATCTCCGTGTTTGAATCTGTACTATATAGCTTTTTCGGTATCTAAAAGATGCCTTAAGTAAAAGTCTAAAGGTATGCTATGATATATACCTAAATCAACAAATTGAATAATTATATTAATCGGAATAGAACTAAGGTATAAATTGTTCTCATCATAAACTCAAAATGCCCAACAAAAAGCTAAGATTATGAATTGAAAAAGGTAAATATATAACAATTTTGCTTTAACTTTTAATTTGAATATTTATTTCTTATTTTTTAACGCGAAATTTATTTTACTCTGTATTTAAAATACTACGAAAACGTTCGATTTGTATGATAAATGGTTGTTTTTTAAATAGTTTAATATAGTGTCTAAAAGTATGCAGTAAAAAGGATTGTATATAATATATCATTACATACTTTTGGGCTGCTTCTGAAAATTTTATTTATTTGTAATTCTAATGCAATTTTTCATATGAAAACCAAATAGTTCAAAGGCTTGCCTAGTGAAGACATATTTTATTCTATTTTTATTTTTATTTTTATTTTTGTTTTTTTTTAATTTTTATTAAATTCCCTTCCTGGAGTGACAAACTCAAAGCTAAAATGAACGCACCCACGTTGGAAGGTAAGTGGCAACGGAATTTCAACGAGCACAGCCCAATCTCTTAATGATTTTAATTAACAAAGTTTACCCACTTCACATGCGCACGAATTTGACCAGCTTGCGGCTGCTCTTCCGGAGCAGCACCTTGCCCAGCGGCTGGCCAAAGCCCTCAAACTGCTGATAGACATGCAGCCCCCGCACCACCGTCGCATGGACCACACCCCGTAGCCGGCGGCCCGCGTACGGTGTGGCCTTGGTGGCGGTAAAAAGCTGCTCCGGACCGGCAGTGAACTCCTCCTCCGGACACCACACACAAAAGTCCGCGTCGAAGCCCTCGGCGATGCGGCCTTTAAAGGTGGACAGGCCGCACAGCTGAGCGGGTTCCAGGCACATCAAGCGATGGATATCGGCGATACTTAGTGGTGATCCTGGAAAAAAAAACCAAGATAAAAATATAAGTCTAAATAAATATCTAACAATAAAGAAAATAGAGTTTCTAAGCATTTTAAGCGGCAATTTATTTTATTCTGTATTTAAATTACTACGAAAACGTTCGATTTGTATGATAAATAATTGTAAATAAACTAGTTTAATAGAGTGTCTAAAAGTATGCAATAAAAATGATTGTAAATAATATATCATTACATACTTTTGGGCAGCTTCTTAAATTTGTATTCTTCTGTATGTCTAATGTCATTTTTCATATGAAAACCAAATAATTGTGAATTCGAAGGCTTGCCCAGTGAAGAATACAAGCAAATAGTCCAAGGCTTTGGAGTTTTGAAAAGCATTAATATATATTTACTTCGAAGGAGACTTTAAACCTACAAATAACTATTTTTGAGTTCTGAAAAACACCCATCACATGTGTGTTATCCTTCAGTTCCGATTACGTCGTCAATTAGGGATGTGGGATTCCAATTAAAATACGATAAACAAGCCTTGACGCACTTACCAATAACTGTGCATTATAAATAGCTCCCCCCCTTCCCTATAACTTTTCCGGGAATGCATTGGAAAACACTCTTAGCGAGTGGGAGGATGTCCCCACATGGCCTTTCGTTATTCCCGGAAGAGCAAATCCTACAGAACCTTGTGTCACATGAAAGTTTTAGCTCCTCTGTCCTTATAAACGAATAAACGAATACTAATGAGATGTGTTCCAGGAGCTTACCTCGCTGGTTCCCTGCCGTCCAGACGACGGGCAAGCTGAGCTGCAGAGAATTGATGCCTGGCCAGGCTTTTAGGAAGTCACCACGCCCCCGACCACAAGTGAGGGCACGTGCTCCGGGCGTTGCTGGTGAATGATCGCTGCCAATCATCCGTATAGCACCGCCCATTCTCAATGCCTGCCACAATCGTTCCTGGTTGTCCTGCTCTCGAATTGGTGGCCATGTCTTGTACTCTGTCCCGCACTCGGGCACCTCCTCGGCGGCCAGAGCCAGGTAATGGGGACATGTCTCTATTGTCAGCTGGCCACCTTGCTGGCGGCACTCCTCCTCCAGGGGCAGACACTTGGCGCTGCTCAGATTGAGGACATGGATGCGTCGTTTCGGGTGTCGCCTGGCCAGGCGGCAGAGCAACTGCATTGCTGTCACCTCCATGGCATGCGGTCGGGTGGCCAAAAAGGTGGCGTACTTCCGTGAGAGAGCCGCATGGCTCTCCGATGGCTGCTGAACCTCTGTTGGCAACGGCAGTTCGGCATGAACCTAACCAAAAAAATTAATGTTATTTTCGATATGTTATTCTATAAATTATTATATAAAAATCTTACTGCTATTACGGCTTCTCCCTCATCGTGTTCCTGGGCCAATCGCAGGAGGGCCTCCTCCAGTTGGGCCTCATTTACGGCGGGAAATTCATCAGGCGCGACAGGCGACGCAGTGCCACAGAGTGTGCATTGTAGACCGATGACACCGGCGGCCAGCAGGGGCAACAATTGATCTCCATTGCTGGGTATAAGGCCGCCCCAGAAACCCACATCCACATAGATTTTACCCCGGGCCGTTGCCGTTTTGGCCTTCAAACCCGTCACACTCACCGTCGGGGGAATGGCATTGGTGGGTCGATCTATGATGGTGGTGAAGCCACCGGCAGCTGCCGCCTTGGTGGCCGTTGCGAAACCCTCCCAATCCTTACGGCCCGGCTCGTTAATATGGACATTGGGATCAATGAGGCCCGGCATTAGGACCAAGTCTCCAAAGTCATACACAGCCTCAGATTCGGTGCTGTACAGATAGGTGTTGACCTCCTGCGGTGATCGCAGTACTGAAAATTGGGATATTGGTGTAAAAACTTGATTTTTAAAGTAGGAAAATGATTACTTACCCCGACGTATGATGCCCTCGGTGTCCACAATAATCCCGCCGTGAATCAGGACATCGTCAGGGCTGCTGTCATCGCCCAGAAAAATACGCCGGCTGAGGAACAACAGATCCATTATGGCAGCGGTTGTCTACTGAGAGTCTACAAATTTCAAGTGTCTTTTTTTTTGTTCAGAGAAACTAAATAATATTCTATTTTTGTAGATTTAGAGAGGGCTTTCGGCGTGTTCTTTTCTCTCCGCTCATTGTTTTTTGTTTTATTTGTTTATTAATAAACAGCTAAAACTACACTTTTTTTTTTGCAGATATGGCATCTCTGTTAATATTCATGAATTTATTCAAGAATTCACATTAGCATAAATTTACGTATTCTTGAATAAATTCATTAATTCAAGAATTCACGTTTTCACAAATTTATGTATTTAAGAATCATTGTTTAATATTAAAAAGTATAGTTATTTATTTAAAAGTTCATATTCAAAAATCCAGAATTCAAAGTTATTCAAGAAATTACGTAATCAAGTTTTATTTTTTAAATATTCCAGAATTAATGAATTAAAAAATATGTAAGTAAGCAATAAATTTTCAATATTTCAATATTTATATCCAAATATTCTTGAATTCATGAATATTCAAGAATTCATGTATTCATGTATTCAAGAATTTATGTATTTCAGAATTTAAGTATTTCAGAATTTATGTATTTATGAATTTATGTATTCAAGAATTTAATAATTAATATTTAAGAATTCACTTATTTAGGACTTTAAGAATTCCATTTTTATAACTTAAGAAGAATGTATTCAATTCATGTATTCAAGAATTAATGCTCAAAATTCAAGATTTTATGAATTCCAGAATTCATGTTCTATATAAAGCAGAATTCATTAATTAAAAAAAACTCACATATTCAATCCATGTTACACATTCAAGAGTTTACTTCTTGTAGAACTCACTTCATGAAAAATTCAATTATTTAAGTATTCATATTTGATTCATGAATTTTGACTTTCTCGCCCTCGATCCCTGATCCTGTACGGATCGAAGTGCTAAAATATAAATATGTACATACATATATTTCTCGCCTGTTGAGTAATTGAATTTGCCGTGAAACTTTGGCATCGCTGGCTCATCAGGGAAAATAGAGAAAAGAAAAACAAAAGTGGGAAAAACTTTGTTGACCCACAGCGCAAAAGGCCAAAATCTGCTTAATGAAAATCTCCGGCTCCCCTCAGCATGTGTGCGTGTGCTTGTTGGTTTCTATTTTTTTTTTTTTTTGGGGGGAGGTGGGACTCAACTTTATTAAAGTGCTGGACGGGTCGGTCGTCTCGCCTGGCTTTTCCCTCCCCCCCCCTTTTCTCGATGCCCGTAAGTTGCTGGGATTTATTTTTTGTTTGTGGCGCCACCCAGCGGAAGCTTAGCAAACCGAAAAAATGAGGCGCCCGTACGGTGGAGAGACAACAAGTGCTGGCTGTTTTTGGGGAAAGAGGAAGTGGGTGGTGACAAGACAAAGGCGCAGGCGAAAGCGCAAAACGAAAGTGAAAACAAAAGCGAAAAAGCAACGGGACCCAAACCCAAAAACAAACTGAAACCGAAACCAATAACGAGGCGCAACGACACGCATACATACACACCGGCCCCCCACATATGTGTGTGTGTGTGTGTGTGTGTGTGTGTGAGGGTGGACGAGCGGGTGCGAAGGACATAAGAAGAGAGTGCGAGCGGAGAAACGAATGCAGGCGGACGAGTGCCGAGTGCCGAAAAGTTCCACTTGTTGTTGCTGCTGCACTACGAGAAATAGTCGAGTGCCTTTCACTGGTATGATCGTTGAAATTTACAATAATACATATTTTAATACCTTTATATTAATATGTTCACATCATGGAGCATAGTGGCAAAATTCGATATAGATTTTGGAAATTGGTTTTGTTTTTGCTAATTTATCAACATAGAATTTTCTCAATATGTCTTAGATATCGTTTTATTTATTAAAAATTTACTACGATTTTAATTTCATATTTATTTGTATACATTTTATATACTTTATATATTTTATATTTTATTTATTTTACATATTTTATATATAAATGTTGAATGTTGAATTTTTAATTATTATTTACCCAACATTAGCTATATATTATAACATTAGGGATATATATAAAGGATAACTTAAATATTGTACATATGATATATCATAAAAAATATGTTAAGGTTGGATATATCAATATTTTTTATTCTAAAATAAGGTTTAACGTTATAGGATATTATTGACAACAAGAAAGAAAACTAACTTCTGGAAGTTAAAATTTTTATACTCTTACAATTGGCAATTGGAATCTGAAATGAATTATTATAAAGTTACAAATTCATAAATTTCTAAACAAAAAGCTCTTCTGGGATGGTTTTTATTAACAAGGTTAATAAATCATCATATTTAAATTTAAGATTTATTTTTTTTTTGTTTATATTTTTTATAACTTTTATGAAGTAAATTTTTGAAAAATAATATTTATGCTTCTAGCTGATATGGCTAGATAGACTAGGATTATAATGCAGAAAATGAATATATGTACATACATATCCAATATATAGGGTCGGGAGGGACTCTTTCAGTTACATTAATAATTATTAAAATAATGTACTTTTCACCAAATATTCCTAACAAAAAAAGTAGATTAGGGCTCTACATTACAAATAAAGATGTATGTTTTTAATATGGGTACAGTAACGCTTTAAAGATATATTTTGTCATCCCTAAACTACCATATTATTTCTTTTGAGAGACTTTAGCGATAGTAAATTTTAATGGCAATAATTTATGGTATAACATAAACCTAAGATTTCAATATATCTATATACATATTTTATTTATAGTTAACATTTTAATTACAGCTTATATTAATACAGAATTCGATTTTTTTTATTATATTTATTTGAATTATTTTCATTTACTTACATTATTAATTTATTTGCGTAATTATGCAATAATTATGAAACCTATGTATAAAAATATACATAAATGTATGTATTTCTCGTAATTCAAAACCTTAAACTATAAAATATAAAAAATAAAAAATAAATAAAAAACTAGAAAATATTTAAAATGTAATCCATTCTACTAAATCGTATTGTTTTTTTTTTTTAATTAAAATATCCGTCGAACCTTTAATTGTTCACAGTGTAGCAGTGTTGCTGCTGCTGCTGTTGCTGCTGCGTCTGCCACTGCTGGCAGATACACACACGCACACACTTAACACGCATACAACCAGAGCGTTGATGAGGCTGCAGCGTTCCTGCCGCCAGGACCTCCATCCTGCTCGCCGTTATCCTGGTGCCGAGTTCGAGACGATGTCCTGCGGGGAACTCGTCGTGCTCGTGTCCTGTCGGCTGTTGCTGCTGCTGTTGCTGTTGCTGCTGTTGCTGCTGTTCGGCACCGAGACTCGCATTCATTCCTGTGCTCATCGTCGTCGCTGCTGGCCGCACATCCTCGGATCGAGTCGAGTAGAGTCGAGTCCGAGTCGAGTTGAGTTGAGTTGAGCTGAGTTGAGTCCTCGTCCTTAGCCTCTGCGAGCCAGGATTCACTGCTCTTTGGGCAGCAACGCGACAACAAGTTGAGCTCGGCTCTAACAACCAGTGACCACCGAGCATCACGATTCCCAGCAACCGATAATCCGTCGCAATTTTTTTTTTTCAAAAAATTAACAAAAACCGAACCGATAAACTCCGTTTTCGATAAACTCAATTACAAGTCAATCGAAATAATCGAACAAATCGCACGAAACCCCAAAAGCAAACAGCCAAATATTTGATGGTAAATCGAAAGTGTTTATCCCTCCCATAAAAAATATAAAAAAAAATAAAATAAAAACAAAACAGCACATTTAGGCAATTTGTTTGTTTGTCAGCCACTTTGTTTGTTTGTTTGTTTCTTGTCTCTGTTTTGTTTGCCGTTTTAAAACTCCATAAAAGTGAGCGTAAAAAGCTGCTGATAAAAGTTGTTGCCTGTTTTTCCTTTTTTTTGATGGTGCATATTAAAATCGTGTAAAAGTCATGTAGCCAGCTTACTTTGTTTTATTTATTTATTTCTGTTTTTTTTTGTGCATAAATTAATGCGCCAAGTGAGAAAAACAAAGAAAACAAAGTCCTGTTAAATCATAAATTCGATTTGCAGCGAGCCAGGGAGAAGGATTTGTCAGTTTTGTTTGAATTTTATTGACGGTTGTTTTGTTCTCGCTTCTTCGATAATTGAAAAAAATATATATATAAGACCCCACAATACTGATTGATTCCATTGTTGAGGAATGACTATATATAATCGAGTTTGGGGACAACATAAAGCCAGAATATTAAGCAGCCACAAATAAAAAAAAAACATATAAAGAAAATACCAGACAAATAATTGCGAGATTAATAATCAGTTTCAGTTTTTCAATATTTTTGCCTTATTTTTTTGGGGTATTGATGAAGGAAATTTGAATAAATTAAGAAAACAATAAGCGCGGTGCTAAAAATCAAAAGTCCTGGCCTAATTGAGAGCATTTTCGTGAGTTTTCCTACCTCCAATGCAGACTTTTTCCCCAAATTCTATTCGATTCGATTCGGCGGAATTAATTGCCACTGAAACGTATACACTTTTTTTTTCGTTCTTTTTTTTCCGGTGCCCCAGCGCAAAGCAAAACAAAAGCGAAGCACAAAATAAATAAAAAATAAATAAAACGTAAAACTCAGCAAGAAAGCAATAAAACAGAGGCGGACACACGTCCAAGAAAATCCAATCCAAAGAAAACGCAGGACGCAGGAACGTCGAAGTGGAAGTGAAAGCCAAAGTGTCAAGTAAGCAAACATTTAATTTTGATTTATTATTAATTTCCTCACGCACACACACCACACACATATATATATAAAGATATATCCTTATGTAAGCGTAAAAAGGTGGAAAGCAACAGATAGCTCCCCCCCCGACTTAATGCTGGTTATTATTTTTCACCACCTGCAGCTATGGCATAAATAATGCAAAAAGGCAACGGCGAGCGGGCAAATTATTGT
Source organism: Drosophila truncata (assembly GCA_008042515.1). Taxonomy (NCBI): domain Eukaryota; kingdom Metazoa; phylum Arthropoda; class Insecta; order Diptera; family Drosophilidae; genus Drosophila; species Drosophila truncata. Next base: position 246,940 of record VNJQ01004440.1, read on the forward strand.
AATTACTATTTTCCATTAGCGGCGAATTTTCGGCATTTTCCGAGCCAAGCCAGGCCAAAGAGAAAAACAAAAAAAAAAAAGAAAAAGGTATAAAGACAAAAAAGGGCAGACGACGGACGGCGGACGGCTGACGAAATGAAAATGAAAATGAAAGTGGCGCAAAGTTGTGAAATACGTGCGTTTATTTGCGTAAAAACTTGCACTGTTTTTCCTGCCGCTTTTTCCAAACCTCCTCCTCCTCCTCCTTCTCCGCTTTCCCTTCGAACTCAATTTTTTGTTCTTTGTTTTCCCCCCCAAGTCATAAAAGGCATCGCGCACTGGGGATTTAGTTGGCAAAAGATAAAGGCAGCGGCGGGACGATACGGGGACATGCCCGCATCCTTCCAGCGCTCCAGCAGCGGCATCCTTGTGTGCGGCTTAAATTTGGTTCCTAGAAAAAGTTTTAATCCAGCTTTCGTATCTATCTCCCTCTCTATCGCGCGTGCCGCTCTTCGTTCTTCGTTCTTCACTCTTCACTCTCCATTTTCCATTTTGCTTTTCCGGGGTCGCTTGGCACTACGCTTCACAAAATGGCGATCTTGGAAGATCTTCGTCTTCGTCTGGAAGATCGTCTTCTGAGAGAGAAAAACCAAAGGGAAATGGAAAAAGAAACTAAAATGAAGAGAGAGAGAGAGGAAAAAACTCCAATTTTAGTTCCTAAAAGTATGCTACATTCTAGACGGTTTTCTTTTCATGATGAAATTCAGGAGGCAAAAAATAGAGAATATTTTTTGGAATACATTTAGTATAGGCATATTTTTTAATATTTTTTATTATAAATAAAGTTTTTATTATATGATCAAAGGATTCAGCTCTAAAAAGATGATCAATTTTAGAATAACATTCCACAGGCTTTTGAAATCTTAATAGCAAATAAGCTAAATGAGAATTTAAGACAACTTTAACTTGTAGATATAAATTATATTCGTATTATTAAATATTAGATATAACTTATATTTGTATTATTTAAATTATAAATTATATTATTATTTATTTATTAGTTTGTTGGAATGGTTTAAAGTTAAATTGAAAGTTAATTGCGATTTATGGGGTTTTCTAAAGCATGTCAAGAATTGTAGCATTCTTTTCAGCAGGGACTTAAATTATTTCTTGTTTATTACAAAAATTAAATTGAAATAAACTGAATCTTCCTACTGATTTAATGCTTATCTAAAGTAACATAATGATACTTGTTAAAAGAAAGTGTAATTTTATATTGGCACAAAGACAAATAAATTAGTAAGAAATATTTATGAATTTCGAAGGGCTTTGACTCTGAAATATTTGTTTGCCAAATGTATGAAATCTGAAAACATGTAAAAAGACTTTAAGTATAAATAATATACTTTTTTTTTTGCTTAAAACCTAGGGTATCTTCAAAATCGATGCCCTTAGCTGCTGCAGAGTTAAGCGAGTCTTTTACTTGCCGCCATTCATTGGACTGTTGCTTTTTTTTCTGCTTTTGGGTTGCTCGAATTGTTGCTTTGTTTTATGTTTATTTTTATATGACCGTTTGCCTTTGTTGCCCCGCCCCCAAAGGCCCAGCATTTCTGCTGCTGCCGCCTTTCTTTTAATGATGTTCGCTTGAGCCCAAGGCTTTAATTGTATTGATTAAATGCTTAATTGTGTTGCCAGGCAATGCTCGAGACAAAGCCAAAGCCAAGCCAGGGCTCAGGCCCAAGATGCTGGCAAAAAAAAAAAAAAAACGAAAAAACAGCAACAAAAAAAAAACGAAAAAACGGGGAAAAACGCATTTAATTGTTATTAACAAGCGCACATTAATTACAATGATTAAAACCGGACAGAGCGGACGGAGATAAGGCGAAGGCGCCGCCCGAATCCCTTCCTTCGCTCATCCCGTCCCTGGCATTCTCTATAATTAGTTGGCTCAGACGCTCAGCTGTTTAATTAAAACTAATAGAGTTCCTAGTCCCCACCCTCCCGCCTCTCTCTCCCTCTCTCTCTCTCTCTCTCTCTTTCTCCGCCTCCGGCTTAGTCTTGGTCTTGTTCTTGGCCTGACAATCCAAACCAATCCAATCTGAGTTGAGGACAATCCGAACGTGAAACAATTAACGTGCAGGACCAACAAGGACGCCGCCCAGATGACAATGACAATGCCAATCCAAGAACAATGCCAAGGCGATAGCAGCCAGCAAAGTACCAGCAACACCAACAAAAACACCAACAAAAACAGCAACACCAACAGCAACACCAACAGCAACACCAACAAAAACACCAACAAAAACACCAACAAAAACACCAACAAAAACACTAACAAAAACACCAACAACAACACCAACAACAACACCAACAACAACAACAATAAAATCACCAACAAAAACACCAACAACAACACCAACAACAACACCAACAACAACACCAACATGAACAGCAACACCAACACCAACAGCAAAACCAGGAACCACCACCACTACACTACCAAGAGCAACTAATGCAAACAATGCCAAACAACAACAGACAAAACAACAACCAAACTGTAGAGGAAGGCCATGGAATCGAAAGACAAGGAAGCAGTGCCTTGAATACCCTTGAAGGCATATCATTTCGATGCGTTGCAAGATTCCATTACAACTGCTCCATTCAACTATCTGGAGAATTGAAAACAACGAAAAGTATGTTGAATAGATTCCTGAAATGCCTTAGTTAACTTGAGACAAGGCAAGGAATACCCTAGTTTCCCTAGATTTCCCTTTATACTTGATGTGATTTTTTTTTTTTTTGGTTGAGATATGGAAATCCTTCGAGTTGACAGACTCGGTTTCAGCACACATCGAAAGCCACTTGGAGCGTTTTTTTTTCTTATATATTTTTTACAATTCAAAATGTTTGCAAAGCAGTGGCCGACCTCCATCGTCACTTGTCAGGGCTGACTTACCCTTTTTGCTCAGATAAGCGTGAAATACGAGAAATATATATATAATACAATATATATTCAATATATAAATTCTCTTAAAAAAACCCTTAAAGCTTAAAGGGTACTTGCTTTGAGGTGCTAATTGCTTTTGTGGAACTATTATGCCTACTTTATGAGGATTCCAGGGTAGCAATGGTAAGGTATAAACAGATGCGTTCGCTGCTTGGACCAAGATTTGCCGACAGATAGATATTTATGGACTGCCACAGCCGCCCAATCCCAATCTCCTCCGCCCCCACCAGTTTCCTTCTCAGCTTCTCAGTCTCCTCTGTGGCCGGGTGTGAACCGTCTGTCTGTGGTCTGCGCAGTTGGACAAGGTGTCCTGTCTGGCTAAAGAAAGGTGGCAAAGGATTCTGTCCTCACTCTCTCTCTCTCTCTCTCTCTCTCTATCTCTATCTCTATCTCTATCTCTCTTGTGCTGTCTGGGCCAGGCCAGGCTGTCTTAGTTGCTGTATTTTGGCTTTAACGTAATTAGGCTTTAACTTTGGTCGCTGAGCGCATTAGCGTTAAGTAAATTTCCCGGCATTTATAATGGCGACCAAATGGAAATGGAAATGGAATGGAAGTTTCCCCCACAACTGAAGAGGGTTCTTCTGCGGCCTTCGAAGGTTGAAGAGAAGTCCTCTTAATTGTTGTGCCCCGAATTTGGCCGGTAATTGTCATGTCATGCGGATGTGTAAGCGTGATGATGAAAAATAATGCGAGGAGATAAAAACAAAAAACGACTTAATCGGGGTAAAGGACCAACCGACCTGACGGTTGATTCGGTTATATTGTACGATAATTTCTTTTTATTTAAGCGGGATTTTGAGGGAGAAATTTGAGTTGGAATTTTTAATATTTTACTTATGACTTTCCTGTTATATATAGTGTTACCTCAACTTAAGATTAAGAGCTATTTAAATAAATAAATCTTGCTTAAAAATATTTTTTTTAATATCAGATTCAGGAATTCTACTAAAAAATGTTACTAAAACTATGCCATAAAATATATAAGTTAGTTTATATTCCCTTTAAGGTTAATACTTAAAAGTTATGTAAATAATTAAGAAACTTAATGTAACTTTAAAAATATTTATAAATTTATAGAAGAAATTACCAGGATCTAGGAATTCTTTTTTAAACGGTGTCTAAAAGTATGCATTTGAAATATTTGAGTTAGTTAATTCACCTTAATATTAATATTAAAAATGTATAAAACTAATTAAGAAACAAAATCTTTGTTTAAAATATAATTTATACCAGAAATTACTAGGTTTTTTTAAATTCTTTTTAAAAATGTGTCTAAAATGGTGTAATAAAATATTTGAGTTAGCTTATTTAGCTTACGGTGGAATGATTAAAAGATATTTAAATATTTAAGAAATAGAAATAGCTAAAATTACTAGAAGTTTATAGTTTATAGGTTTTTATAAAACCTATCTCAAACTCCATAAAAACATTGATTTTTGTAGCATACTTCTTAACATCTTCCTAAATAATGTGAAAAGACTTTCCTAAAAGTTTTAGCCTCTTAACTTGAAACCCTTTTTAAACTTTTGTTTCTATTGCATGAAATTATTCCCATAAACCCGGTAATATCTCTCATATCATTCCTTCACACATTGAAAGGTTAAGATAAATTGGCCAGAACATTTACCTATAAGAAGGCTGACACGAATTGAGAATGAAATGTGTACAAATGTGGTTCCCTTTGATGCCGAGTCACGGAGGTTTCCCCTGATGGACCCAAAAACAAGGACCATGGATTACGAAAACCGGAACATGGAACATGGTGCCTAGAACCTAGAACCTAGAACTATGAAGCGTTGCTGCAATGCACAAAGCTGCCGCAAAATCTCATTACGTTACGTATAACGTGACGGGAGACGACGGGCCGAACAGCAGCTACGTGTTTTGCGTGTGTGTGTGTGTGTGTGTTTTCTTTTTGGGAGGAGTCCTTTTTTCGTAGGACTCCCCCCGTTCGCTCGGTGGCATGCGTGTGCGTTCAGATTGCTGAGCTCATCAAAATTTGTAGCCAAGAGTTGTCCTGGTTTTGCCTCCTTCTCGCCTCTTTTTTTTTTTTTTTTTGGGATGGCAGGAACCCAAAGCCAATAAGCTCGTATTAAAGTTGGCAGCAGAGACAGAGAGACACAGAGAGAGTGAGGGGAAAGCGAATGTCTTTGTCTTCTCTCGGGGAGTCAAGAAAAAATTTGTTAAATTTCATGCGATTTCCTGCGTGGCACTGGCACATCCTGCAGCTTTGTGGACTATTAACTGTTCGCATCAAATTGAAAACCATAAAAGAGGGGCGGCTAACGGAGGTGGGGCGGGGCTATGGTGGTGGCTGACATTATTAATATGTTGCAATTATTTGTGCATGCGAGTTGGGTAGCTGGATCCTGGATCCTGGATCCTGGCTTCTGGCTCCTGGCTGTTGCCCTGGCAGGTGGCGCATAAAAATTGCACATAAATGGTGAAATGCGTATAAAATGAAAGCCATTGGGGGAAAGCCCGGAAAGTGCCTCAAACAGACAACTGAAAACATTCTCGTGTCTATCAAGCGGGGCTATATACACACTTGACGATGGAACCGAAGGTCAAAACATCCTTTTTAATATATAATAGCATTTTTGTTAATGGGATGAAATCATGTTTTCGAAGGGAAATATTATTTACAAACAGACTTTCGGTGTAGGATCTGGCAAAAGTGGCTTTTATCGAGCAGAAATAAGCGAATGTATTAATGGAAAATGTAACAAAATTATCGAAATAAAATATTGAATTCGAATCTGAATGAAATATCGAAAATTAAATAATATTTATCGAAATTAGTTATATGATATGTCGATCATTACGCTGCAGATTGCAGAAAATATCGATGCTGTGTATCTATTTGACGCAGAGTCGATATACAAATCGATATTTCGACAATAAATTACTATTCTTTACGATGTATCGGATAATATTAATAATATAATAGTAATAAGAAACAAAAGACATTTTTTTAATACAAAAGCTTTATAAACCATTCGTTAATATTTTAGTTTTAATGTGAAACGTAATGTAATAATTCTATAGTTTCTAGAATTTACTAAATTTTTAATATGATATTGAGAACAGTATTTTTTCGATATATTTTTCAAGAATTTGTACCTTGATATCTATCCCTTATCATCTACTTTTAGATTATTTTTCAGCTTTATTGTGTGCATACGAAACGATTTGTATTCGATATAAAAAGATTATGCAGCCTATAAGTTAGCATATAAATAATATAAATATATAAATAATATAATAATATAATATAATATAAAATAAATATAAATAATATAATATAAATATATTAATACTCTTAAATTAAAATGGAATTAATTTATTTATTGGTTATTTCTGTAAATTCGGATGTGTGAAATTTACAGAGCAAAGCATATAGAAAAATATTATCCATACGCAGTGTGGACCTGATTAATATAAATGATAACCTCTAACTAAATAAGCTATTGTAGTAATTCTCACTCAATGATTTCCATAAATTAAAATTGTTGAAGCACTAAAACAAAGGCGGTTGTAAAGGCATACATATATCACTCGCTCGAGATCATTTCAAGTGAAGCATTTGTTATGTTTTCCCTTGGCTTCCCTGCCATGCTTTTGCTTTTCTTAGACGAGGTGCCGCCGCATTAAAGGAACGCGTTAAGCGAAGGCGCACACACACACAGCCGCGTCGTGTGTGTTACATGCACATTAGCACACAGTTGGCAGCCATCTGCGTCGCCCCTTTCTGAGGACATTTCCATGCCACCTCCCCCCCCCCACCAACTCATTTCCATGCCATTCCGACTTGTTGCGCGCTCTTTTCAGCTTGCCTTCCATCGTCCTTTTCGTCCTCCAAGCCGTATATCCTTCTGGTTCCTTTTCCTTTTCCTTGCAGACATCGAGACGCCGTTGCCGTGCACACGCAGAAAAAAAAGGAAGGCACTCGAGGAATGTCAAGGGGTCACGGGGAGGTGGCTTGCTGCAATGATTTTTTTTTTGTCGCGCTCTAATTACACAGGACATACTAACAGGACATACAGGACACCCGGCTAATGGACCGAGGCACATGTTTTAAAACTATTTACGGCCAGTTAAGGCTGCCTAATCGCCCGACACACTCGTTGCTTTAATCCCGAGAACCACAATCCAGCCAGCGATATAGAGACTCGAATATGTGATACCTAATTAATTTAGGACAACGGTGTTTACATCTACTAACTGTCAGTTAAACTTAACTACTGGTTAAATAGATGTTGGTTTTTAATCTGTGGAACATTGTGTGTGAATTAACTTATTTGATATAACTTCAGACACCTTATCTTATGATTCAATAATAATATTAGAATGTCTAGTTAAAGTGCCGGTTGCCTAACTGTCAGGCAAAGTTAGAGGTTAGTTAAACATATCATTAATTTGATATATTTAATTAGGGTTTTGTTATGTATATAATTATAAATACAGATAACATTGATTTTAACTAAAGAATATTATACGTCAATGTCCTGTTAAAGTGCCAGTTACCCAACTGCAAGTTAAATTGATTGTTAGTGAAATCTCACATATATTAGCAAACATTTAATTTATGAATCTAAAAGGTATAATTTTAGATAATTTAAAAATATATTATAATGTTTCGTTAAAGTGCAACTTACCGAACTGTCAGCTATCGTTAAAGGCTAGTTAAACTGACCGTTAGTGCAGTTTGGTTAACTCAAGAGTTAATAAGTGTCTCCTTTTAATTTTTATGATTTTAATTTAACTGTCAGTCAAAGTTAATAAATAAGTTAGGCTGCTTATAAATAAAATATCCACTAAAACTGACCGTTAGTGCCGTATTTCACAATTCTTTGAAGGTTAACTGAAGAGTAAAACAGTTTAAACTGTCGGTTAAATTTAACGAATTGCCAGGCTACTTATAATTACAATATCCAATTTAACTGTGGATTAAACAACAAATTCGAGCATCATTATTTATACAAAATTCGTTGACCGTTAAATATGGTATATAATTTATTTATGATCAACATCTGTTATTGTTACTATTTCAATTCGTTGGCTTTCGGCCTAAATATTAACTTTGTTCGTTGTGTAGGGGGGGCTTAGATGAACTTTTGTTAAATTTTTAATGCGTTTTACAAACTGCATACGAAATTACTTTGGCAGTAGTTTTGCCCATCACCGCCGGCAAGGCAAGGCAAGGCAAGGCAAGGATAATAATTGCCCAACCGCCAGACCAACTGCTCGACCGCCTTTCGTTTAATTTGAGCCAGAATTTGACAGTTATTGGACAGCTGAGCTGGGGCCAGGCATGAAGGACGAAAGGAAGTTGGTTGGTTGGTTGCTAAATGGGAAACTGCACTCGACGGGGAAAAGGAAAACCGCTGTGACCTTGACACACACAGACACACACACACCCGCTGGATGGGGTGCCTGCGTTAATCCGATACTCGTGCAATTACAACATTCCACATGTGGCAGTCGTCGTCAGTGTCACCGTCCATTTGGGCAATCCATCAAAAATTCCTTTGTCTTTTGAGCAAGCCTCTTACCCCTTCTCCCCACCCTTTTTATTTGCCTTTCTTTTCCCCTTCTTTCGAGCAGTGTATCAACTCTCCGTCTGTCACAAAAAGAAAAAAAAAAATAAAGAAAAGTTTCACAAAAAAGTAAGGGAAATAAGGCACAAATGGTAGAGGCAGAAAAGTTGGCAAAGCAACAAGCTGCGATGGCGACGATGAGGGACTAACACACACACACACACACACACACACACTGACAAACTGTGGCATATCGTAATACCCGCCGCATCACTCATCCGCCCCTTTGGCCCTTGGCTGGCCCCGGCTTCAGTCTCTTTTGTGCGAGATTTTTTTACTTTTTTTTTTTTTTTGCTCGCTTCCTTGGACGGCAGCTGCCTGTTGCGCCTTTTGCGTGTTGCTTACTGTTGGTCCTGGCTCTGCTTGTGCTTCTCCTTTTGGTCTCCTGGTCTCGTTACCCCGCCTCCTTTCACCGCCTTGGCTTTCTCCAGCTCTTCTCCGCTCAATCAACAATGGGCATGCCAAAATGTCTCGTTCTGCCTTTTTAACAAGGCAACTGACGCCTGCCTTTCCCTCGAGTGCCCCCTCTTCTTTCCTTTCTTTATTCTTTCTTTCCTTTCCTTTCCTTTCCTTTCCCTTCCTATTCACTTTTTTTCTTGCTTTCTCCGACTGTGCGTTCCACACCTTTTTGTGTGTTTTACCCTCGAGCAGCGTTTTATCAAAAAGAAAAAAAATTAAATACGAGCAGAGGAGTGATGGGGAGGTGGGGAGCTCCTCCTCTCTGGAAAAAAAGTGTCTCTTTGCGTGCTCGTGTTTGCTGCTGTGGCAACAATTTATGAAATAACTTTGGCAATGTCGCTGCCTCATCACACACACACTCACACTGACACACACACACTCGCACGAGAGCACATAAACAGATACACAGGGCAATGAGAAATAGAAACTCGCGTAACAGATACACAAACTCAACCAAACTCAACTTAACTGTAACTGAGTGTGTAAGCAATACAAGCGCAACAAGGACGAGGAGAGTGAGAGGGAGAGCGAGAGAGAGAGAGAGTTGGAGTCGAGGAAGTCAGGAGCAAGCTTAAAAAGATTCTAAGAAGAAGCAAGTGAATGGAGGCTAAGCCCTGGCACAAGCCGAAGTCTGCTATACCCTTAGCCGGGAGACACAAGTTTCAATATAAACCTCACTTTGGGTACACATAACATTATTGTTTCAAAGTTCTTCACTTTCTTATCAGATCAATTATAAGCTCTATATCCTAATTAGTGATTTATAACAATAGTAAAAGTCCAAAAAATTCGGTCGAAAAAAGTCGGTCTTGATATTATATCGCAAAATATTGTTTGCTTTGATTAATCAAAATATTTAATGTTGAAAAAATTGTAATTTTAAAAGTTTAAAATAATCAATCAATAATCAATATTATCGGAAAAAATCAAAATCGGATAAAATTGTTTCAGATTCTATCGATAAACTATCGGCCCCGATATCAATTCCTAAATATTGTATGCTTTATTTAATCGAAATTTTTAATATCGAAAAAAACTAATCGATGCTATCATATCCATTGAAAAATATCATATTTAATCTTATTTAAATTCTTTTTCTGATTAATACAACATTCATGTCGAAAATACTCATGGCTTTGAAATCAAAAAATTAATATTATATGAATTACTTGGCTTGTAGATATCAAAACAGGAGCTAGTAAAATAAGGCAAATATTACAATCGATTATATTGATGTTATCGATAATATCAAAATTGTTGAAAGCAAGAATTTTTCATTTATTCCTTTTTTAATTGACTAATTTATTTTTTGTTAAATGGGTTTCATATATAGAAAAGAATATGAATTTACTTTGACTTCGCTTCAAAATATACGTGGCAACATTAAGATATTCATTTATATATCAAGGGTTTTATTAATATTGTATTAATATATCGATCTTGTGCTTGTAATCAATATAGTATTGATGTATCGATATTTTTTGTTATCCTTAATCGAAATACTATTTATCTATGCATCTTAAATATTTGAGATACTGTAGCTTGATCTGCTTGAATTTTTTAGAGTTGATTTGTTAGGATCAGGATCGTTTATATTATATATTACATTATAACCCCCGCAAGGGTATAATTTAAAGTGTAACGTCCCAATGTGGACGGAAATTGTGGCTCCAGGGGCGGGCGACGATTCTTTTCCGAGGGGCTATAGCCAGCAGGGTATTAGGTTTATCGAATCGAGGGAGGGGGAAGGGCGTGAGTAAGTGAGAGGGAATCCTGATGGAGAAGGAGCAGAAGCAGAAGCAGAAGCAGAAGCAGAAGCAGAAGCAGCGGCAGAGGCAGAGTCAGAGGCAGGAGATGCTGGCACAAGGAAACCTTCTCCATTATCACGATGCGACTTCAGGGGCGTTCCTACTTAAGTAACATTCCACGTTTCCTGGGGTACACTCACCCCTCCTGCCTCCTGCCTCCTGCCTCATCACCCCTTGCCCAACACGCCGCCTCGTGCCTGTCCTTTAAGTTCTGTTATCTGAAAAGTTTGCATACAACGCGCAGCGCAGAAAAAGATACAAGATATACAAGGTATATAGTGTGCGGGTACAATGGAATAGCAAAAAAGGACGCGGACAAGGACACGGGAAGGCGAAGGCGAAGGCGAACCAAATTCGATGCTATCAGCGAGGATTCGCTTTATGGCAAGTGAGTTTTTAAAACAAATCTTTTAAGAGATTGCCAGGCAGGAGGAGCATCATCATTATTAACATAGGGAAGTTGCCACGGCTCATTGAGCTGCCCGACCAAACATGGCGGCAATTAAGTGATATTGCCGAAAAGAAGCGCCTGATTATCCTTTGAAATACTAGTTTGATAGCTAAAAAGGATCTTAAGTTAATTGGAATTTAAATGGATTTTGGGATATACCTCACTTTTTAGTGAAGAAAACGAATTGGAAAGAGATTGATAAATTATATTGATCCATATATAATCTTTTGTCAAGGATTTTATGGTCTTAAAAACGAATTTACAATTAAAAATCTCAAGTAATAGTTATATTTATAAATATAAATGTTTATTAATATTTATATTTATAAATATAAAGGTACCTTTTAATGCAGATTTAACTTATTATTTCAAATTTAAAGAAGTTTTATTAGATTTCTAAGGACTTCCAAGGCCTAAGTCAGACTTTCCATCGATCTTCTCTTACAAAATCCTTCTTTCTTTATAGTTTTGCATAGCAAAAACACATTTCTGATATGAAATTATGTTTATAAATAGAACTCGTTGGTCTTTACAATTATACTTAAACGGACTGTAGCTCTGTAGCTTCTTTCCATTCAAGTTCAGGGCACCATTTCAAATTCAAATTCAAATTCACGCTCACCCTTCTGTAAGGGTTGGGAAAATGTGTCTTTGGCAGCTCTTCCTCTCCAGCAATCATCGAAATTTATAAGCAAAGTTCGGTAGCCGGGAAAGGGACAAGGACAAGGCCAGGGATAGGGCAAGGGAAAGGGAAAGGGAAAGGGAAAGGGACCAAGCAAATGGTAAAGGCAAATATTTTTGAAAAGTTTCCGCCGTGCCAGGCCAGGCTCCCCTAACCGTTCCCCCATTCCTAAAACTAAATCAACTCAAGAGGCGCCCGCGTCTCGCTGAATCCCAATGATGATGATGACGATGATGATGATGGCGGGTATGGTTTTTGGGTTAGCCTCCAAAGCTCTGTGGTTGCTTCATTATGCCCCCAGCGCCAGCTATGATGATGAAAAGGGACGATGAGGCGGCTGATGGAAATGCGGATCCTGATGCCGATGCTGATGCTGATGGTGGATGATGGAGTCGATGAGTCCCGCACTAAACTAAAATTCTTTGAGCAGATTTCTTTGGGGCGGCGGCGGCTTTGGTTTTTGTTGTTGGCTGTGCAATTATTTTAAGGGATCAATAAAACAAGTTTAAAAATAGCCTTAGCCTCGCAGGGGAGTCACAGGAGGAGAGCCGGAGGAGAGCCTGAGGAGCCTGAGAGAGCGAAAATCAGCAAAGAACGTAACGTAAAAAAAAAAAAAAAAAATGTTGCCAAACTTTAGGCCAACTTTGTTTACTCAATTAGTTTGTTGTTGGGGCTGCTTTTGTATGTTATTTGCTGGTTCGTTGAAGATGAACACCATGCCATTTTTTGTGTATTGTGTATTTTATTTTTTATTTTTAAAGGGGGGGGGGGGGGGGGGGCTGGAACCGCACTAATTGGCTTAGAGCGACAAGCGAAAATTAACTTTTTTTTTCTCGTTTTTTTTTCTCTTTTTTGAAGGCAAAAAGCAAAGAGCGAAAAACCGAAAAACGAAATAAAATGAAATACAATTTTCCATGGCCATCAGCTTGGGAAAGTTAATAAAAGGGGGCGGCGTTGGGCGAGTGAAATCGGTAAAATCAACAAAACACACGAAAGATAAACAGCCGCAGGACAGGCTGACAGGAGGAGCAGCAGGAGCAGCAGGAGCAGGAGCAGGTCCTGGTTAGCTAGGGTGGTTTGGTTAACAACAAAGACGAGCCCAGGCTCTGGCTTCTGCGGTGGCCAGCCTTACGCATTACCGGCCCCTTCCCTTTAGGCCCCAACCATTGTTAGTTAGGCTCCCTCCCCATCCATCCACAAGTGGCACTTCAACAGGCCGCCGTGGCTCCACTTCTGCCATCCCTCAAACCCTTGTTGGGTCTGTCAAATTTATGTTGGCTAAATTGCAATATCAATAAGCTGAAGAGGAGCGTAAGCAAGAAGGCTAAGAAGAGCTAAGAGCTCTGGGGCAACGACATGAAAAATTGCAAAAGAAGGTAAAAGAAATCGAATCGAGAAACCGATCTCAAAGATGCAAAGCATAAGGTTTTCTTGAAGGTTTTTAAATTATTTTCAGAGATTATAAGTACTTCCAACAGATTTTTAAATGAAATCAATAACATTTCTGACTTGTGAGGGAGTTTACACATTTTTCTTAACCGAAATTTGAAGCTTTCAACTTGTTTTTTGATGAGGAAAAAGTGTTTCTATACGATTTGTTAATTTTTCTTAACCGAAATTTGAAGCTTTCCACTTTCTAAGATTCTAAACATATTTTCTTGAAGGTTTCTAAATTATTTTCAGAGATTATCAGTACTTGCAACTGATTTTTAAATGAAATCAATAACATTTGTGACTTGTGAGGGAGTTTACATATTTTTCTTAACCGAAATTTGAAGCTTTCAACTTGTTTTTTGATGAGGAAAAAGTGTTTTTATACGATTTATTAATATTTCTTTACTGAAATTTGAAGCTTTCCACTTTCTAAGATTCTAAACATATCTTCTTAAAGGTTTTTAAATTATTTTCAGATATTATTAGAACTTCCAACTGATTTTTAAATGAAATCAATAACATTTGTGAGCTGTGAGGGAGTTTACATATTTTTCTTAACCGAAATTTGAAGCTTTCAACTTGTTTTTTGATGAGGAAAAAGTGTTTCTATACGATTTGTTAATTTTTCTTTACTGAAATTTGAAGCTTTCCACTTTCTAAGATTTTAAACAAATTTTCTTGAAGGTTTTTTAATTATTTTCAGAGATTATCAATACTTGCAACTGATTTTTAAATGAAACCAATAACATTTGTGACTTGTGAGGGAGTTTTAAATAAATTAAGAAAACTTTACTGAAATTTGAAGCTTTCAAAAGTGTTTCTATACGATTTGTTATTGTTGTTGTTAAACCTTTTTACATTCGGTCTCCGTTTTCATCGTTGGTTAAAAGTATCGATTGGCTTGAAGCTATTTTTGGTCCAGCATACAGGGCGTATGCGTGATATGTGTAAGCGGAGACCAAGAGAGGAATCAAGTCAAGAGAAAAGTTAGTGCAACTCCTTATTGGCACGGAAAGTTGACGACCTGAACGACGAGTCCCTGCAACAACTATCCATCAATATTTGAACAGGCATCTCCTCGCCCCCCTCTCAATTATGTGTCCTGCCTTCGAGTCACTTGAGCGAAGGAGCAAAAGGGGGAGAGAGCGCACTCTGTGCCATGTTTGCCTCTTGGCGCCCAACAAGTGGCTGTGGCTGTGGCTGTGGCTGGAATCTGTTGCAATCTGTTTGATGTTCATTGGGGAATATCTCCTGGCAAGTGCGCTGGCCAGTTAATAAGCTTAAACAGATTTTCATGTAATTATAAACCGGAGAAAATGGTGTAAATCGGTGCAGAGCGAGTCCTTGCCGCGTATTTGGGTCAAGGCCTTTTGGCAGGCAGCTGCAGCTGCGTTTTGTTCCACATTCGCTTTCCGTTCCCCCAACGCTTTTCCAGCCCAATGCCAAACATTAAATTGGCATCAAGATCAAGGCCAATGCCTACATGGGGTGTGTGTGTGTGTGTGCCAGCGGGAGTTGAAATGAAAGCTTAACAAGCGGAATTATAAGCATTTCGCTTTGGTCCTTGTCCCGCAGGACCCAATTTATTTGGAGGGCTTAGACCAGGGAGGGCTTATCTGCCGGAAAGCAGTCATCACCCGTCGTACATCGCTCTGCTCTCAGCACTCCGGCTCTCTATTCGCTATACACAGTCACAGCCACAGCCACACACACACACACCTGCTACACCCGCACACGAAAAACTTGGCTTAATGTTCGTTTAATGGCCAAGCGCGGCTCTTGGCTCGGTTAATTGTGCGATTTTTGGCCAGTTTATTTCGTCCAACGCTTTTTAATGTGGCCACGTTGCCGCGGCTTAAAGGCCGGTGGGGGGGAGGCAGCTGTGCTTTTATTGATGGCTTCAGGCCCTGGCTATGCTCTTCTGGCCACATGTAATGGCCGTGTTTTTGTGGGGCCCTTAAAAGTTATGCGTCTGTGCGGGCATCTCCTTGGAGGCATCCCCCAGTTACCCAGTCCCCCAGTTACCCAGTTTCCCAGTTTCCCAGTTCGCTCCCCAGTTCAACCCCCATTATCCCCGTCAGTTTGTCAATTTGTCAGGCTGTCAGCTGGCCCAGAAATGCTGCTGGTGTTTTTCGGCGTTACTCTGCAGGAGAAGAGCAGGTTAACCGAGAACTCTGATTAGAAGTTTCGTTACGCCAACTATTTCGATGGCCTGGGGGGAGGGCGATGGAAATTATGGAGGAGGAGGTGAAAACTGGTTCACCTTTTGGGGGAAATTAAGGGGAGAATGTGGCTACGTTTATGCCTCGAGTTAAGGAATTTAAGGAACAATTTAATGGTTCTTTAGGTATATAGATGAGTAATATATATATTTTGTGTTTGAATAAGAATACATATTTGTTAACTGTTATAGAGGATTTTTTGTGAGTAAGAAATATAATATAAAAAATATATTCTTAATAGAATTTTTTCATAAATATCTGTGTTTAGAAAAGAATGAAATGAAGTCTTGAATAGTTCGATTAAGAGTTAAATGCGACAAAGACATTACAATCAGTAAGATGAGTAACGACCATTTTGGTGGTACATTGTGACGTCATTATGTTACTACTGGCGCCCGAGGCAGGACTTTGGGCACCACTGCTCTAGGCAAAACACGTATAATTAAGCTGAGCTTAACTGACAAAGCAGTATTAATATTAATTTAATGCAATTATAATACAATTTAGTGTTTTTTTTTAACAAATTATATACATAGATCTCTTGTAATATATTATATTTAAGATTCTCTTATCAAAGAGAGAGTATTCTCTTTTCAAAATACTTTCCTCAAAGCAACTTATTGCTCTTGTCTTGGTTTTACTCCGATTTTCTCAGCTTAATGTGGCCATAATTTCCACTTAAGTCCTAAGAACTCATTGCCAGATGATCTTTGCTCCTCAATTAAGATATATATCTTACAATTTCGTTCATCTCCAGTGACTGATTAATTAAAAAAAAACTGTGGCCTGCTGTTTGTATATTTTCCATGCTTCTTATTTTCTTTTTCCTTTGCTAAAAGCCGTCAAAAGCGGCGACAGATGCTCAAGTTGCCACGGCAATCAAAGGCTCAGTTATTCAATTGGTTTAATGAAACGTTAATTGTGCGATTTTGACACGCTTCGCCACGCCCAACCGCCCACCAGCCCAGCCTCCAATTAGCATTCGATGCCAGAGGTTGCTCTCTAATCGCAATCATTTATCGATAAGTGCATAATTAACTATCAATAACTTTTCCCACACACACACACACACATATACAGTGTCCAGTTTCCCTCGCTCTCTTTATCTTTTACTTCCCCAAACCCTCCCATCTTTCGATTTACAGTTTTAGTCCTAATTCCAAAATCACTTAAAACCCTTTTCGTTTATACAAATGAAGTTAGAGGGAGGCAGCAATAGAGATAGAAAGAGAGAGAGAAAGCTATCTCTGTGTGTGTGTGTGTGTGCGTGTGCGCGTGTGTCTGAGTGAATTTTGCTTACATAATAGACACTTTATTACCATTAACTTAATTTACATTTTATACAAATGCGGCGCGCGAAAAGGGGTAAAGCGTGTGTGGAGAGCTTTTGTGGTATTTCCTCAGTGCCTGCTGCTGCTGCTGTTGCTGCTTCTGCTGTTTGTTGTTGTTGCTGGTCTGGTTTTGGCACACACAAACACAAACACGCACTCCCATTTTCGCGCATACAGTCACACTTACGTTACCTATACACACCCCCCAAAAAACAGAGGGAGGCAAAAAAAATGGAATTTTCTACACTGTGTGAAATACCCTGTACCAAAAAAAAATACATTAAAAATATGCAAAACTTTAAACTTTTAATTTTTTGCAGGCTTCTGACTAAAATTTTAATAGACAGCAAGGGTATAACAAAGCTTCTTAATTTAAACACCATAAAATAATATAACATTTAAGAAATTTTTCCATTAATTTATTCTTTAAAAAGATTTACAGGTATAAGAGTTATTGAGAATTTTCCAAGTTTTTTTGCTGTGTACATCCTAACTGTTCACAGTATCATCCGATATCAGAAAAATAGAATGCATTCGTTAAAGAATTAACTCACAAAGCGCTTTTATTTTTAAAATTTGTTTTTCAGATTTTAAAGAAAGTTTAAAGTCAAAACCCCCATTTTAACTAAAAAATTTAGTTATTTCGGTAAATAAAAATTATAATAAAATTCAAAATAAAAAGAAAAACGCAACGTGAGTATTTAAAGAATTAAGTTAAGAAGTTATGTACAAAATTTCAAAACTATCGGCCAAGTAGATTTTGAGTTATCGTGTAAACCGATTTTCAAAATGTCATTTTTCGGGAAAGCGCTTTAAAGTTTTTTAAGCGCATGCAGTGCACACCTTTCTTCAACTGTCCATAACTTCGTCAATTTGTATATGATTAATGTAAAACTTGTACACAACATTATTAACATATTGGGCATTTGTAATACAAAATATTAAATTCCTAAACCCCCCCTCCCCCCATTAGTAAAGTGTTATGACTTCTTGAATGCAAATTATTTAAATGTTAAATAAGGCTGAAAAGGGCTTTAAAAACTTTAAATTTTTTGTAATATTCGTTAAACATTAAGCTGAACTTCTATCGACACTAGCCGGAGATTTACAGGGTATCCCAATTGCAGTAATTCCATTCCGGATAAATTCAATTTGCGATTTCTCCGCCGGCGTTGTCGTTGTCGTTGTCGTTGTCGCCATTGCTGTTGCCGTTCATTGTTGGCTGACTGCTCGCCAAATCTCTTAATGAGTGTGAATTTATGATTACATGCATTTAATGTGCTCCCTGGGCCTTTCCCTGCTGTCCACCCCAAACCCCAACCCTGGCTGCTTTTCCACTGCTTTCCCGGCTTATGGCATGCAAATTGAGACACTCGCCGACGCTGACGCTGACGCTGACGCCGCCGCCATTGGGGAAAAGTGTGGAAAAGTGTGTAAAAGTGTCTGTGTGTGTGTGGGAACGAGGGCCATGGGCTTTATGGCACACTACCCCCGTGACAGCAAGGACATTCGCTTCCCTTTCGGCAGGCAGCCTCCAAAACGATGATTCTGTCAATTTGAGTAAATCTTTTTAATGGATCGCAAAAATTAATCGTGTGGAATATTTTTAAAACTCTCTGGCACTCGTGTGTGCATATGTGCTGTGCGTATATAAACTGCCACTTAAGTTATTTGTCAGGCGGAAATCGATTTTAGTTTTTTTCTTTTTTTTTTACTTTACAACAAAAAGAAAACGACGACATTTTTATTTGATTTTATTGCGTAGCATAATAAATAAATTAATGTATGTGTGTGTGGAGCCAATTTACAATTCATTATTTTGCCATTCTCAATTTCAATTTTTGCACCAAGCACAATATTATATATAAAATATATATGCTTACTGTCATCATAATGTTTCATATTGTTTCTCTCTCGTGTGCCTGCTACCCTCAAGTGAGAGCGCCAAGTGGCACAGAGAGAGAGAGAGAGAGAGTGAGAGGGTGGATGGGGAATGCCATGCCTCTGGGGTGCCCAGACTCCAGCTTCCCAGCTTCCCAGCTTCCCAGCTTTCCAGGCTCCCCTGCTCCCCAGCTAATGAAAGCAAGCGAAACGAGGAATGAGTTCAAGTGGAATTTATGTCCACTAGGGGCCAGTGGAGAGAGAGAGAGCTCACTGACAACCAGGAGGGGTTAAGGGGTTAAGGGGTTAAGGGGTTAAGGGTTACGAAACAGCACAGAGCGGCCACTTTTATAATGCCCAAACAATTGTTACACACATTTTTGTTTTAATTGCAAAAAACGTTGGCAAAAGTATTTGCTTGTTGGCATAACTTTAAAAGCAAACATTTTTTAGCCACACAAAAAAGAAAGAAAGAATAAATAAAATCAGGGATAATAAAACCAAATTAAATAGCAAATATTATAAATTTTTGTAAATTTCAAACAGTTTCCAAGGCCAAAAGCCAGAAAAAGAAATATATACAGAGATACTAGCAATTTTTCAACAGATCTTAGGAATAAAATATGGCTTCACTAAGGCTTAGGAAAGATATATATTTTATTCAGCAAACTGATTTAGGTTTCATATTATTTTATGTCCTTAAAAACTCCATTGATGTGGGATGTTAAGGGTGGAAAAGTCCTTCTCTTCCTCCTCTTTTTTTTTTTACGGGGAAAAACTTTGTTCTTTTTTTTTTTTGGCCTGACTCAACTATCGATTGGCCCTCCACTCATTTCTTATTAATGCCGCAGAGCCAAAAATTCTTTCGCAAAATTAATAACAATAATCGTGAGCGTCTGCAAGGGCAAGGGCCCAACCAGGAGCTGGAGCTGGAGCTGGAGCAGCAAATCAAATTGAGTAAACTTGCGGTCTCAAGGGGGGGGGCTTGGCACTGGGGTTGGGGGATAGGATGGTCCCCCTCGAAAGCCACAGAATGTATAGACTTTGCTTTCACTTTGCTGCCGCTGCTGCTGTTGCTGCTGCTGTTGGGTTTTTAGAATTTTTCTGCGCTCCGTTTGGTTGTGTTTGCATTCTGCCATAAATCATTAAAAGCACATCAAGGCGGAGTTCGGAGCTCCATGGAGCTGGATGGAGGACGAAGGATGGTCGGTGAAGGCCAAAGCCATAGCCATGGCCATGGGAGGAGCCTCTCCAAGGACCCAGCCAAGCAATATTCAACAATTTATTTATGTTTACGCACCACAAACAATTGAGAGTGTATGCTGACTTGGTCAGGACGCGGGAGGAGATTGGGGAAATTGTTTAGAGGGATGTCCTCGCCAGGAGACAGAGGACATTCGCTATTATTATTTATTTGTTTTGCCCGCACAGGAGGAGGAAGAGAGAGAGAGAGCGAATGCGACACGGCACACTGGTTGATTTCCTTGGCCAAAAATAAAAAATAAAAGTCTTAAAATGACAATTTTTTTATTTTTAAAAAATTCTTGACAGGTCAATTAATCGAATTGCAATTGTACTTTTTTTCCATTCCATTCGTACGCGTCACAAAAAACGACTGAAGACAGGCAAAAAAATATTTGTCAAAGTTGATGTAAAAACTGCTGGAAAATTTTCTCTCGAAAACAATTAAATTTTAATATTAAATCGCGTTCATTCGTCATGAATTAAAATGAATATTGAAGAGAAAGGTATGCACTATTAAACTGAGTAATTTGTATGCCATTATCTGCTGTCCTATTGCTTTAAACTTAGTCTTTTATTATTATGAATATTCTTTTGTTTACATAGATGTAAAATTAA